>JASVER010000020.1:1042424-1126397 GCA_030449065.1 Oceanodroma leucorhoa
GCCGAGCCGCGCCGCGCCGCCGCCGCCCGCCGTGCCCGAGCATGTCGGCGCGGGAGGCGGTGACCTACCTGCCGGAGAAGGGGCTGTACTGCCAGCGCCTGCCCGGCCGCCGGGCCCGCGGGGCGCCGCAGCCGCGCAAGGGGAAGCGCGCCGACACCATGGGTTTCTACGGCACCCTCAAGATGATCTTCTACAAAGTGAGTGGCCGTCGTCCCCCCGCGCGCCCCGGCTACGCGCCCGCGGAGGCGGGCGGGCAGGGAGGGGCGGGGGCCGGGGGGGGGGCGCGGGTCTTCCGCGCCGCCGCTCCGCGGGCGGAAACGTGCCGCCGGCGCGGGGCTGCCGCTGGGCTGTAGCTGCAGTGTGCTGCCGGGGAGAGCTGCTCGGGGGCGGGTGGCGGTGCGGAATACAGCGCGCTGCCCCTTTTTTTTAATATACATATATATACACACTGCAGCCTCAATTATTTCGATAAATAAACGTTGTCTAAAGGAGTTGTGTGTTCCTCGCGACGGATTAAATATTTACGGGGATGTTTGCTCGGCGGTGTCTGTTTTTCGGTTACACAGCTGCCTTACTGGTGTCTAAATCTTGTCACTAGAYCTCTCTGCTGTAGAGAAAGTTTTATATTCTTCATGTAGTGAACGACGTTTTTGGCCGTGTATTTACTTAGCACCTTCTGAGATGCTTGGAAGTCTGTCTGTGTGGTGGACCCCGTGAGAAAGTTCCCTAAAATACCTGAAAAAAACCCTACGAAAAGAAATGGGTGARATCATTATTAGGCAACGGAACAGAGAACTGCATGTTGTTTTCTTTGCTAACGCAGAAGAGTAAATCCCTATAGCTGCTTATTCTACTGCAGGCTTCGTACTTGTTATTTTTAAGGTGTGCTTTTGGAAAACTGCATCTCCCTCTTACGAGCAGCAGAAGAGGAATATGATGATGATAACCTGTCAGAAAGTCAAGCTGGAAATAAAAATTTTCCTTGAACAGAAAAAATCCTTTCTGAAAAGGCTATCATCAAATACTGAAATTCATGCTAAAACATCTTATTTATGCTTCCAGTAATTTTGATGGCTCGCTCGTCTAGCACAGCGATAAAAGATGGTATCCATTATTTTTCAGTGGTGCTTACAACTGGTTTTCGTGGGGGAAGTGCAGGGGGCTGTTCTTCTGGGGCGTGGGGAAGCGGCGAGGGCGAGGTTGGTGGTTCGGCAGCGCTCAGGGCGGTTCTGGCTGGATGCTCGTCTGGTGAGATGCTGTGGAGTGTCCCATGTGAGGCATGGGCAAGAAAACACGGCTACAAGGCAAGCTCTTCTGGTTGCGTTGTAGCTGTTACTCTGAAAATGAGAATAGTTAATCTTAGTTATCTTTCTTTTGTACTCACTAATGAAGCAAAAGGCAAGATCTTCAATGACTGTTTTTAGGGAAAGCCATAAAGGTATTCAAAAGTAAAAAAAAAAAAAAAAATCCCAATAAAAGTATATGGACYGTAAGCTTTCAGGAATCCTGTTATTTTTTTGGTGTTTTGTTTTTAGGCAGGTGGACTGATACAATAAATGGTTAAATAACTATGTTATARCAAAACGTTAAAAAAGATCAAATCAGTGGTGTAAGAAAGATGCCAACTTTTAAACTGTATCTTAAGTATGAAATTTAAAAAAAAGGGGGCAAATGGTGAAACTAAAGTGTGAATTGTTACACAGGTAGTTTATGCATTTTGCAGCTCACGGTTGTAAACAGCAGTAAGCATCCTTCTGCTGGCKAAAGTATTTTGGTGTATCACATCTTAAAAAAAGAAAACCAACAAAAAAACTCAGAAATTGCATTTGGCATACATATGTTTCATTGAGTCCAAAAGCCTGTGGTTAAAGATTACCCRAATATGTAGAAAGTAATCTTTATTTTTCTGACTGGATAAATATGGCTTTCACTGGTTTCCATCTCTTTGGTAATTTTTGCAGACTGGCTTCCTCTTTTAGCAGTTGCCCTGCTCATTATTTGGTTTTGATCATATCTAATTCCGGGTGACATTCAAGACCGAGGTTTAGTGTTTTTCATCCTTATCCTTCTTGTAAAAATGTTGGTTAATCCATCAGTCAGTTTTACTGCAGTTTTATAAATGTTTTCAACGTACAACTTTAAAATAAAAGGGTAGATGAAAAAATATATTTGAATTATTTTTTTTTTAGGCCCTAAAATGAGTATTTGGTTTATAATGCAGGCAGGCTACCTAAAATTTAACCATTTCCATGAGGGACTTAGCAGTGACCCTGAACACAAAGAATGAAGGGGTTTGGTTTAGTTCTTTCCCTCTCCTCCCAGGAGAATAGAGAGAGAASAGTTTAGTAAATAAACCAACACAGAGTTCTGCACACTTTTTCACATTTGAAATTTGGAAATTAAAAGACTGTAATTCCAATAGATTTTGGACCGTAAAACAGCAATAATATATACACACACCATATAAAACATGTATCGAATATTGTTGAARCTAGAAACTAAAATGTTGCTTTAAATCATCTTGTGAGTGTCAACTTTGTTGAAATTCAATATTAAAGTAAAAGGTAAAAATGGATTAATTTTACAGAAGTACGCGTAAGTAAGGCTGGTCATGTAACTAAATCCGTGTTGTTACTCTTTTCCCTCACCTTGCAGATGAAGAGAAAGTTGGACCATGGCTCCGAGGTCCGTTCTTTCTCTCTGGGAAAGAAACCCTGCAAAGTCTCAGAATACACAAGGTAATTAAATGCAATAACAGGTCACTGGATCCTGATTCTTGGGTATATCCGGTCTTTCCAATTGCTAAGCCTGATTCATGGCTTCTCTTAATCTTAAAGCACTGYAAAGCAAAGAAGGGGTGGTATCAGCATTCATATATTGCTTAGCTAATTTAAATTACGTGAACTGAAGATGAGTTTTAATGAAGTAGCCAGGCTTGCATTTCTTCGGTTGAGGTTTGTGTTTCATTCTAAACATAGCATGCCCATTTACTGGGAGGCTTTTTGGGGGCTGAAGCATTCCTGGGAATAAAATCAATCAGATTTTTAAAAAGGGACATAATGATAAACCCTAAGACTATTACAAACTGTGATCAAATGTATCACTTTGCTATGGTAACAGGAATGAGAGAATGGAAATTTATGTAGGCAGAGCAGACCATCTGATCTTAACAGGAACACACACGTACTTGTTATCCACAATATGAAATTATTACGGGTTCCAGTCTGCTTCCTTGCTACTCCTAAATGGTAGCAGATCGCACAAATAACTGCTGCTGTTCCGGTCAGATGCTTTGTGGAGTAAAGCACTCCTAAACGTGAGAAGCAGTGGTAGAGTAGGGCCCTGGATACACGCCTTACAACCGCAGTGCTTACTGTATAGTTGCCATAACAGTTGTGCTCGGATGTCACACCGCTTCCCATCCTGTTTGAATTCACACCATTGTACATTTTTTCCCTGTAATAAGAATCAGCCCTCCCACAAGCGTTGCGCTTGCCTCCCAAAACTGTCTGGGGACGTTATTTCTTTTGAACATGCTTATAGTAGTGTTCAGTCACTGATGGATCTTTCAAAAGTAATTCATTTTTTTTTCCTCTTCCTTTAAGAGGTTTATCAGGTGATGAGTGAGAAGTTAGGACAGTGTGGGGARACAGGTTCCAGGGTTGCTTTTCAGATGTGTGAACGCTGCAGTAGAGAAAAAGATGCGATGTCTTGTTGCTGAGAAGCACGTGTTGCACCTTCTACATCCCCCTCAAGTCTCAAGTTGGTAGCTTCTCCGGGTTTCTAAACSAGTCTAATGGAAGAACGCTCTTGTTGGCCACCAGTTCTGTGGGTGACACGCTGTTCTCTGCACTCCCGTAAGAGTAGACAGATCAGCAACAAAGCAAGCACACTTTTTGTCAAGTGTATTTGTCAGATTCAGAGGATCTGCTGGATTTTTCCAGCTTCCACAGAAACCTGACTGGCTGTTTCAGGGGAATGAAAACATACAGGAAAAATAAAGCACGAACAAAAATCTTGTGGTTTAATCTCAGGTCAAAGGAGACTTTTAGATCCTGTTTTCAACTGGTTTTGACTGAGAACCAGTTTACAGCAGAAGAAATTAAAGTGTAACTGTTCTACTGGGGCAAACTSAAGGCTACATATTGCTCAGATCAAATATAAGCCAATTTTAAGAGCCTTATTTTGGACCTTAAATGATAGGCCTTCTGCTGCATCTCTGTACAGGTGATGAGAATGAGTAAGCTGTAAAACCAGATTTTATATTAAAAATACTCGCAATTGACATTGCTTGGATTTTGAGTCATTTTCAGCGTAAAAGAATCCTTAAGTAACATCCGATCCTCTCTCTTTTAAACTGTTTGATGATACTTTATTTAAATAATACTTAGGCAAATTATGCAGTTCTTGTGCCTGCTTGTTTCCATTTTCCCTAGGATCAGACACTCTCTAAAATTGACAGGCCTGATGAACTTTCTTTGCATGTAACAGGTAAAACCAAATGTCATTAAGAGGATCCTTCATCTGTGAAACAGTATTTTTATTTCAGCTTCTGTTTCTGTTACTACTCAGTAAAATTAACAGTTAAAAATAAGCCTGTTCAAACCAATCTTTACTTTTCTTTACCAGTTTGGGTAAATGTTAGGACATGCTATGATTGTCCTTCAGAACAAGGAAGAGTAGAGTGAAATATTTGTAGAGTATGATGAGATAAATATTAAAATTGACTTGAAGCTATTCCTGTAGCCACTGAAAAGTCAGTAAAACCCCGAATCCARCTACTAAAAAGCTGGATTTATCATACACAAAAGCAAAGGGTCTTCTGGAGTCCCACACTGTATTTAAAATTTTCATGCTTGTGCAAACACTACTGGAGTTCCAAATTTCCTGCTAGGGAATACAACTTTGATATTCTGTGAACGAAGTACTTTACATTATGTAAAAAAAAAAAAAAAAGAAAACCCAGTCAGCTGTATTTCTGTAGACTCCTACAATGGGAGCTTAATCCCAGCTCTTTTAAAAGCTCCATCCCATATGAATGAGCTGGTTTTTAACATGTCAGAGTGAAAAAATCAAACTGTAATTCAGAGAGCACCTTTGGCTCCTTTTCCCTCTTCACCTCACCCCCCCTTTAATTCCTGTGTCACTCCATCAACACACAAACTTTAAAAGACTCTATAGAGTATTTCAAAGCCCAGTTCCAAACCACGAAGCCAGTAGAACTGCTTGATATTACTAGCTCTTTGTCAACAAAATATATTAAGAGCTAAAAATAGATACAATTTTTCTGGTTGGCGATGAAGTAGCACTAGCACATTTCATGTACAGGTGAGACTCTGAGCTCTGGCTTCCTACATCACCAGTCAGAAGGCACAAATGCAGCCCAGAAGGAAAGGAAATACTCTGGCAAGGAAAGGAATATATAAACCTGCATCTTCTATAGACAACCTGCTGGCCAATTAACAGAGTGGTAATTTTTCAGCCTTGAAAGGTGATCCCCATTTTCCCCCTAGCTGGAGGATTAGTCCTGCAATGGTAGAAACAGTTAGATTTATGAAAGTGAAGGAACCGACCTCTTGAGTGACCAGCAGAATGATTTTTCATGTTACTCTTTTTGCATGAAGTTTAAGAGTTTAAGTAACAGTTGCAAATTCTGCACTAGATTTTTTGTTCTGCAACAGACTTCTAAATTTTCCTTAACGTTTTACATGTGACTACCACTTTGTGTTTGTATCGTAGTACTACGGGGCTGGTGCCATGCTCTGCCACACCTACTACTTTCGGGGACCTGAGGGCAGCCAATGGCCAGGGGCAGCAACGTCGCCGCATTACATCTGTGCAGCCACCAACGGGCCTTCAGGAATGGCTGAAAATGTTTCAGGTAACCAGTGCTTAGAGAAATAAACATCTGAAGCAGCTTACCTCCATGATTTACGTAAAAGGTTGCTTCAGTAGAGGCAGTCCTCCTTATACATCCCAGAATGTCTCTGTCATTGATTTTGTGTACTGTTGCAAAAACAAATGGGCATCAACTTTAAGGAATTGTTGTTCTCTGTTTCAGCTAGTTATTGTAGAGGTTCACAAAAAATAACTGCTTTCTCTGGTTTCTTAATAAAATAACCCTTCCTGTTTGATGCTTTCACATTTTCTGCAGAGTCTGTCCTACATGTAACGGCTACCTCCATGGCCTCAAGCTAACTTGAGACGTTTTCACTTGGAGACTAGTAAGCGTTAGTGCAGGGTTTGCTTCAATGCAGGTATAGCACTAAATTTGTCATAAGTCTGGTGTCTTCTAAGAATAGAAAGAAAAGTTTAGCAAAAACAGATTAAAAGGAAGCTCAGTGTGTATTTTTACTGATCTTTGTATACTGAACGCAATGTCAGCTAGTACATGTGTACATAATTGGACGGAGGGGGAAGGAGGTTTTCTGTACCGTTCCAACAGCCTTTAGCAGTGCCTAAAACTTAATCTGACGAAAGAAAAGTAGTGAAGGACAGTGCTGTGCACCACTTGCAGAGGTCAAAACTGAAATCTGCATGGACACCAGGCTGGTAGCACCTAAGCCAATTTTGTGTACGTTAATACGAACATGGTTTGGGGCATAACCTGTACTGTGGAGACCTTTACTGTACAGTTTTGCTCTGTATTTTTAAGAAGCAGGGGTGAGTCCTAGTCATTGATTTGAAAAACGAAAATATTAGGTCTTCCTATCTGGATTAATAAACTGTTACTTCTAAAAATATTTTCAAAAGGAGTAAGTAACTAACACAGGCATTGTTTCAATTACTATAACAGGCAAAGATAGAAGAGCAATATTGTAGATACAGCAGCGAGCATACAATTTTTCAGGGCGTGCTTTTGGCTTGATTCATGCTGCTACATAATACCATTGATCTCAATCACTGTCAGTTCTGAACATTAAAACAGTAATGTAGAACTCCTTCCCTCTTTATTTTTACACATTTATAATCTGCTTAAAACAGTGGAGGTTTGGAATTAAGATATTCTTGTACACATCATTCAGTTTCTTAAAAACGTTCACATTTGATTATTATGGTGTATCTTTTTTGAGACTTCACAGAAATATGTCTTTTTAACCCCTAAGAATCATATTTGAATGGTACTTTGTATATATGATAATGTAATACTACACTGTATTTTAAGATTTTGTAATGTTAAAGCCTTTGTACTAACAAAAGCTATTTTGTTATCTACAATGTACAATGTGTATTTTCTCACATAAGATTGCTAGTTATCAATAGTTCCATATTTTTAAAACAAGATTATGAAAGGCTGAAATGTTTGAGAGAGTGGTRCAAACATGCTTGACAGTAAAAGCAATGCAATCTCTGTTTGGTCAGGATGAGGAAAAGAAGTCTGTAAATTTTGCCTATAGTTAAGTTGTTATTATTTTAGGGTCCCAATTTGGGGTTAGCAATGTAGAAACCATGCTTTAATATATAATTAGATACTTTTCACTTTTCAGAATACTTCGTTGCAGTACTAAATTCTTAAATGCTGATCTATACTCTTGAGAGAGAGAGAGAGGCCTCTCTCTCATAACTGGAGATCATGGAGTAGCACTTATTGATTACTCCTGTCACTGGTAGTTTTTATTGTATTCGCAAAAGGGAGTCCCTTATTTTAGAACCAGAAGCTTTCGAAGTCACGTAGCTGTATCTCAATGTTGCATGGCTAGTGGCAAGCCACCTCATTTTCTGTGTGCTTATTTTCCACGTCAGTTTTATGAAAGGGCAAGTCTTAAACAGCCAAATGATAAAAGCACATTCTTAAAGTAAGGGGAGCTAGCTCTGCCAAAGGGCAGAATTAAATGGCACATGTGGCATCATTCTTGCAATGCAAAGTTTTTCCTGTACAGAAACAGAAATGGGAGAGCTTTCTGCTTTGTGTACTGTATGCCTGCTAAGCCTGCTTAATAGTACTATCTTATTTTATATGAGAATATATTTCCAATTAATTTTAAAGCTAAATTTCCAGGGGCACGTTAGCTGGACATATGTACTSTTTCAAGATAGAATTGTCCTTTGGCATAGAAGCTGGCAGTAACAAGTGATACTCAGTTATTTTGAGGTCTCTCACCTGTACATTGGCCTTCAGTCGTTCTCCTGTGTTTTCTTTTCAAATTAAAAAGCAAGACCACTCTTCAAATATTAAGAAATCTTAAGATGGCCTTTAAGGGTTTTCTTAAATTTATTTTTTGTATGTTATTGCTGTTGTTATGTTTTATAGGTGATCTAAGCCTTTTATTTTGAAAGCGACAAAAACCTAATGCAGAAAGGAGAAACAGTTGGAAGCGTAGTTGCACTTTCCCTTTAAAAATGAAGATGTTTATTGATTTCAATGAAATGTTAGTCTGGAAAGAAAAATAGAAAAGCATTTTAATAGGTTCAAACCATTTAATTTCTTAAAGGCCTATTTATTTTTTCTGTTTTGCAGTGGCTCTTGGCTTCAGATCTTTTTAATATCCACTATAACATTTTTAAAACTCAGTGCTCAAGTGTATCTTTACAAGATTTTTTCTTTTACCAGAAATTTTATTTTATTTGAAGCAGGATATATTTTTTAAGTCACCAAATCGTTTGCCATAAGGAAAAAAAATAAGCTGCATGCTAAGTTCAGTCAGAGATGGTACTGCTTTAAAAATTATTAAGTTCTCTCTTTCTCTCTTCATTCTTCCTACTTCACATACATAGAGTGTTGGGTTTTATTTAAGTAATGTGATAAAAAATTTGCATTTCCTTGGAATATTGATGTTGAAAAGTTGTTCCATACACAGTAAGTATAGGCAATCATTTTGAGTAACTAGTGAATGCTATTATTTTACCTAAAATTGGAAGCATTATTTTCTTAGCAGTTTAGATAGTGTCCAAAATGCTTTTGCCATTTCTGGCTGGCAAGAGTACTGTTCCTTGCTTTTACATAAATAGTTGGCTAAGCCACCTAAATTCAAATTACTTACCATTCTCCATTTCTTAGTCTTCCGAAGACGCTCATGAATGCATAAATGTGCAACTGAGCGGTCCCCCTCTTACATGAAGCAGGCAGTAAAGATTGTATCATAACCAGCACTGCAGCATTTTCTGCTCTGTATCTTGTGGTGGGGCTAGGTCAAGGGTTTGGTGTTTCCGTACCACCCCTACGCACAGCATGGGAGAGATCCGCACTACAACTACGTACCCCTTGTGGCTACATCACCACCGTCAGTTTGTTTCAGAGGAATAGTGCAGACTTAAAGCAGATCTCCTGATCATCCCTGCTTACTTCCCGTTGGTTTGGGTCTCAGGACAGTTTTGATACATACAGACTAGACTCCTTTCAGAAGAAACTCTGCATTGTCCAACCCATAGCGGGGACATAAGGGTCTGAACCAGTCGCTGCTCCTCTAGACAGGTTCACATCACGTGTGGTGCAGATATTCAGCCCAGGGGACGAGACTGGGTCTTAGAGATGGGTTGATGTGGGGGCTTCAGCACCAGCTGCTCCCAAACCCCTCCTGTTGGGACAAACTACTTGCTGATGTAGACGGTGTTTCTTTCAGTGGATTTTGCTTATGTGCTATTTTTATCCAGACTGAGATGCCTTTGAGGTAGAGGATGGAAGGGTTCTCGGTCTGATCTMTCTCTTGTCTGATCCAAGAGTCAGACAGAAGCAGGCTGCAGAAGAGCCCTTCCTGCAGGTCTCTGTAATGACAGACCTCCGTTAACAGAACTCTGGAACAGAGAACAGCACCCTGAAATTAAACCCTTTAAAATAGGTGTCCTAAATATACCTATAATAGAAAAAGGATGTAATTGCTATAAACTCTATTTGCACAAATTTGAGCTAGCAGATGACAGCTGTGCGATAGAAAAGCATAGATGATGGAAGAGTAGCGGTGCAGAAGCAGAAGGTGACAAAAGGATAGGTGGCAGGTCAGGCAGGAGGGATGAGGTGGAAGTTGTAGAAGTTGTAGAAGCGGCGAAGATGTCATTTCTATTGGTTATAAACATGCCTAAAAAAGAAAGGAAAGACATTTAAATGTAATAGCAAAGGGGAAAAAGAAGGGATAGTTTTCAGGTAGGTAGTGTCATGTAGGTAGTGTCATGTCATTGCAGCAACTGCATTACTGGATGAGGAAATGGTGTGAACCAGCCAAAAGGCCTGGGCTGACAAATCAACACCTCCCTGAGGAAATGGGAGGGAAGAGGGGGATGTTTGTTTAGGAATCTCAAATCATTCAAAGAGTAGTATCAGTAGTCCCTGCTGGCTTTCCAGGGGGTATGTGAATGAATCCTGGAGTTACCTTTTCTAGGGGAAACCCTGCCCATAATAAAAGCTTTATCTTAATTTTACATTAAAATTAAACTTAAGTTTTGAAGACAAGAAAAAACAATAAAAGACAAGAAAAGACAAGAAAGAACAAATGCATTTTAAAGATAAAGTATATTCTTTACAAGGATCTTCAGTTTGAAAGGGAATCACCTGGTAGAAATCCAAGGTATCTGGACATTACACCATGTGTCTCAGAAGTCTCTGGTCATCTACAATGTTTGAAACTTTGCAAACTGTTTGGCACACACTTACTTTTTTTTTTCCTCTTCTGCAACATTTGTTCCCTGTTGTTTCTCATCAAAGCCACAAACTTATTTCTCACCCTCTCTGCCTAATGTGTACCTGCAGTTTTTTTGCAAACGGATCAAGCTATGGGGCCCAGAAACAGTAATTTACTAGTCTTGCCTTCGTTAACACAAACAGTTGTGTTCAACTGGCAAGGCTTCCATCCCAATTTTCCATGCCAAACGTTTCCCTCAGAGACCCCTTACCGACAGTAGCTGGAGGTTTGTTTGCTTAAGTGAAAGACTAAGGGGACAATGGCCTCGAGAAAACATTTTGTAGCAGCTGATTGCTTAAAAAGAGCCTTAGGAAGCTGCCTGTAGCCATCCCCTAACGATGAATGGACAAATGAGAAAGGGTACTGCTTTTATTCATCAGCATCTCTTTCCCATTCTTGAATCTTTTCCCTTTTCTGTTCAGATGTGTATTGTATTTTAAAACCAGAAATGTCTAAGTGGAAGAGAGTCACAGATTAAGATAGCGCACAGTGAAATTATTAATCAATAACATGTTCATAACTGCTAGCAATGTCTGCCACAGCAAAAAACAATGCTCTTCAGGTTGAGTTGTTCCAATTTAATAAATGTAGCTGCTTATAAATTAAGGGTAGACTGACCTTGGAAATTTATATTATAAGGAAGTAGCACAGGTATTACTCTCCCTTTTTTTAATTCTCCTAAATTCAAACACGGCTGACAGATGAGATTAAAGATTGCAAACGTTTGTACCTAACACCAGCTAAGCTCTGGGTTAATGAAACAAACAGCAGTTGGAAAGTTGGTGAGATAAACAGTTCTTCAGCGCATGATTTATGGAGAACTGCTCTGTGATGCAAATGTTTCTATTGGAAGAAATTTATAATAAAAGCTGTTTATAACAGCACTGCTGCAATTTACGCTGAGACATTCTTGTTTCTTTTTAATATTAYGAGGTATTGGATATGAGACATGGAAACCCTCATCTCATACGGTGACAATCTACATACACACACGTGGATGGGGAATATTTTCTTGCCAGCTTAGATCGCCTTGCCAACTGCCAACAGTGTGTGGAAAGGCACAGGTCATAGGAACCCCCTTCCCCATCTCTGTGAGGGTGGGCTGTCCGGGATCTGCACGCGTTTGCTGTAGAGCAAGAGCGTGTCGCGGGGGCGAACAAGCTGCTACACACCGCCTGCTTTCCCACTGCTGCCCCGGCAGGGGCTCGCCCCGTAATCGAGGCAGCTGGAAGCTGCTTGCACTGCCCTGGTGGAATGGGGTCACCTGAAAGGCAGGTGGGTCGTCATGTGGGTAAATGATACTTCTCTTGACATTCTAAGTATTTTGACWTTTTAATGGGAGAGAAATGATGCCAAGATGATAATCTTTCTACATTGAGTAAAGCCGGGTATTTTTCTGCTTTGCGTTCACTCTCAAAAATTCCACCTTCTCCTTCACTTGCCTCATTGTTCTGCAGAAACTTCACAATATACAAACATCGTAGTATTGGAGAGATCGGAGTTAACTGTCAGAATCAAATTCAGAGAACCGAAATTCAGAGCATGAGTAATAAAGGTCCTGAGAATACACGGCAGATTAATACAGAAATCTTAATTGTAAGGTATCTTGCCTCTAATTCTGTTGCTAAATCAGTTAGCGGGTGCTGTTGTTTCTTCCTGTAGAAATTATTTTTTTCTTTAAATTGTTTTCACGTAACAAATCAAAACTCTTTGATGAGCACAGATCAGTTTAAGACATGCTTTTCAGATCTACAGTATATTCAGTTACTAATTTTTTTCTAGAAATGATGTTGCTGATCTGCTATGCTCTCAGATGAGTGCCTTATTAAAATCTTCAAATTTTATGGTGCCCATTAGTAAAAATGTGAAGTAAGAAAATTACCAATCAAAATTCCCTGTTTATTCAAGTGTAAATTGATACTTACGAAATGTACGTTGGTTTATGAAATTACAGCGTTGTCACTTAGGGACATAGCGTAGTAATAAGCAGGCAGTAAGCAAATGTACTTTTAGAAAAATTTTCTTTCTTTCATTTCCTCTCGTTTCATTTAAAGTTTTTGGTCTACCAGATGAAACATAAAGGTTAAAAGTTATCATCTCCCTTGAATGCGCAATGGAGAAAGACGGAGAGTGAGCGCGTTCTGTTGCAACCCCTTCATTGTCAGTAATGTGTGTGTAGATTTCATGAACTTCAAAAGAAGCTTAATTAATTTAATTATTATTATTAAATATTATTATCTATTTAATTGCTAATCTGTATGTGTGTGTATAACAAATCCTTTCTTAGCTTATGAATCAATGTAGTAATTTTCAATATTTCGTGTTGATTAACTTCTCATTTTTGTGTAATTAACATGAGCATTTATCTTCCTGACTTTTTATATACTCTTTATATGCTTGTATACAGCTCGACAAGGAAACATAACTTGCCTTATTGGCAAAGCAATGGCACTTACTAATACAAACCAAACTAGTGTATTAAATTAAGCTTGCTTTCTTTTTTTTTTCTTGCAGAGCTGGAGTGGACCAGAGAAATTACTTGCTTTAGATGAACTGATTGACAGTTGTGAACCAACACAAGTAAAACACATGATGCAAGTGATAGAGCCCCAGTTTCAAAGAGACTTCATTTCCTTGCTCCCGAAAGAGGTGAGAAATACAGGTTAATACTGGACTATGCAGTGCATCAGCTGCCACCTTTTAAAAACTTCTGTGCTAATTATGGCATTCAGTTTTGCCAACATAGGGATGTAAACTGATGTTAGAGGTCCACAATTTGGTACACTGCCATAACATGGCTACTGTAATTTCAGATTAACATACCTTTATCTCTTGATAGGCATTTAGATACCTGCAAATACGGATAACTCCTTTAAAGAAAATCCCAGTAGCTTTAAAAATACCTCTGTATCTTAATTGGGCTGATTGTGCTTTTTTTTGGAGAMCTAATTCTGTTAGGGCACGCACACACAAAAATTTCCCCTGGATGCAAGACCTTTCTGCACGTTATTCTGTAAGTAGAAGCATTATTGTTTAATGCTTTAAGTGGTGGGGTATTTGTAAATATTACCTTTGAATTTATTTTAAACTGAGCCCTAAAATCTCTACCAAAAAAAMCAAAAGTAAACCCAGAAAAGAACTTCTCACTAAGGATAAAGCCAATCCCTAATTAAGCAGATATCTTACAGTAAATCCTTTACTGCAAATCAGATTGTGTTGTATCAGGTTAAAGAGAAACTAAGATTTAGATTTCAGCATGTGTGCTCTTCAGCATGTGTAACTAAATGCTGTCCACGGAAGAGTAATTCTTGAGGACCTCGCAACTAGAACACGAGGGTGGGTATGAAAGATTACAAACCCAGTTTGTTACTATTATTAAATGAATATATTTTATTTCATTTAGATATGGTACTTCTGACTTTGATCGATTTTAGGGAATTGGAAATTGTTTTGGTTGTTGGAGTGGGGAGGAAGTCTATTTTCCTTTGCCAGATCTACCGCATGTTGGGTTTTCCATGTGAAAATTTTCATGAGGGCTGAAGTCTTCGTAAGTCTTCAGTTACTAACACATTACAAAGCAAGTTATTAAAAGATACTCTGGTGCTAGTATTTGGTTGCTGTGTTTAACATGGTCTTATTACCTGAAGACTGTTCTGTATCTCTGTTTCTTGATATTTTTTCTGGTGTATATCCTATTTTTGAATACTTAKATGTACAAGACCCTTCTTTCCTTTCATATACTGCCGTATCTTCACGAGTCAGGAAGTGTCGCAGCCTTCCCTTGCTGGTTAGCATTTGTAAGGGTTGGAAGCAATTTATGCAACGAGTATTACCTTAGTACACATGACATGAGATTAGTATTTACAGAACCACKTCCTGTGGCAACCTTCCTCCTAAGTGGAAAGGACACTAGGGGAGGAGAAGAGTTTAGTAAGACCTCTATATGGTTGCCATGTTTCTAGAGAAGCTGCCCAAAGCAGCCTTAGTTCAGAGGCAGGGGAAGGCAGCAAGAGTTCGTATTTTGAGAAGACAGAAAATACTTTGCCACTTCTGCATCTATTAAGTCTGGAAATTTAATACAGAATTGATAACAGTAACTCACAGCTCAGTTGTCTTTGCATGATTTAGCGGCAAAACTAATTCAAGTACAACCAGTGATCTAGTTATGCTGTAACTAATGATCATGTTGTTATTTCAGTTTTAGCAATTTCTTCACAGAAAAGGTGTCCTATTTAGCTGTAAAACTTTCTTTCTCATTTACATTTCAACTCCATTGTAAGCTACTTGTGTTTAATTTGTTTAATTTATTTTTAGTGTTTGTTCTTACCTCTTGCAACCAGAATATTTGTCAAGTGTTTAGCTTCATGACAGGCTGACTTCACCAGTGAAACTGGCTGGCTTAAGTAATTTTAGGTTCCTTACCCCCAGTTGCTGTCACCAAAATTAACCACATTAAACAAAAAAACCCATGGAGCTAACTCCACCATCTCCTCTCCCTTTTGAAGATCATTCTTCGCGCAGATCTCCTAAGTGATGCTGTCCCCAGCTACTTATGCTGGCTGCAGTAGGGGGTGACGAACTGAGCTGTGGGGGCAAGAATAAGCTGTTACAGTCAGTAGTTCTGTAAACAGGCTTCCCTGGCAAAGCCAGCATCCTGCGAAACCAYGCTCCCCTCAGTTGTCGCTCCCCATTAACATCTGCAGTTATCTCCAGTGCTGTTGGATGCAATGCAGTGATTTTATTACCTAACCAGAGCAAGAAGATGATTTGGACAGGAGGGCTTTTCTTCAAAAATGTTTTCAGGAATCCAAAGACAGTAACTTAATAGCTGAGTAACCACCAAAATGTTTGCTTTCCTCCTGAGGAAACATGCAAACAGTTAATCTGAAACGAGTACTCCTGTTTTCTTGCTGAGACTTTAGAAATAATTATTGAAATCACTTGTTTGTGAAAACCAGGTCTAGAAAACAACAGATTAGGAGTTTTGCTGAAATCAGCCAAAGAAATTTTGTTGGTTCCATGTGTTTGAGTGAAGAAAAAGGTGAAAGACTGCTTATTATTGGGTGTTGTTAACACTACAGCAGAGAGTAGTCACAGTTGAGTCAAAGGTCAGATCTTTGCTACCTGAAGTTTTCTTATAACTAGATCCATGAGCTGAGACAAAGGGACGTCATCTTTTATGCACTGCTAATCTTAAAGTCAACTGTGGGCTGTGTTGACCCTTGATAACTATTTAGATAAATATAGTCTAAAATAAATGTCACCCATATGTAACCTGGTTTAGAGTCAGTTGGCTCCCAGGTTTTAATTAACACCATCTTAGCAAGCGTCCATATCTATATAGATAGGACAAGTGGTATTTAAACAAACTGCTGTCAGTTAAGGAACATCCAGCAAAAATGGAAAGGATCTCTTTCATGGTTGAGTCTTGCCGCATGCAGGACTATCTGATGTGTGTTAGGAAACAGCACTTCGCAGATAATGCTACGTACCAGGAATTAAGACAGAAGGTCTAAAAGGACAGGTACAGTTGTCGCTCTTGTAATAGAGCGCCTTACACCACATCCTAAATGCCGACTCCCTGGGGTGCATACGGGATCTAATGCATAACTTAAGACACAGGTCCCTCAAATGTGGAGTCCTACGTGCTCAACCTGAGCTGCAGGTGATGACTTGCAAACACAGTGTGTGTGCAGTCAAAAGCAAACGGTTCTGACATACTGAATTTTTATTTCCTGCTCAGTCACTGGCTGGTCTAGATTACCGAGAGTAAACGTTTCTCACATAATAAGGTCAAAAATCTGCTGAGGTCAACAGCCTATGGTTATGACTTCCTTACTCAGTTTCAGTCTGTGCTGCTTTGAAGGGCAGATTCTATTTATATACTTTATAACTCCAGCTAAAAATTAAATAAAAAATCCTAAACACAAAAAGATATGTGAAGCAGAAGTGGGTGATCTGATTTCCCTGACAACTTTTGCATTCTATTAGTTACTGATAAAGGCCTCACTGTTTCAGCATGTAAGTAGTTTTCTGCATCACTTTTTATCAATATTGTTCTTTCTGCAGAGTTTTTAGCCATGGAAGGGACTTTCCTGCCTCTTGTACTTCTGTTTCCCATGACTGGGGAGATGCGTTGCTGCTGTCAAGTAGAAAAGCTGTACTTGGTCATCATACCCTTTAAGGATAGCTGTCCCTGTRTTTTGGATTGTGTTTTTAGATGCCTCTGTCCCCGCTTAAGACTTCAACACACCTAAAGATATCTGTGGAGATTTTGGGGGTTTTATCGTGGTCATTATATGGCTTAGCTCAGTCAACTGAGGTCTGAATTCTCCCAATAACCTTTAGTTTTGTCACATGGAAAAGTTCATCTTCTGTTTGTCTTCTGGTGCTTATTGGGATTTCCCGTATGTTTTTGGTAATGTACTGTGTACAGTATCGAAGTTACATATTTCAGTCCTCCTGCATCCCAGTCCATAAAGCTCCCTGTTAACACCACTGAGGAGTGTGTTTGCATTCTAATCAGAAAACGAGCGATAGGTACCTTGCATTCCCTACAGCTGCGGAGTGGTTTTGAGCTCAAGTGCACGTAGTACTTTTTCTGGATTCAGGCTTCCTGAGTGACATTACTCATCACAACATACTTTCCCATTTGCTCACATGGTGAGTGTTGTATTTTCTAGCTAAACTCTCAAAATAACTTTTGGTATACTTGTTAGCTAAAATAACATAGGCATAATTATTTTAGTAATAATTCTGTTAACGATTCAAAGTAATGTGGACTATATTTTAAAAAAGATAATGGTGATTTCAGCTGACGTCTACTCTCCTGCAAATACAGGAATCATTTCTGATGTGATGTGTATGGATTTAGTTACTTAAGATGATTGTTATACTTTCATGTGCCCACTGGAATGAACTGTAGCTCTGTTAAGATTCTGAGACTGTTTAATAATTTATTGTTTCAATTTTCTGTATTTCAGCCCCTAATGTGTGATAATACTTCGAGTTACTTCACTTCTCCTTTCAAAAGCAGTGCCGAGAATACACTGTCTTGTTCTTTTTTACAGCTGGCACTGTACGTGCTGTCATTCCTGGAACCCAGGGACCTTCTGCAGGCAGCCCAGACATGCCGTTATTGGAGAATTCTGGCTGAAGATAATCTTCTCTGGAGAGAGAAATGCAAAGAGGAGGGTAAGGCTGAGMAAAAAGATGGATGTAATGGTCAAAGTGTTGCTGTCGTAAAAAGTGCAGTTCATTTACATAATAAGCTTAAAGTTTTATGAAGGCAATTTGGGTGACTTTAAATTTACTGCTAGTGATGCTTTGAGCTACGTGGTGTGTATCTCTGTTCAAGGGAAGAAGCAGAAATAATCCATGGTGTAGTAGAAATGAAACTAAAGTTTGAACATCCCATTTATAGAGTATACTAGGTGTATGTTTTTAAAATACAATTATTGTTGCTTTTTAAGGATTATTGTTACTCAAAATACAAGCAAAGCAGTTAAGAGCTGAGATGCAAAAATGATAGGAGTATAGTCTTGCAGTTTGTAAATAACACGGAGGGAAAAACTGTTTCAGTGGTCGGGTAGAAGGGGTGCTGTAATTTCACGTCATTTGTAGGAAAATTAACAATGGCACATGGTAGGGGGAGAAGGTACTAACTCGATTGCTTAGAGAGGGACACGCAATCCATAAGCCACATGGGTATCGCCTGCTCCTGCCAAATCAAGAAGATACGGTGGTTCAACAAAAATATGAATGGGCAAGAAAAAGGCTCCCAGGAAAGTAGCCACATACTGGAGCACATGAAGAGTATAAGTAAGTTCTTATTTTTAAGGAGAATTGTATGAACAAGGCGTCTGTTCTGGGGGGCAGAGCACATGCATGGGATCTCAGAGCAGTATCCCTCTTGGGCACGGGCAAACACRGGGACCTGTCCAGGCTGCCTCGGAGTGTGCAGACAAGAACTTGTGAGGGGTCGATGCAAAGGCTTTAAAAAAAGCATGACCATGTGAATGTAGCTGGCTGTTCCTAAAGGCACCTAATTACTTTTCTTTTGCAGTGGAAACCAGGTGTCAAACCTCTTAAATCTTCTCTAAAGATTCTCCTCTTAGGAATTTCAGTGAAAATGCATTAAGAGGACAGAATGAGAAAAAAGGAGAAGATTGAGAGGGGAATGAGCCTACATTTGTGAGCTTGGAATTAAAAATAATGATGGCCAGGCATGAGAGCACAGACAAACAAAACAGTATTGTAGACTGCTTAGACTTAGTGAGGTGCTCAGTAATATGAAGGAGCAGTTAATTCAAGATTTGCAGATAAGAGACACCAGGGAAGGGGCTAAAAGCAGAACAGTGAAATCCACATCCTGGCAAGAGACAAGACTCTGGCTCCTAATGAGATGCAGTGGAGAGAGGAGCTGCCTAGAAAAGAGAGATGGGTGAGAGAATTGTAAAAAAGGATATATCTGTAGTAGCAAGGCTAAAAGAAAGCACTACTGCTTAAGTGTCAATTCAGAAAGGGCATAGCTATACTTAAATTCCAGCCAGGAGAGGACAATGTCAAAACCACACAGGCTTTCGAATCCGGAGAAGAATGAAAAGCTCACTAGTATCAAGAGTCACAGTGAACTTAAAGGTAATGAAGATGGGTGACCAGAGAGGAGGGCCGCAGCCAGAAAGGTTTACTTTTAGAAGGGTTCCAAAATGAGCACACGAGYGGTTATGATGGAGTTTGTTGGATGATACCCATTTGAAAAAGGCAATATTCTGCTACGTTGCCTCAGAAAGGGGGATTCAGAACAAGCTAGTAGGTTGCCAGCAGGGAGTGATGAACTAGAGCATTTTCAGCCACAGTGACGGGAATGATTACGCTTAAACGACAAGGAAAGCTGTAGTATAAAGAGCTGAGGAGCAGGGCGGTGTCACCGACACACAATGCAAATATTGGCATGCTGTTAGGTCAATGCAGTATTTAATGTCAGAGGTCACTGTGGAGGTTTGGGAGGGAGAGAAGTTGTTTTATTTAGGGTGGCCTCATCTCTCACCCTCCCCCCTTTTTTAAAAATTCATTTTAGGGATTGATGAACCATTACATATCAAGAGGAGGAAAGTAATAAAACCAGGCTTTATACACAGTCCGTGGAAAAGCGCCTACATTAGACAACACAGGATTGATACCAACTGGCGGCGAGGAGAACTTAAATCGCCTAAGGTAAGTTTCTGAGCTGTGTGCATGGTGCCATGAACAAAGCAGGATCAACTTGTAGTTTGGTTTTTTTTTTCCTTCGGACAAACCAGACTATCCTTGCATAAAAAGCAATGCATTGTTACAGGAAAAAAAAATTGTATTTTAGCTTACCCTGGGTTTAAAATAATTTCTGAGCACCATATTAGCAAATCAAAATGTGATTCTTCACACAGCAGAATTCTTTCACTGCTGTTCTAAAAATTTTTGTACAGTTTCATGAATTCCTATAAATATGGCAGTCTCTTTGAGTCAGAGAATCTCAGAAACTTCATTGGAAATACTTACATTTAAAATTAAACATACACACACATATATAATATATATAAATACATATTTATGTATGTATTTGTAGAGCTGGGCCATGTCGCAACATAAAAATACTCCACAACTATTCTGTGATCATGTCATGCTTTATTTTTATACATATTCTTCTAAATTGAGCAGCGCAAGACAATAACTTCATTCTGTGTTAAGATTTTTTTTTTGTTTTTTGAATATTAAAATTCTTTAATGATATTGATATGTTATCATTACATCTTTTCCAATATATAGATATGAAGCAATACTTCACATGTTTTGTAAAATAAAATAGCAACTGTCTAATCAAACCTGGTCTTGAACAAGCAGTCAGAAACATGAAGAAAACCCATATTCATAGCCTTTTAAGGTTTTAAGGCAATTTGCCCGTTTTCTTGATTACTGTGCAACAAAATAATAAAAATAAGAACAAAAGAATTCCTGTGGAAAACCCATGGCTATATCCTGCTGTTTATTTGGCCATGACTTATGTATATCTCTGGCAACAGCTCTGTATTTCTTGCCTTGATATGCCACATCAAGCTATCTTGGAATTATTATTAAAATTACAGCCTCAGGCATTATCCAAATGCCCATTTCATTTCGATGAACATCTTGAGAAGTGTTCAGATATCTTAAATAAAAAATTCCTCATCCTATGTATTCGGATAAAGTTGKTTTTTTTTTTTTTGCTGTATTGCAGCAAAATATACTGAATTGTAGTTTTTCCCAAATCAAGCACTGAAAATCCCAGCTCTGTAAAGCAACGTTCCAATCCACATTTCCAGCACATTAAATTACCGCTTTTGTTTGTATTTAATTGAGTTAATGGTTTTCTAGTTTTTTTACTTTGGTGCTGCCTGGCATTTAATAGATTACAGTGCTTGGCTGGTAAGTTAAAAAAAAAAAAAAAAAGAGCCATAGTCAGCCTTGACCACTGAAATACAAATATGCAGTAAATAGTAGAACCCCATCCTTTTTGTTCAAGATTGAAACAACTCTTAAAAGGTAAAAGTAACTCAACTGAAAAATAAAGAGATGCAGTAACTGCAGAGGAATTGAGCAATGTCCAGTTACTAATTCAGCCTACTTTTATTAGTCATTTTTCCTGGTACTTTTAGGAGGCTTACAATTACTGTCGTGCGCTTGCTAAGCAATGCAGTATTGCTCCATGGAAGAAGGAAAATACCTTCTTTGGTCCCAGCTGGTAGTAAATCGGACTTGACACACGGGATTAAGGGGCCTTATTATTATTGAAGCAACTCTAGCATTTTATAATTTATGAATCAAAAGAGCACTTTGTTTCTCCTGCTTCTCTCTAATCTCCTGTGTTAAATTGTGACTGTATGTTTTTATGTTCTTTCTCGTCAGGTGCTCAAAGGCCATGATGACCACGTGATCACATGCCTTCAGTTCTGCGGGAACCGAATAGTGAGCGGCTCTGATGACAACACACTGAAAGTGTGGTCAGCGGTTACAGGCAAGGTAGGTCGGTTATTCTGCTGAATTCCTTAGGAAATGAGCTACGGGGAGAGCCCTGGTATGTCAGAAATGCTGCTGTGCCATCAGACCGCCCCGCAGGGTGGTCTTTAGTGCCGTCTGGTGCAAGAATCGGAAAAAGTACCAGTAAACATTTGGGTCATCTTTTCCTACACAGAAACTACTCTAGTGCAAAAAAGTCACCTTGATGTGAAATTGCAATGCTGCTCATGTTACCATTGGCATATATCCTTGTTCTCTTGGCAATTCTGCTGTTCTTGGGGAGTCGCTTGTGACATGGATTCTAAAGAATTTGGCCAGATACGTTACTTTATCTTTCTTAAAGCTTAATTTAGCCTGCTTTTACCCCTCTGGATCTCCCTTTCTCACTTGTTTGCTAGCATTCTTTCTGTTGTTTTCAAGTTAGTGATACGGGGTGTTCATTTTACTGCCTCTGATTTCAAATACAAAGTTTGTTTTTCTTTCTAAGCCACTATATTGCTGAGCCACCAAAAAAAAAAAAAAAAGTGACTTGCTTTAGGTTTAAATATTTCCTATTAAATTAGATCCAGCTCAGGCAGGAATTTAATAAGCTTCAATAATTTAATTTTGGCTTAGAGAAGCAAAACAATATGTGCAATCAAAAAGACAGTACTGAACATTTCACTCCTGTTAGAACATCACAGCTACTCAGCGCACAGATTTTTTTGTTTTAAGGTGACTGACTGACTGACGATGGGTCCAAGGATATAGAAAAGGCCTCAGGGAAACAGTACTTCTTCCTTCTAGACTACTAGTATTGTGTGTACTTGGCTTTGTTTTAATGATACAGTTAGGTGAACAACAACAGGACTGCTATTGAGGATAACGTGTTTAAGATGTAAAAGGTATCCACTTTATAATGTTGAAGCTGAATGTATTAAGCATTTGTCTTTGCATGCCTAGAAGATCCTTGATGGGACTGTAAATACTACTGTTGGGAAGAATAAAATTAAAAGCAGTAGGCCGCCTCACCCTGCCCCTGTTGSCTTCCCTACAACAAACCGTCTAATGAAGGAACCCATCTTGAAATTTACATTTATTAATTGAAAAGGGCAGCCTAAACTCAAATGAAAAATACTTCCTTTGTACATACTACCCTCTCAAAAGCAGAATGTTCTTTTAAATATATAGAATTGATCATAGTAGCATGACTTAACAGTTCATGTTCCGTAACTTTTTGAAAGTAATTACAAATCCTAGTGTGGCAATCTACCCCAAACCTTTAAGAGAGCCAGAAATTGTCTATGAAAGATGGAAGAGTGTTGTATCAGCCCTCATGCTTACTGATGCTGAAGAATTAATAAAATAAAAAAACCCTAAAGGTTGGTTTGTGCAAATGAACATGACTAAATAATTCCCCTGACAGCTGTAAAGCCCAAAATAAGGATTCTGCGTTCTTACTGCTTTAGAAGGATGATTACTTAAAATACAAGCAAATTGGTTGGGGGGGGGGGAAACAAAAAAAAACCACCAAACACGTAAAAGTGAATAACAGCTATGAACTGAAAAAGATGGATTTGATAGCAGTGAATTAAGCTAGGAGCCAGGAATTGCAGAAGACTGGTAAAAAAAAAGTTAAAGAACAGGAAATCTATGTACAGCAAAAACGCGAGGCATTTTCAAGGATGTTAGAAAGACCAGGATATTAACAACAGAAATTAGTATACTATCACTGATGCAGAAAAAATACTTACTTTGGGAGAAAATTCATGTGATGGAAATACAGCACGCAGCGGTAATAGAACACTTCGTATCAGCAGAAACTCACAAGGATATTAAACAACAACTACCAAAGTTCGGATTTTTCTTATTACAGTTGATCCAGATAATCTGTATTTGATGGTTTGTTTTTTCTAAAGTAACCTGTGGGGTAAAATTGGTGTTTTTTCAAAAGGTGTGCGCASAAGGAGAAGATCGAAAGGATGGCCAGAAAGCTAAAATGTGTCAATACTTAAATGGAGTAAACTGAAAGACTGGGTATTTAGGATACATTATCTCAGATAAAAAATATTGGACTACGTCAAGAGGAGTCAACGAACAGTTAAAGGAGGGCCATGGCAATTAATGCCACTTAGCATTAGATTACAGAAAAAGAGATCATCAAACTGTCTTGACCTCTTTTCTCGTGCAGTTACAGGTTTGACTGATAAAAATAATAGTGCAGAAATAGATGGCTATGTGCACTGCAAGGCTGTATCCCCATGCCACGATTGAAGAAAATAGAGCAACGCAAAAATCAACATGGCACGTATTTAAATGGGTTAGAAAGTGGGTAATTATAGAGATCATGTTGTTAATGTAAATGCAGAATCTTCCTGGAGTATCTTTCTAGAGGGGTCTTGCAAGGATCTCTTCTTGTCTGTGCTAATTAGCACTTACTGCTGCCTGGTGAGAAAGCATATATAGTCATTACTTGTAAGGAATACAGGCTGAGAGATGGAGACAAGTCATTGTTCCAGAGTGACGGAGGGTTTATCGAGAAGTAGGCGTGAGCCAGCGCTGTCTCTACATGGTGAGAAATCATGTCRATTTCCTGTAGATCCCATTTGTGATCAAAGAAGGTAGGCTGTGCTTACGTAGCGTGGCATTCTCGCCTGGGCAACAGTAAAGTCTGGAAAAGGTTTGAAACATGGTTTTGCAGTATTGATGCTGTAGCTATGGCTTACAGAATGCGATGTTTCTTGGATAAACAAACAGAAAAATAAAATAAGAGTATATGGTTTATAGATTGGTGGTAAAACTACTAAGTGGATGCTCTCTCTAGTTCTGACACGCTTCAAAAAGCTATTGGAAAACCTGCAGTGACTCAGAAAAATGCCAGGAAAATTACTCAGGGCTGTAAAGCATGCCCTGTATTGAGAAATTTGGAAAGACAGTTTAGTTTATCAAGGGGAAGATTATAGGGAAAATTCCTTACAGTCAAAGTACCAACAGTGGAGAGAGAAATTTGATGAGCATTTTCTAAAAGGTGGGATTTTTTAGTTCAGTCACAAAGCAGTCTCCAGGGGACTTCTGGCTCTTGCTATGAGAGACTATTGTTACCTCCTAGATGACTTTTTCTTAAGTTTCCTTTCAACTCTGTCAGAAGGGTAACTAGGCAGAATATTTCTTTTCAGTGTTTGAGAACACTGGTTGGGCACACAGGCGGAGTCTGGTCATCACAGATGAGGGACAATATCATCATCAGTGGATCTACAGACCGAACGTTGAAAGTCTGGAACGCTGAGACTGGAGAATGCATCCACACCTTGTACGGGCACACCTCCACCGTGCGCTGCATGCATCTCCATGAGAAAAGGTAAGGCTTTGTCCAAAGCTACAGCCACAGTTTGGCTTGGAATACACACTTGTGTTCACAGACGATGCCTGTCGAACTTGGGTACCCCATCCRACACTGCGTGAAGTACAAATCAGGAGAAGCATTCACACTGAACTACGTAAATCAACACAAGGGAGGAGATGATTAATAGCAGCAAAAGCATAAGAGTACTAATTAAGGAACAGAAAATTGAGTCATGTACTTCATAAAGTCACATTCTACGTTATTTCAAAACTAACTCTTTGTTACGCTGTTGATCCAGTCTCCCACACTCGGAATAATTTCTCCTTTTTGTCAATGCTACAAACTTTCACTCATTTTACAGAATGACTTTTTAAGTATTGTCACTGCAGAATTTTATTAAAATTTTAACTGATTGTATCATAATTTCTGCAATACTAAACCATGTGTTGATTCAACAAACATTGGCAAAGCTCTTTTACTTGGCTGTGGTATGGAGCTGATGACAGAGTGCCTGTTGGTTGCATTTCTTCTTTTTTGAAGAATTACGAGGTTTTTCTTTACCAATTCCATTAATATTAATTCCTTCTCATTTCTGTTCTTGCCTAAAAAAAGCTTTTAAAAGTATAAACTGAAAAAATCAAGCAGAATAACTGTAACTTTACTAAAAATAAAACTTCTAAAGATCWTCTTTGTTTAATTCTTGTAATTGGTTAACCCAGTCATTAAAACAGAATGCTTATAGCACTGGCTTGAGCTCAGCATATKCATAAGCTTCCACAGAGAGATAAAACAGTCCACATAATTTCTCATGGCATTGTTTTGCTGTTCAGGAGCGAAGTGCCTTTTTAAATACTGATTGGTAATTACATCAAATAGACAGATCCTGAGGAGGTGAGTAGAGTAAGGAAGAAAAACACTCGAGTCATTTGCGACCCTAACAAAATGTCATGCCAAACTAGATCTTTGGTGGCTAGTGGACTAGTGTCCCAAAGTAAAACTCATAGCTCATTTATACGCMAGTCTAATTGTTCTAATACTTTCATGTCCAATGCTAAGTACAGGAGGGGTTTTCTTGTTCCTCCAGAGTGGTCAGTGGTTCTCGAGATGCTACACTGCGAGTTTGGGACATAGAGACGGGCCAGTGTTTACACGTTCTGATGGGCCACGTAGCTGCAGTTCGGTGCGTTCAGTATGATGGCAGAAGGGTTGTAAGTGGTGCATATGATTTTATGGTCAAAGTGTGGGATCCAGAGACAGAGACCTGTCTGCACACGCTGCAAGGGCATACTAACCGAGTCTACTCATTGCAGGTATGTGATTTTCATCTGCTGCTTTAGTTTCCTTAAGTAACATTTAAAGTCGGTTTATTTCACCTTGTTTATCGAGTTGTGGGTTATACAGGCCACAAGAATGTAGAGGCGTTTGTGATATTTCCCCTCTTTCATTTTGTTACACTAGTTATATGTTGTCTTAATTTAGAGACTTGAGATTTTTTTTTTAGAGGAGCTTTTTTTTTTTTAAAGCACACAGTACAGTAAAGCCCAAATCTCTATACCAGCAAGGTAAGTAGTTTTCTGGGTTGTTGGGTTGTTTGGTTGGGGTTTTTCTGAAATCTTGTGCATGTATTTTGGAGCTATGGTTTTGGGTTCCCCAAAGAAATTCTAATGTTACTGTTTTAAATAAATCAGATGATATAGTAATTGAAAATGCGCTAAAAAAACCCACTGGATTAATGTTCTGAATTATGCAGAACTGTTTATCCTTATTTTGTAGTCCCATCTTCCAGTTCCAAACTGTAATTCACAATAAGGCTGAACCTAAATTTCTAATGCCCTGATGTAAATCTCCGGCCTTCTACTTCCTCTTCTCTGAGGAGAGGCCAGATCTACAACTGTGAGGCTTTGTCAACAGAGACACGTTATTGTAGATGCAGGTTATGATGGTAGTGCTGCTCTGTGGCATGGCTCTGTTGCCTACCCGTCACCCGACTGCTCATCAGAACTGTGCTGGCAAAGAGACACATAGACCTCATGCAGACGCTTCTTACCTTTACTAACCCAAAAGATCATCTTGTTCATTCATAGAGTCAAAGCATCACTTCCAGGCGTTGAAAGGCGAAAGAAATTAATTTCATGCTTGTGCCTGTTCTCACCACAATCTGGCAGGACTTGAAAAAGAAATTAACAAAGACGGTTCAAAATCAGGAAATCGCATTCGGCGTGTAACTATTCTGGTTTGTGGCTCAGAAAGTGAAACTCGGTGCTAGAGACATTTTTCATAAATGCTTTCATAGTACGGTATCTCTTACCATAATAGATTACATATGAACAAAATACCTAATTGGTTTCCTTTCCCAAAATATGTAGTAAAATTTATCAGAAATCTCCAGCCCTTCTCTTAAATCATATGCTGAAGAGGATTCTCTAGACAAGCAGCAAGTTAAAAATGCTCTACTACCTACCTGTCTCTTAAAAATATTGTGAAGGTTGTATTTCATCTAGGGCAGTTTAGGGGCAGCGTATGTTACTCTGCCTTATCTTCACCAGTGGCTCTTGTTTTGGCTTGTGAACGTTCATGTCTTGCTCTGATACTGTAGTAATAGTGGATCAAATAATTGGGTTTATGTTACACACACTGATAGTATTTACACCCTGTAAATGGAACTTGGTATTCTAAAACAAATTTCTGGGGGGCAGGAGGCTACAGGTGCTTACAGTCTTAGGACAGAAAGAGTCTTTAAAAGTGTATGGTGAGCTCCTGCCCTTTGGCACAAAATAGCCCAGAATGGCAGAACTCCCATAAATAGAATAATCAGGCCGAATAACCAGCCTGTCCTCCCCGTCCCCGCTCCATGGCAGGTTCGGTTATACCTCATATATTACATATATTATGACCCATTTGTAGACCCCATAACATAGAGATCTTAAGCAACAATTGAAGACTACTGACCCCATTGCATTTTCTTTGTCGCCTTTTTCTTAGCTACCTTTGAAGTAATCCACAGATTCTCAGGGTCCATGRATAACAGCTCAACCACTGACCCAAACCGTTGTCTGTTTCACTGTAGCAATATCAGAGTAAAGTTTGTCTTGATGCTCAGCCTTAAAGGTTATGTATATGGAATACAAGTACTTTGCAGGAGAGGAGGGGAAAATTTAAAATTTGTTATATCAATCTGGTTTAGTTCTGTTTAGGAAAGAAAAGCATTCTGTCGTGTTTCCACCCAACAAGTCTGCTAGGCTACTTAGCACTCCTCGTCCTTTTATCTGAACGCAAATTTGTTCACATCCTGTTTTGAAAGCAGGGTGCCCAAAACAGGATGCCGAAATCCAGTCAAAGTCTTATCAATGCTTACTAGAAGTGAAAAGTTATTTTACATGCCTTATGTAGCATACCCCTATTTCAGATACTAGAGTGTCTTTTTTCACTATATTTTCACCAGAAATACAATGTATACAGCAGTTAAGCAGTCTGTATGTGCCAGTCGCTCTCTACGTTCTTTTGAACCTAGGTGCCATGCTTAACCGTGTTTGACTGTAGAGATCCAAGATGTTAGGTTTCTGCAGGTTTTATAAAAAGAAGCAGTCTCAGATAGCTGAGTTCCCTTAATCGGGTTCTTCCTTCACCATTATTAGACACCRGTCAGTCCACATGGACAAGTAGTGTCGGATTGCCCCAGCTGTATCAAAGACTCCTGCCCAGCCATCAGTTTCCCAGGCTGCAGCTGCACCTTCATTCATTCCCTGCCAAGCTCAGATCTTCACAATTTTCTCTTGACTTTTACACTCTTTGCTTTGGGTCAGTTCTACCATTTCAAATGTCACCCAAATCCTAATGAAAATACTAAATGCCAGACCTCCCCTCCACCCTGGAACTCTTTCTGATATCTCTAATAATGCTGTGAACAGAGTTCTGAATGGGATACTATCCCTGCGTCAAATTTGCCTCCAGCTTTGTGAAAATACAGCCAAGATATCTGCTCTTTTACGTGGCTTTTTACTCTGTCACAGAAAAAAAAATCATATTGGTTAAGGTCATTTTCCCACAAATCTGTTTGGTGCTACTTACCGCGTTGCTAAGGGCTTACAACCAGATTGATTATTTGTTAGTTCCTTTTGGAAATTGAAGTTAGACTGACTGCTCCATAATTCCCCATCTCCCATCATCATCTCCTTCAATAAAGAAAGGAATTGTATTTGCAATCTGAAACCTTGTCTGTCTTCCATGGGTTCTCAAAGATAGCAGCAGATGTCTCTGAGATTGTCTCAAAACAACTTGCCTTATGTGTTTTTTTTCCCCATTCTAGCAAAAGCTTGTACTGAGTTGTCAGCCGTGTTAGTGCTGTGAGCCTACACTCAGATGGCTGAGGACTGAAGCAAAAGAAAGTTAAATAGCTGGCCTCACTTGGTGTTTCCTTCCCACTGAGCATAAATGAGCTTTTTTATTTTGGCCTTCCTCTTGTTTTTGTTTTACAGAATAGTGTTTTATCATCCTTAACGGCTCTTACTAGCTTTGTCTTGTTTTGTGCCCTGCCTTTCTGATTTTGTCCCAGTGTGCTCTTTTAAACACATCTATTGATCTAGTTTCTACTTTTTGTACAATTCCTTGTGCTTTAGCCAAGTGGGTCTTGGTAATTTACTACACTTCCTATCTTTCCTTCACACAAGGATATTTTGTGTCTCTAAGAAAGTGCCAACTCTCCTGAACTCTTCTTCCCCTCAGAGAACAGATACATAAAAACCTCATGGGAAGGACGTCTCAATTTATTGAAGTATTCTTCCTTGAAGCTCACTGGTTTTATTCTACTGCTCTTTTTCCTTCCTTTTTTGAGAATTCTGGACTCATGTCATTGTCACTATCTCTCAAACTACTTTCCACCTGTATATTCTCTACATGTTCAGTCCTCTTGGTCAGAAGTGTCTCATCTTTTAGCTGATTTCTCTCCGTGTTCATGTTCTACATCTTTTTATTTTATATATAATATAAGATGAGAAAATCCAAGAATTTGGACATCCATGTTAGCCTGTATACCTTTCCCAACAATAATTAGGAAATTGAAGTTCCTTACTGCACACAATTATTATTATAAAATGGCTAAACCCAGCATTTTTCAATTACATCTCTTCCATTTCCCTGTGTTTTGGCTTCTGTGTAGATGATTCTGGATTAATGTTGTTACGCTTCTCCAGCTTCAAGTCCCTCTGACTTGTGAAAAGCAGATTTGGCTTGTTAATGTCTTTATTAGGAAGAGAACATTCTCTTACTATTGCACACTGCGGTATAGTCAGGATTCTGTTGTGTTTTAAAGAGCTGTATTACATTTAAAAGACCGATGGTTCAGAGTCTTTCTCCTTGAACCACGTACCTCGTAGACCATGTCTACAACAGGAAATTACACTGACCATGAATCACCTGCTCTGGTATCAAACATGGCCATCACCACTTAGACTGAATTATTATTTTGTAATGCAGCTTCCRAATATATATAGTATCTAATGTTGCATTTAGTGAATTAAATGCATAATAGCCGCCTTCATACAGAGCATTGCAAGATCCTAATGTAATTGTTTGTAATAGATTTACCTTTCTTGTAGTTTGACGGTATCCATGTGGTGAGTGGATCTCTTGACACTTCCATCCGAGTTTGGGATGTGGAGACAGGCAACTGCATTCACACGCTAACAGGCCACCAGTCTCTCACAAGTGGAATGGAACTCAAGGACAATATACTCGTGTCTGGGAATGCCGATTCTACAGTCAAAATCTGGGACATTAAAACAGGACAATGTTTACAGACATTGCAAGGTGAGCTTAARCTACCTTCATGTAAATCAAGCTGCCTGCAGTAATCTACATTGCAGATTCTATATAAAAAACTTTTTAAATTACATACAAAGAAACAAGCACRGACCACTTAGAACTTAAGTATTTTTCTGATGACAGCCGTATGATCTTTCTCTGAATTAGAAGAACAAAATGTATTTAATCTAATCTATTCAAATCACTTGCCTATTATGAAAGGCAGATGGTCTGGACTGATAGCAATTTGCTATGGGTATATTAGCCTAATAAGCCACAGAAATATGTAGGAAATGACATCTCAAAACAGTCAGTCAATGTATTTATTTAGGGGTCACTTGGATGTTTCAAAGCCTGCTGATTAATTGGATCGGGAGGCAAAGTACACTGTCTGTTGCAATAAATCAGCTGAAATGAGTGGAAGAGGTTTTCTTTATTTCAGTAAGAAGATTGCCATTTCCATTCTGACAGTTGCCGCTCAGGCACTGTGCACACGAACACCTTGTTTTGTTTCCCCCCACAAAAAAGGTCTTATATCATTCCCATATATCATATGCAGCATCACTGCAGAAAATTAAATTTCACTGCAGAGCAAACTCTGCTGTTTTAACAGTATATATTTATATGTCAATATATAACTCAGTATTTACTGATAAAGTAATCTCATAATAACACTTCAATGGGACTTGGAGGCAAATGCTTACAGCAGTCACCTCATTCTGAATGGTTACGTTCATTTTCATGACTGTCCAAGTGCACGCTTGCCGACTGTTTGTATACAAGAAAACGAGATCACTGTAACAAAGAAGGAAATACTGGGGGATTTTTCTATATGTGCATTCACTTTTTGAAAGCACAGCAGGGCTTCTGTACCTTTTAATGCACAAAACTGAGTTAACGCATCTAGGTAGAAAAAGCTGTATGCAAATAGCTAGGTATTTATTTTATATGCAGTGCTGTCTGACGTTGCTTTCTAATTACAAATAAAAACGCTTTGGTTTACTGTTACAGGTCCCAACAAGCATCAGAGTGCTGTGACCTGTTTACAGTTCAACAAGAACTTTGTAATTACCAGCTCAGATGATGGGACTGTAAAACTTTGGGACTTGAAAACGGGTGAATTTATCCGAAATCTAGTCACATTGGAGAGCGGGGGAAGCGGAGGCGTCGTGTGGCGGATCAGAGCTTCTAACACAAAGCTAGTGTGTGCGGTTGGGAGCCGCAACGGGACTGAGGAAACAAAGCTGCTGGTGTTGGACTTTGACGTGGATATGAAGTGAAGGGCAGAAAGATGAATTTGTCCAAACGTGTAGACGATGTTCTCCTTTCCCTCCCCCTGAAAAAAAAAGAAAAAAGAAAAAAAAGAAAAAGGAAAAAAAATCCCTTGTCCTTGGTGGTGCAGGATGTTGGCTTGGGGCAACAGATCCTACAGACCTACAGACTACGAAGGAGAAGACAAAGATGACAAACTATAACTGACAAGAGAGGCATTTGCTGTCTCGTCACATAAAAAGGCTATGCTTTTGACCGGGGCAGCTTGCCAAAAATACGACTCTTGAAATGCAACCAGGTGCAATTATTTCTTTACTTTCCTCCAACTGCTCCTTGAGCAATYTGGAGGTGAAAAAAAATTGTTACAGTTCTTGTTAACAGGTTATTTTACCACAAAGATCTTGAAAGAAGCTGCACAGGCGAGCCTGCTCGTGCACCCCTGGGCCACCCTGGGTCCCGGCAGCCCCTCCGAGCAACGCGCTGTCCCTTAGCCCCACTCTGAGCAGGGGGTTGGACCRGACAACCTCCAGAGGTCCCTTCCAACCTCTACGAGCAGTCACTGGTTGACTTTCAAAAACTAGAGAGCATCTGCAATGAGAAAAACAAACAAAAACAAAGAGTCCATTCCTGGTGTGGAAAAGCTAAAATATTACTGTGAATTGTTTTGTACAGTTTTATCAGAGCTTTTTCTTTTTTTTCTTCCTCTTTTTTTTGCCAACCATTGCCAATGTCAATCACAGTATTAGCCTCTGTTTAATCTATTTACTGTTGCTTCCATCTACACTCTTCAACGCATAAGTTGCTCTGAGGTGGCAAGTTGTCCTGGGTTTTGAGAGTCCTCTGATGGATTTAATTCGCAATGCTGGTGCTAGAAGTAGGTCTTCAATTAYGGGATTGTTGTCCCACCCCTGTACTGTATTCCCAGTGGCCAAACTTATTTATGCTGCTAAATGAAAGAAAGAAAAGCAAATTATTTTTTTTTATTTTTTTTTCTGCTGTGACGTTTTAGTCCCAGACTGAATTCCAAATTTGCTCTAGTTTGGTTACAGAAAAAGACTTTTTGCCACTGAAACTTGAGCCAACTGTGCCTCTAAGAGGCTGAGAGTGGAAGAGTTTCAGACAATTAAGAGTGAAGTTTGCCTGCAAATAAAGAATTGAGTGTGTGTGCAAAGCTTATTTTCTTTTTTCTGGGCAAAAATTAAAACACATTCCTTAGAACAAAGCTATTGCAGCCTGTTCTGTGGGGAAATTTTTCTTTGTGAGGGCTGTGGTGAATGGAATGAACATACRTAAAAAAAACTGACAAAATTTTTAAAAAATATTATAAAATACAAAAATGAAAATAAAGTTGCTGGTCAGTCTTAGTGTTTTACAGTATTTGAGAAAAAAAACAACTGTTACAGTTATTGCTGGGAGGAACTGACAGAGCAAAAACTTAACGTTTTTGTAAAGATGTCACATGCAAACAAAATGAGAAAAGAGAGAGTCAAATGATTTGCCTCATTCTCCAAGAGCCACAACTCAAGCTGAACTGTGAAAGTGGTTTAACACTGTATCCTAGGCGATCTTTTTTCCTCCTTTTTTTTTTTGTTTTTGTTTTATTTATAGTCTGATTTAAAACAATCAGATTCCAGTTGCTTAATTTTAGTTATGTAACAACCTGACATGATGGAGGAAAACAACCTTTAAAGGGATTGTGTCTATGGTTTGATTCACTTAGAAATTTTATTTTCTTATAACTTAAGTGCAATAAAATGTGTTTTTTCATGTTAGTATGTCTATCTTTTTTTTTTTCTATTGTTGTTAATTTAATATCATATATCCTATGAAGGGTAAAGCAGGTCAAGTTGCTCAGCTTACTGCTAGGATGCTAAAATATGTCGCAGGACTTTTTATGTAACTCTTCCACAAACAGGTGCGCGAGTGTCCTCTCCTTCAGTTGCCGTATAGGATTTGTCACATGGGCTTCAACAAACATGCGGGAAAGCCATTAGCTTCCCATCGCTCAGAACGTGTCAGGATTTGACTCTGGAGGGAGTTAGCTATAAAAAGCTGCTCAAGTACACAAAACTTCTTCCGATAGCATCTTGTTACTGCACCTTAAATTGAAACTTGATGTTTATTATTTATGGATTTCAATCAATTGATTGCAGTCTGACAGCAGAGAATAAATTCATAAATACAACTAAAATCAAAGCTAGGATTGTAGGAGCGCTTGAAATAAAGCTTCTGAAGAAGAAAAAAACCCCACTTCATTCCAGATCAGTCCAACAGCAGTTTTATCAGTCCCTGAAACTGAGGTAAGTCATCAGCTGTCTCAGAAACTTACCACTTGAGTGTCAGTCTCCCTCTGAAGTCTCCTTGGCCAAAATCATTGTTTTCTTCTGTGTAAGACTCTTCTGTCAGGGCATAGCATTTATGTGTTCGTGACAGTTTTCCCTGTAGAAAACTGTCATTAAAGAAAACCAAACCAAAACATTAGAAGAGAAAATACATGGATGGAAAATAAAAATATTTATATCCTTACACATCAATGACTATGTGCTATTCAAACGTAGTTCCAATCCCTACATTATGCAAAACAAGCAACGCTGAAGGATCACGCTCCCATCTGGCCTCTAGAGATTAAAAAGCCATACACAATGACTGAGCAGCTACAAATGGTAAAAATCTGCTCACTGAGTTGGTGTTTAAGGGAAAAAAATGGCAGCAAGCACTGACATACAAAAGCTATGATTGTCTCGGTATTTATGTAAAAACAATTAAAGAGCTAATCCTCTCCTAAAATGACAGTGAAAGATTGCCAGGACTTCACATTGCTCTGCTGAGAACGGAGGCCAGGACTCTCAGCCCCTCRATGACAGAAAGTACTTCAGTCTGGGCTGAACTACATGAGAGGGGATGGAAATAGAAGGGTAAAAATACGAATATTTAATGCAGGGAACAGAGCAATAGCTTTTAAGATTATGTAATTTTCTTCCACGATTTGTAGAAATTGCAACAACGTGTTTTCAAAGAGCAAAGGCGCTGGCCTGACGGTGCAGGAGAATGAGAGATTTCTGAGTAACATTGCGCTGGAGGGCAGGAATACAAATGGGGGCAGGAGAGTGAAATGACAGAAGAGGAAGACTTAACAAATCCAAATCGGTTCAAGCTCTGTTTAAGTACACTTTAAGCAGCCAATATGACCAGGAGCAAAATGTGCTTAACCAGAATTCAGAAGTTTTCTGGTTGATAGTGCAGTTCCAACACTATCTTATGTTCAAAATCAATGCAGAWTAACTTGAACACRTTAAGCAAACCACATTTATAGCTTTGTTTATCCCAGATTTAGGTTAAAARAAAAAATTATTGGCTGCAAAGTCAAGGTATCATAGACTGTGACATTAAATAAAAAAAACAACACAGTACTTAAAAATTACTTTTTTTAAAAGGCTTTTCCCCTTCAATAAAACAACTTTGTAAAGTTAATTGTGTTAGTGCTCTAAACACTTCTATTTTGTGAAAAATCTGTTTAGGTTTGTAGGAGTTCATGTTGCTTATGAGACATCTGAACAACATAGCTCAATAAACAGAATTTGTTAATTTAAGTGACAGCATTTCAAAAATGGGCCTGTATTAAACACGTCATGTAAGAAACTGTTATAGCAGTTTTTCTTTACAGTCTCCTTATTACCTCCTTTATGTTGACGCACTCACCATTACATAGTTCACAGAGTATGAAGTCTTCAGTCTGGCAGCACATGCTCCAACTGAGACTGTTTAGGAAACACTTTCATTTTGTGTAATTARATTTTGATTTTAAGGTGGGTGGAGTGGTTTTTTTTAAATAAAACCATTTAAGAATACTAGTATAAGACTGTAACTGCTTTATGCTCAATACACAGGCACTTCTTGAATCTAGTGGCTTAGTCATCATAAGATATATCAAAATATCTGCAGCTGTCCTAGATAACTGCACTAGTGTTTCTGGCATCTTATCCTCTTACCCTTTTTTCTTTTTGTTTTAGCTCGAGAAAGAGCTKCCTAATTTTCTGCTGTATCTGAAGCCAAGTCAACAACATTAAAAGATTTTTTAAATAGGTATTATTCTTAGTGGACCTTGATTTTAGCTAAGTCAGAATGAGTATTGCCACTTCCTCGAAGAGCCTGTTCCTATGGTCTCCATTTACTTATTCAAGAGAGAAGGCCAGACATCTAACAGCTGTGTCTACGCTAATCTGTAGTTCGGATCAGCAGCTCTCCCAGCAGAGCACAGTGCTGCCTCAGAGCCCCCAAACAGGATTCCTTCGGGGTGTAACTAAATCTGGAGCAGCTCTCCAGGAGCACACCCCAGGCACTTGAGCCACTAGAGGAGCATGTGGGACCAAACCAGAGCTAGTCCAACACCTCAAAAATACATTCATGTGGACATTAGGTCCTCAGGACCAGCAAACTGGCGCTACAGCTCTGCTCCTACTGCAGGGCACTAATTGCTAATGCGGGCGTAACCTTCAACAAGGCCTCTCCCACAGCACCCCTGGGTCCTGATTCATAATCGGCAGCCAGCTCCCACCCAAACAGCAGCAGCAGAAAAACAGAATCCACCTGATACCACTACGGAGTTTTTGCCAGAGAAAAAAGTTCGGATGCCTTCACCTCTCAGCATGCTTATGGAGAGGTTCTTCTGATTGGCTTATGGAAACCAGTTTAAAAGAAATGCAAATCTCTCACTATCAGTCTGGCCAAAATTTTCTACCAGCAAGTCAACACCTGAATCACTCAGAAAAAGAAGTCATGGAATTCTGTAATTAGATAGGCAAAAGAACCAGATTATAACAATAAAAAAGAAAAACCTGCCAGTAATTACTTGAATTGCTCTGACCAAACAACTGTTAATTACTTGAAGGGTAATATCCAAACATACTGGCCACTGAATCTTTAATAAAAGTGGGAATATTATTTTCTTTCCATCTCCTGCCATTTTATCTATAACCTTGATCCCTGACATTGTGCAGAGATACACATGCCGTGTGATGATATTTAGTATTTTATGATGATATATGATGTTTATGATTATACATGAAGTATATGATCTATATGATATACACCAGGTTTTTCAAACTTCATCTAAAAATGGCATATACAATTTTTCAAACACCTGTTCAAGCATCAGTGCAGGCTTATAAATACAACAGATGTTTTAACATAAAAGCTGTTCTAGATCCCTCCTGAGATAGATAGTCTGACAAACTAGGTGTCACCAAAAGTCGGCAGCCAGTACAGGCTCTTGCTCCCTGTTCAGGTTGCCAAATGGCCCAGCAGCTGTAGCAGCACTTCAGAGACAAGAAATGGTGCATTGTGCTACCACGAGTCCAGGCTGCCGAGGGGGAATGCTGCAGCGCTCTGTGGGACTGCACTTGCCTAAGAACCAACGGCTTTATGCCCATGTGTGCTGCATCGCTCTAGCCTGGATGGGATATAAGAGTTCCATAAAATCATAACTAAGCTAGGACAGAATCTCCCCCCAACTAGAGATGGCAAAAATCATTAATCACAGAGGTTGCCACTCAAGAGCCTGGCAGCGCAGAAGAATCCAGCAGTGTTTCTAAACTACACACTGTTCAGGACAACTGAGACTTGGCCAAAGGCATCCTCCAGCTCTCCTTTGTCCTCACCTCTGCCTTGCTTAGATCCAGCTTCAACTACCTGATCCCTACTCACAAGCTGATTTTGTCCAACCTTACGTGGTAGCAGTAGTTTTGGTGAAAGATAAGCTGAGCTATTTGTCTTCTGCATCTCTGTGCTGCTGGAATCTACGCTGTACTTTTTGCCACGTTCTGCACGGGGACAGCACAACCTCAAGTCTAACACTGAATGCTCCAAGGTAGTACATGAAGATGAGAAGACATCATTCAGCCCAGAGTGAGAGATTTATCATCAGTGTTGCTAAAATGATTTCCACCCTGAGTCTAGACTGAAAATAATATTCTAGTCCTGGTGCAATTAGATAAGTTTCAAGTTGATTTGAATTCCTTATTTTTTCAAACACAAAGCTTTAAATGCCACAATCCTCACCTCATCTGGCCTGGGTTTCTCATGCCTGCAAAACAGGCATATCCGAAGAAGCTTCACAGTTCACACAGGATCATGAATCTTGTTGCCTGGAAGCTGGGAGAGGTCATGGTCTATGGACAGCGAAAAAACATGGAAGGTCTATGTAAGCTGGATCAGAAATGATCTATGAAATTCAGAGAAAGGCAGGTGCAATGAATTTGGGGGCTTTTCTGTCCAAGAGATCATACTCATAAGTCCTACAATGGCTAGTGTGGGGTATTTCATCATCCTCATCACAGGAGTAAGCTTTCTTTATGAAGCCTTTAGTCTGGCTGCCCTGTAATTGAGGATACGACMAACCCTGTTAGCTCTGACTCACATGAACTTCTCTTACCTAGGGCGGGTTGTTTGATGGGAAGATGAATGAAATGCCCTTGCATCGCCTTCTTCTGTCTGGCTCCTCACATCAGCCGGCCAGATGTCTGAGATGCAGGTTTTGTAGGGTGCTTACAGTGTGCTATTCAAGAGTGCTTTGTTCTTTTAATTTAAAACAGGAAACAGAGAATGTAGAAGATCCAAAAACTTCAAAGGCAGTTTCCATTGCCAAAGGAGTTGCATTTCAACTCAAGTTCATTCTCTAGATTAAATATTCAAATCTGACAGTGTGGGAAGATGCTCACACCTTCAAGAGGACTGACGATTTCTAAGGGGTAGAGGGATGCAGATTAGTTGGCTGTAAATATCAGTGTGGTAAACTGAGCAGTACAACTGTTCCTAAATGAGAGTTTTATTTTGAGCTCCTCAGTTCAAAATGAATTTCTAATAATACCACAGCTTTGCAGATACACAAACAATATAAAACATGTTTCCTTTACCCTGATATACAGAAGATCTGAGTACTACCTTCCCCTCTCTTTTCAAACTGTCATTTGCTTTTAAGTTTCCTGATATATTTCATTGCCGATTTTAAATTTTCACATTATAGTTTGGAAAAAGGAAGAACTCAAAAGCTGCAGACTAGACAGGGTTCCAAAAATGTGCCTTCAGACAGTTTGCTGCTACTTGTCTGCTTTGGTTTTCCTCCTGTCAATTCTCAGTTGACAGGAGTGAATGTTTCAATTAAATAGCATACACATTTTCCCAAACAAACAAGTTTTATAGAAACACGTTATGTTGTTGTCCCCAGGGGAAAAGTTTCTTGGTTTTTTTCTGTTGGTGTTTCTATTGCCCATTTAGCACATGCTTTAGGCACACACTGGATGCTGTCTTTACCATTCTGCTGACTACTGCCATGCTTCAGATACCCCATTTCATCCAAAACAACACAGTAACACGATGTTCCTTGTGTCCACCCTTCAGTCTCACACACATTTTTACCTTTCAAAACCAGATAACTGATCTGTCTGGATTCACCTGTTCACAGGCAGTCATTTACCAGCTGAACCAGCTCTTGAGACCTCACCGTTTATCACTGTTGGCCGTATGGCAGAACAGGGACAACTCAGGGCAGAGGAGCAATAAGATGGAGGAATGCCCTGTGTGAGATATCACTAATGTGTCCAGCTGTTAGTATAACTAAATGGGATATGGCTCCACTAAGCCCACAGGTCTCCAATTTGAGTTGAAAAATTCAAGATTACAGCCTATATTTTAAAAGTCTCAAACTACATATTCATTTCTATACATACACATTCACATCTTGAAACACTTCTGGCTTTACATATTTTAAAAAAGACTTGACGACTACACGATCTTTTTGTTTTTCTCTATTTTCTTCCTTCATTTTCTCTTTTCTTTGACACTCGCACTTCAGTTTCCTTATGTTTCACTTCCTCCTTTGTCCTGTTCCCTATGTTTTTCTTTTCATGTTTTACCATTTATGTCCCTATTTTTCACATTTTTTATCTTCCTCATCTTCCCCYATTTGCAGACTTCTCCTTTGCTTAAAACTGTCATAGCCAGCTTCTCTCTCTTCCTTCGCCCCAAGATCTGAGTTGGCGAGCTAAAGCCTTTTTCACACCATTCTATAGATATAAGATATACAGGAGATACATAAGACAGATGAGAAGCAAATACAGAACACTCAGAAAAATTCATTTATTTGTCTGCTTCTACATGAAAGGTCTAATGTTTGTCTGTCCACAGTCCACAAATGACTGAAATGGTCCAACAGCAGTAGGATCAGGCCCTCTAAGCACAGACTGGTCTACCACCAATTTCACAAACATCTGAGCAACAAGCATTGCCTAATTCAATACTGATGAAGCGTTCTCTCTTCTGCTTTCTGCCAGAAGAGAGTATTTTCTTTAAAAATCACATTTTCTTGCTCCTTAGGAAATCTAATGTTAAAGGCAAGTTTGAAAGTATTCCTCATTATGAAACATGGGTGACACATGGTTTTCTAAGTCTGTGCAGAATTTGGAAGTTACTTTTGGTGACAAGTCTCTAGAGAGATTCACCTTTGGACAGAAACTATCATCCCAACAGATGCCTGCTTCATAAAGCTCTGTATAAATAAGAATTTGAGGCTGTAAATGAACCTATATTCCAAACTTAAAAACAGCGGCTGATATTCTTTCCGGTACTACCAACACAGCACAGCTGGGATAGCACGGTCTGTCAGGGTATGTTAGGAATAATATATAAACCACGTCTAAAACAATCTAGTGTGCATTGCTTACTAATTCTTAATATGCAGTGACAGCGTAGGCAATAAAAGCTCCAGAGCCAGCGTATGATGTGACTGCACACCGGGTATACTACCCTGGCGCTGGTGAAATTTAACTGTTGTAGTGACACAGTATATCCAATTGAAAAAAGCCAGGGATATCCAGCATTTCTCTGAGACTTGGCTTCTGCATAGTGTTAAACCAACATAACTTAATTCAAAAGGATAAGCAACTATTAAGAAGGACACAAACTGTGTCCAAAGCAACAAAGCCACAGATAAGACATCCTCATCTTTGCAGAACAAAAAGCAGTAAAAACAAAAAAAACCCACACAACAACAACAACAACCCAAACCAACAAAACAAACCCAAATCCCTGTATCTTTTATCTCCCTGTTTCATTTCAGCTTAATGAYACTGTTAACAATTGCAGGTGACCTCCTCTCTTTGCAAATGCCTTCCCACCCATGCACAGCCCAAGCTCTGTGTATGCCGTACTCACAAACTGTAYGGCTGCATTTACCCAGTGAGAAAGATAAAGAGGATTTGCCTCACAGTTTTGCTTTTATTTTTGCTCGTTCTATTCAAGCATTTTGCTCTTGCTTGTTGTTTTACAAACAGAACAGAACAGCAACTACTGTACTTCCCCATGGCTTGAACAAAGCTGACAATAGGTGAGTGCTGCTGCTTATCCTTTCCAGGCTGAAGGATCATCGGATCAAGGAAAGTAAGTTAGAATTAGACAGAGGTTCAAAGTCCAAAAAGCAGGACACGTGACTAGCATTGTACCTCGAATGCCTAAGGTAAAGAAGCCTTTCCCGCTGACAACCGGACTAATACCCGGTACAGCTAACAGGAGCCGCCACGTAGCATACAAAGGCAGTTAAACCTGACAATAAAGGGAGCAGAAGCTCTTCCGTAGACATAAGGAGTGCACCAGAGAAGGAAAAAAAAGCACGGGTCTAATATCAGCATATTCTGAGTTGCTCTTGAAAAATCCACACAATACCCCCGTTACGCAATCTGATTTACCAGAGAGCACAACGCAGACAAAATTGTTCTGACAGGAAGACAAAAGTTCCTTCAATCTTCGACTCTGCAAACAAATTATGCTCTCTAATTAATACCTGAATCCAGTTATTTATGCACACAAACTGGAGCTTAAATTTTCTGCATCACAGAAGTGCCCTCTTCCCATACACCCAGCTAGAATGAGCACACGCAGACGCACCTCCAGCCACCCACCCTTCCCTCCGGGCTGGCCACAGCCACCACACACCCAACAGACCTTCTGTAAAAGGATATCTCTCTCTCCATGGCTGTTCTCTAATTGCCCGTAAAGATTATTCTTCCTATCACTTTGGCTTTTGGTAAAAGCAATACAGGTGAGACAAAAGATGCTGCCTCACAGGCCTGAGAATGAAAGAATTGTTCTTTTAGCTGTGTGATAAACAGGAAGACATTCTCTCAGTCATAAAATAAATGAAGTGACAGTAGTAATACCTCACACTAAACCAAAATTTACTTTGCCTATGTTTTAGGASACTTCCCCTGTACCTAGGTATAGGGGACAACAGACTGTGAAGTTCATGTGGTATTTTTCCTTTCCAGGAGGGATGGCTATTTCAACCTGCTCTTCTTACAAAATGTAGAAAACCTACTTTCAGTGTAACCCTTGTCTCTCTTTCTGGCAGCTCAAGATGTAAATTTTGCACTGCTCTTGGAAAGCAACACGGGTTTTTGAGAGCCGCTCCCGTTCAGAAACCTGCTGTGGGATGCGGCATGTCTTCTGAGATCTGTGTTTGGTAGTGAGAACATCTCGCTGCTTACGTTTCCATCTCACATCTTCTTAGGCATTTTCCAGCATCCACCCAATGTGCATTAAACAGTGAGCAATTGAGAGTTCAAGCAAATGATAYGGAGGAATGGATAATTAGCCCCTAGGAACACATCCAGCTACAGTTATACTCCATGAAGGTTAGAGGCCCGATTCCTCCTCATTTAAATCTGATATTGAAGGACTTTATAGAGCTTTATCCAAGCTACTAATTTGCAATTTTACTGCAAACAATTTACAATCAAATGAAGTGAAAGCTAGAAGCAAAGAGTGCATTAATGACTTAATTTTCCTTTTGCATTTCTCTTCATTTTATCTTCCAGTGAAGACCAATCTTAAAAAATTGGATAATTAGCTAGTAAATAAATACTGACTTTTTTCTTTTAATTATTACTGCATAAAAGCTCAATTGCTGGTATGAACTACAGTGTTGTCTTCTGCTGAGGACAGTCCTGTATCACCAACCTCCAGCAACAGAAACTGGGAAAACATCACTATGTTCTCTCTGAGCAACCTGATGTAGTTGAAGATGTCCCTGCCCACAGCAGGGGGGCTGGACTAGATGACATTTAAAGATCCCTTCCAACCCAAACTATTCTATGATTCTATGATCACTATTTCTCAGACTGAAAATTCATGCTCTAACAAAGCAGTACAAAAAGTATCACAGCATCTGAATACAAAATTTAGTGTTCTGGGCGAGCAATATGCAATTTGTACGTTATACAGCCATATGCACTATAAGAGGTTACTTAAAAACACAGTAACTATTCTGTCAAAAAGGAAGCATGAATGTCAAAGCAGCTTTTGTAATACTCCACTGGAGCTTCATCTACACTAGGAGAGATCTAGGTGCAGGTAAATCAGTGAATTATTTTTTTCTTAGGTTTAGAGGCAGTCTAAAGGCACCAAACCTCAGTCTAGGGGAAGGAGCTAAGAAAGGTTGTTGTTTCACAGGACTGAGGCGTGCTCCTAGAAGAGACACCCTGCTGCCCTTTGGAACAGACTCTGGTGCTGAGCTGACCTGCTGAGACAGTTGGAGAACTCACATTTTTATAAATAGTTCATTTTCCGGAGGTTTAGTGAGCTGAGCTGGCTCAATGCGGTCAGTTAGCTGCCAACACACAGGAAGCAAGTGGCCAGGAGCAAGGCAGGTCTGCCCCTCCCGGTGGCAGAGAGCTGCTAAAATCTCAGAAGGCACCGAGTCAGGCTAGTATCTCAAAAGCTATTGGGGAAAGTGGGCGTGCTGCACTCATCTCAACTCTTCTATTCCCGCATCTGCCGTCTCAGTTATTCTCACGCTCACCTGACACCCAGACCCTGTTCAGAAGCTTAACCCCCTTTGGCAGCAGTGAGCTGTCAGATCAGCTCAGGACCACATCTTCTGCCCAGCTTAACCATCTCAGCAAACATCACCATAACACAGGACCAGACTGAACTGCTTTTCTTAAAGAGGTGATATGAAATTTTGCCCTAACTTAAATATCCATGGCTAGACAATAGCACAAACTCTGAACACCAAGCTACATGCTGCTGTTAGATAAAGAAATCTTCTGAAGGAAGTGGAATGGCTGGAGAGACCTTCTATGCTCAAGATACCTTAGCCTGCACATCCTCAGCACAACCTCTGCAGAGAAGAGGACTCAAGCACCTATACAGTAAACTTTCCAACTCATCTCTGTGCCCAGTCCTGTTCACTTGCACAATGCCACATGGGAAAGCAGGAGGCTGCTGTAGGAGCAGAAATCCCACGCACTGCTGAGGTGGTGTTCAATGTCTGGGGTGGAACCCGCTGCTTTTGCCTCCAGGTATATCTGCACCATGTTTGCTCATCATGAGCCCAAATGAAATGCACAGGAAGAACCTGCAGTTACAGAGCTTGATCCCAGCATGGAGGAACAAGTCTGAGTCCTGCTTAAGATGTGAAATTGCAAGGCGCTGAGACACATAATTGGTCAGAAAGCTGGGCCTGGGCCAACTTGGCTGAGTAAAGTAAATCAATATGCCATCAAGGAGAGTAATGCGGCAAGGTAAAAAGAAGTTTGGTTTGCAGAACACATTCTCTCCAATGGTTTGAAAACAGAATGCTTTCTTCTTCTAGCTAAGCAAACACAGCACAAAGCATTCCTCTGAACCAGAAGTGTATGACAGAAACCCAAGGTGCAATAAGCACTTTCCCATAAGTGTTCTCCCAGGCTGACAAAAGAGGCAGCGAGAACCTGTACAGCTGAGTCAAGCATTAGTACCCACAAAGAAAACAGTTTCAGCCCAGGTCTTGCTGGGCTGAGAAAAAGAAGGAAGAACTGAATTCGGATAACTTGAGCAGGACATTAAACATTACACCAGTGAACAAAGGAACAGACGTAATTCCAACATCCAAATACCTGTCAAATAGGTCAAATTATCTTCAGGACTGAATCATAGAATGGTTTGGGTTGGAAGGGACCTTTAAAGATAATCTAGTCCAACCCCCCTGCCATGGGCAAGGACATCTTACACTAGGTCAGGTTGCTCAACACCCCGTCCAGCCTGACCTTGAACACTTCTAATGAAGGTCCATCCACAACTTCTYTGRGCAACTTGTTCCAGTGTCTCACCACCCTCATCATAAAAAATGCCTTCCTTATGTCCAATCTAAATCTACCCTCTTTCAGTTTAAAACTGTTGCCCCTTGTCCTGTCACTACAGGCTTTGGTAAAAARTCTCTCTTCACCTTTCTTATAAGCTCTCTTTATACAGCTCACGAATGATCTCACTGGAAAATGCTATGAGGAATAGGCTAAGGAAACGCAGACTGGGAAAATACCCTGAATGCCTAAGGAAAAATACAAACGCCACACTGGGACTTAGGAAGACAGAAATCTCAACTAGAGATAAAATGAAGATACATCTTGAAAAACGTAAGCAAATATATCAGATAGAAATTAAGAAAATGGACATATTGCTCTATCATCTCATATTCTGCAGAATCATCGCAGACGACACCAAGTTGGGCGGCAGTGTCGATCTGCCTGAGGGTAGGAAGGCTCTGCAGAGGGATCTGGACAGGCTGGATCGATGGGCCGAGGCCAATCATATGAGGTTCAACAAGACCAAGTGCTGGGTCCTGCACTTCGGTCACAACAACCCCAGGCAACGCTACAGGCTTGGGGAAGAGTTGCTGGAAAGCTGCCTGGAGGAAAAGGACCTGGGGGTGCTGGTCGACAGCCGGCTGAACACGAGCCGGCAGTGTGCCCAGGTGGCCAAGAAGGCCAACAGCATCCTGGCCTGTGTCAGGAATAGTGTGGCCAGCAGGAGTAGGGAGGTGATCGTGCCCCTGTACTCGGCACTGGTGAGGCCGCACCTCGAATACTGTGTTCAGTTTTGGGCCCCTCACTACAAGAAGGACATTGAGGTGCTGGAGCGTGTCCAGAGAAGGGCAACAAAGCTGGTGAAGGGTCTGGAGAACAAGTCTTATGAGGAGCGGCTAAGGGAACTGGGGCTGTTTAGCCTGGAGAAAAGGAGGCTGAGGGGAGACCTTATCACGCTCTACAACTACCTGAAAGGAGGCTGTAGAGAGGTGGGTGTTGGTCTCTTCTCCCATGTAACTAGCGATAGGACAAGAGGAAACAGCTTCACGTTGCACCAGGGTAGGTTTAGATTGGACATTAGGAAAAATTTCTTCACCAAAAGGGTTGTCAAGCATTGGAACAGGCTGCCCAGGGAAGTGGTGGAGTCACCACCCCTGGAGGTGACACGTGTAGATGTGGCGCTTTGGGACACGGTTTAGTGGGCATGGTGGTGTTGGGTTGACAGTTGGACTTGATGATCTTAGAGGTCTTTTCCAACCTTAATGATTCTATGATTCTATGATCATTCACCCTTGTACAAAAAGAGCAAAGTGAACATAAGTTGCAATAARGCTAGCAGCACTTGTACAATTACAAAGGGCTGCATGAGGTGCATGCCCTTGAGCTGAAGCTTGTGCCCTCCTAAGAAGGAGTACTCACGGAGCCAGTGATGCTGATCGTTAGTTCTCACCACAGAATACTTGGTAAAGACAGGGAGCGAAATGCAGTTGAAGTTTTAAATCAGCCTTTGCACTCTGCTACCCACCTTGGAGCTGCTTCGTGGTGGTCCAGCCTTCCAGCACAAGACGGAGGACCTGAAAGATGCCAACTGCCAGTGGCCCTATCACTCATTACAGCAGTCACAGGCTACCATAGATTTTCCTCAGGTGCAGAGATTACCCAGATACTCTTCTCTTCCCGCCTTCCCTTCCTTGCAATCACCTTTGAATCCACAATCGTTAACCTAAAAGCTTTCCACTACCCTATAAACGTTTCAATCATTTCTCTGTGCTAATGTGTCTTAAGAGTTTAAATTAGCTAACTTGTATTTTGGCATCAGAGCAGGGCAAAAAATTTTCAGAAATGACCTGCGAAAGGTATTTGTGAAACACAAATTTGCCGACTGCTTTGGCAACAAATTACCAAATGAGAGATTAGGCTGCACAGGCAGAGGCATAAGCAGAAGATGTACATATACATAMAAGGAAAGGATCATTTTAGGACTATGCATTCGGTGCCAGTCATCTTAATGTAGGAAAACAATACAAGGATTCACAGGGCAGATATCCAAAGACCCCAAAAGACCTAAAATGAAGAGAACATAAAAACAGCTTACATAAAATCTAAAAATATTTGAAGATGTGAAGCTAGGAATTTTGTGGGTTAAAATAAAGAGAATGATCTAATCATAACAGAAAGAAATTAAGAAAAATCAGACCATTGGGATAAAGACGCTTCACAGTAAATTTTAATAGGCAGTGGAATGGTTTCCCAAAGCAAGCAGCTGAAGTTTGAAAAACCTTGGCTTTAAAAGTGCATCAGAAAAAATATCAGAATACCAATTTAGATTTGAAACTTGGAAAAGGCTGTAAATCATTGAGAATAGAAGCGTACATGCTTTTAAAGTCCTCCGCAAGGAAGTGTTTCACAGAGAACATGCCATGAGATAGAAATACGGGTCTAATGCTTTTCCCACTTGCAGTATGCAACTCTCTTTCCTTCCTCCGCCAAGCCAATATCAACTATTTCTACCATGCAGCAAAGTGCGACATGTTCTAGCGATGTGCAATTACTCTTTGGAATGCAAACAGTACTTCCGTCCCACTCGCTGCTGTAATCTAAACGGTGGCCTCTAGTGGAAGTTGTCTGCTTATTCCCATTTCCATTGGGATGGCAGCCTATGATGCAACTCCACTGTCAGTCTGGACTAGACTGTTCCCCCAAGACCTCAGAACCATTCAGTGTGTTGAAAAAGTCATTTTAAGAAACATAGAAACATAAGTACTTCATCCCTAGTTGACTCCATGCCAAGGGAGTCGCACAAAAACCTCGGGGTGTTTCAGTGCTAAATATTATGTAACAGCTACTTTTCTCATTTAAAATCCTCCCTTGTTAAAAAACAAAACTAAAACCCTCCTGATAATTAGAAAACCTTCACTCTGATAGTCCAGAAACGGCCACAACGTAACAAGACTTTCTTTATCTTCCTCTCCTACAAACGCAGAATTTTTGCTCTTCAAGCAAGCTTGGTTTCTTTTCTCGTTTCTTATGTAATGGTGTAGTCAGACCTGTTCCCTTCTGAACCACTATTTTATGTCAGTAAGAACAGCTCTCTGCTATTATAAGCACCAACATCCTTCAATCCCTTCATTAATTTAAATGTATTCTAAAAGGCACTTAGCTCTCTACTGGGACTCCAAAACAACTGCTCTATTAGGGGAGTCCTATACAAGCTTCACTTTCTAAGTGCAAGACAACTGTCGCACCCATTCCCTGAAGGCATCAACATTGGTGGATGTTTCTGCAGGGAGGCAAAAATACCAACCTTCTCTAGCTCAGCAGGAAGACCAAGGGCTGCAAAAGGAAGAGCCCATCTCTCATGACTCCTTTTTGGAAGAGATCTCACAGGTCTAGCGACACTGAAGTCTCTAAGTGCCAGTACAAAAAGCTGAACACATTTATTTTTTTAATGGAAGCCTGAAAAGGTTTCTGGAAAGTAAAGTAGTGTCACTTACAGAATATAGCCAAAAGTTCTCAGCCAAAGACCTCCAAGGGCTTTAAAGAAACACCAGTATCATTATCCTCATTTTACAGACAGAAAAGCAAAAACATGATAAGGTAATGCCAATGTCAGGGTCATCAATTCAACTCAGATTTCTTGGGATTGTTCACTGAGACACAAATCCATTCTTTATCCAGATTTATTTAACATGTAATGAAATAGATTGCAGAGAACTTGGCCTTGTTCTGAAAACATAAAAATTCTTATAACATTGGTTTTGTCTGTACAAAAATCAAGATTATATGCACTGCTCTCCTCATCCTCTGTTTAGTTTTAACTGAAGAGTGGTTAGAGAGAAAAAGGGAGCTTAGCAAAATAAAGCACGTTACTTAAGGCTTGCACAATATAACCATACTTTAAATTCTAGGGTGAATTTCTGACCTAACTGATGCTCATACTGATTTCAGTAGGGCAAGGTTTTCACCCCATAACATGTGGTAAAAGGGAAGAAAGATAACTTTGTAAAGGCACTTTAAAGAAGTACTACATTCAAAGGAGAGAAAAGTTAAGTCAATGAAGTATTTCATGTAAACTCAGTGAGCTCATTTCCCAGATGAGCCAGATATCTGCTGAGCTTGCCTTAAAGGGCAAAAAGCAAAGATGGCTTCACCTCCTAAATGTGGCCTGGGGCACAGTTAGGATGATTTACCTTAAGACAGTTTAAATGCTCTTGGCTTATTCTGACTGAAGATCATGTCTCCTGACAGCCAAAGATACTGAGGCACTGAGTTTAGGTCAGAACCTGGCCACAAGACTCCAGAATAAAATAGAAAAGGCACATCACAAACAGCTGAAAAGGACAACAGCCTTCATCTCAAAAAGCTATCAAAGAACAGCTTTGCTAAATAAGAGGGGGGCAGTAACAGTAATTAAAAAGAGTGTATTAACTGAAAGGTTGACATTTTCTTGCACACTATCTGACACCTACAAGCAAATAATTACAAGGAAGCATAAGTAAAAAATGTAAGCCTGATATAAGCAATGACAACAACCTTGTAGGTGAGAATAGTTTTCAAGAAAAGTCTTCAAGGACTTGTGGAAGACAAAGAGATACTTAAAGACTGGAAAGAGGCAGATACACAGAGTGGGAAAAGGAGAATAGAGAGAATCAGATTTCAGTGTACCTACCTGTAATTGCTGGCAAGGTTAGAGAACAACAAAGATTTAATCTACAGACATGGAGAAGATAGCAAGGTGATCAGTAGAAGTCAACACAAATGACATCAATCCAAACTCCTATGACATTACTAGAAAACCTACCGATGATGCCCTAACCTACCTCACGCAATACTTCCATAGTGAACCGAAGGAAATATGAGTAATATAAAGCAGGCACAATCCTAGTTGAAAAACTGTATTTGAAGGATAACTACCACTAGCTTGTTGTCTTATTGAGACTCATAGTGTACAGTCATTTCATCAATGCCTTGGATGATGTAATACACTTGCTGCGTTTGCAAACCACGTAAAGTTGCAAAGGGCAAAAACTGCTGGAGAACAGGATTAGAATCCCAAACAATCCTAAGAAAATGGAAAACTGCTCTGAAATAAATAGGATGTGCCTCAGTAAAGACAAACGCTAAGTGTTATACTTCAGATCTTGTCAGCAAGCTGAAGGTCACAACAATCAACTGCACAAATACTGGATGCAAAATGACCGTCTAGGAGACAGAAGAGGACCTGGGGGGCTAAAATGGCTCAGAAATCAAACATCAATCAACACTGTCACACTGCTGGGAGAAGAAAATAAACCCCCCAAACACTACAGCGCTAAGAGCTAACAAAGTCTCCTCCGAAGTAGTTTGTTCAGTTTAGGACTCTACATTTCAAAAAATCCACTGACTGTACAACATTTAGAATTTAGAGGCGAGAAGAGAAGAATGAGCAATGTCTGGATAGAAGGCCCTTTGTGCAAACACTGAAAGAAGGAGAGGTGCTCCATCTGAGGAAGAGAGAGACTGAGAAGTCAGCCAACATGCATATAACATGTATATGAAGTGTTGCTGCAAAGAGGAAGAAGTAAAATGACCTCCATGTTCAAGGGTATAAGAAACCACCAGTGAATTAAATATGCTGCTAAGGGATAATGGAAATCTCTTTGAAAAGGTTAGATAAACATTGGTAGCAATGTTTGAGGTACAGCTGAACTGCCCTGGAGATGGGGGTTAAACAGATAATTTTGGGGTCCCTATTTTACGTGATTTTTATGATAAATCCTACTTTTTAGAACACTGCATATGATTCACTTACTAGACATATGTGTCATTTACAAATTACTATTTTCAATGTGTTTTCTCTCTTTAGAAAACAGCAATTCTCTTGACTCTGGTTTGTGATATTCCCCCCACAGTTTCTATCTACAGAAGCATTTACTTTAGAACTTTGCACATCAGACATGCACATTTGAACCGTATGCAGTATTCATGACACTATCCTGGCTGAGTAAGGCATGGAGCCAACGATACTCTGAGAGTGTAGGCAAGGGAGAAACATAAGGGAGCAGAGTCAGCAGTGCTTGTGGAGGGAGGGGAATGTAGGCTGGGAAGGCAAAAACGGAAGGAAAGGACCCAGGGCTAGCCAGAACATATCAGAGAGTAAAGAATTTCAAAGTTAGGGCAGCATCTAAAGAAAAGTTATCTGTCTTGTTAAAACACCCCACTGAGCATGCTGTTGTTCCTTTCCATGTTTTTTTCTTCACTCCTCCCTCCCGCCCCCTCCCCCCCGGATAACTGGAGTACAGAACCATGTTTATACTTTTTCTGCTTATTAAACAGGATCTTAAAATTGTGTGAGGTGGATGCGGGACTGATGCTGAGCTGTCAAAGAAACGGGAAAACAGAAATAATTGAATGTGAGCTTCATTGGGAACTGAAGTCAGAGTGGCTTTTGAAGTTTGTACTTTTTGTAATGGGCTGCAAACAGAAGCTTAGAAACACTTTGTTTAGAACTTCCTTCCCGATGGTGGATATCCCATGCCTTCTACTTTCCTAAGCAAATGGCGGCAGAAGACCATGAAAAGATTAACATTTCCACTCCCTTCTTAGGCATTTGGCAACTCTGCCTCCCAATATACTTTTACTTAATTACCACTTCAAACAAAACTGTATTATATCCACAGTCAATGCTTTGCTTTCCAACAGGCAGAACAACATTGTAAAGAAGATTTAAGGTGCATCACTTTAAGAACCGTAGGAAGAGAATACAATATCCTTAGCAGAAAGGCACAGAAGAAACAATGGAGGTGTGACAGGTTGCTTAAAAAGGGAGGGCGGGGGAGTTAGAGAAATTACTAGTAAGGACAGCGAAAGAAGGAAGGGCACATAGAAGTGAGAGGATGTGGATCTTGTCCCTTCAGCTTTTACGCTGAACATTGAAGGGGTATGATCTAAAACATCCTTYGGATTGATGCTAACATTTTATTCACACAGCCACAACACCTGAAGTACTGCAGTTACCAAACTGGAAACACAGAAAACAAGGCACTTGCTGTCATTCGCTATTTTACTTAGTAAGCAGCAGCTACTACCTTATCTGCCTACCATTTTCCCCCTATTGCTCTGCTGTTGCAAGGTCCCACCAATGCTACCATTACTCCCAAGGAACAGAAAGGGCCTTAGGCAGTTTCTATCATTTGTACCACTGTATTAGTAAAATCAGTGGAGGTTTATTTGATACAGCTAATGCATCAGCAGGCACAAGAGCCTTCTCTGCACTATACCACCTGCCACTATTGTTTCTTCTGAAGCACTACATGGAGGTATTATGAGAAGGAGCCATGAAATCACCTGAGATGAGCAGATATAGAAAACCTTTTTTCCAAAGTAGATTTTCTTATACTGAGAAGTGGCAAATTTTGCCTTGATGTAGTAATACATGGATTGAGTTGGGATGGTATTTTGCTGCCTGTTTAAATTTGCATCTCTGCAACAGATGGAACAGAATAGTTGTAGCCATAGGCCAAACTCTGAGAATTATTCTAGTGTAGGCAATAATAATGATCACAAATGGTAAAATGAAGCAAAAGTTCAAATTTAACTCATCAATACATTATTCTCCTCCTTGCCACAGAAAACTTGGCAATAACTGCTCCCTGCTTGTGATCCTTTCTGAATGCAGCCAAAGACCCAGCGTGGGATTTCCAAAAGTCATCTAAGGGACTTCAGAGCATAGCTGGGCAGGAATTCTCATGTTTCTACTCCGCAAACAATGCCAACCTTTGGAACATAGCTAGGGAACATTTGCTCCCTGAAGGAATAAAAATTTAAATTATCCATGTTTCCTACCAAACAGGAATTTCAGGATTTCCTGTCAAGTAAGTCAATGCTGCTAGACTACTCTATAGCTGAGGAGTGTAGGAACTGAAGCACTGACGAGCTGCAAGTTTAGCAGCTCCAGGAATTCAGGCTCATGAGGTGTCACAAGTCAGAAATGCAGAAGTTTCAGCTGCTATCTGGCTGGTGCACCACCGAAGAACCTGGGATTTGGGGAAAATGACAATTCACCATACTGCCCTTAAAAGGCTAAGCAGATATGGAACTAATTCACCTGAGTTTTATGGAAGTGCTGGAATTTGTTAAAAAAAAAAAAAAAAACAGACTTACAAATTGATTCTGAATGAAATCTGTGATCTTATGTCACTTAGGTCATTTAGAAAATCCTTCCCTCCTATAACAAGTATGAAAAAACACCTGCAGAGAAAGATTAATATAGAAGGGTAAGTACATCTCTACATGCAACATTACCAGATTTCTTTTTGTAACAATGTATTATGGTACCAAAAGGAATTGCAACCTATTGACAGCTCTTTAGTCCTAAGAGAAGCAAGAGAAGCCTAACATCACAATATTAAGCTTATCTGGGCCATTAGGTACTTGCCAGAGTACAACAGTACAGTACATTTTTGGGATGCTTAGTGCTAACACCTCCTTGCACTTTGCAGTCTTTTCAAGTTCTACACAAAGGCTACAAGGTCTACAGGCAATTCATCTCCATTTGGCTTATTATTATTAGATAACTTGTGAATATACATAAATGAAGTGTGGGATCCAGCCAAGAAACATGTCATGGCTGGTTGCCTCTGAGGGGGAATAAAAGCATGAATATTTGGGTGCTGCCTTAAAAGAATTAGAAATCTTTCAGAAAGAATTTAGAAAAATGTTTTACATAGTTTTTTATTCTTCTCCTCCTCGGATGCAATACCCCAATGGATAAGAAGCTACACGTCCCTGTCAACGCTTAGCTGCAAAGCCATGCAAATATTTAAACTGAGTTGGAAATCCCTGGAAGGCAAAACACCTTTTCAAGGTCTCAAAAATTGTATTAAATTACAGCTTTCTACACTATACAATCTTCTTACCTACCATAGAAGATGGTAGGTAAGGTACCAGATTAAATCAGTTGCACAGCCACAAGGCATAGTGCAATAAAGAATCCATTACCCAAATCATTTTATACCTAAGCAAACAGAAAACGTAAAGACATTTACATTAGCGTCCGATGCGAATGTAAAYCCTGTGTTACTGATGGGGAAATGACAGTACAGCTGTCCATTCTGTGTGTGATTGCAATACCAGGCCACCCATTTATCAAACTGCCTCTTTTATTTAAAAATGTATTAAATATGTGCATGAGCTCTGCATTATATGGTATCAACAAAGCCAAGAAACATTCTTCTACTATTTGTTATCTGCCACCAATGCAAAATCAGGGGCTGAGAAGTTATTATAAATCATATTTTTTCACTGAGTTTCTACACAAAGCCTATATGTTTCTCTTAGAAATGTTTATTATATTAATTCATTATTAAAATAATAAATGTTTATTATTTATCACACAATGCAATCCAGGTGATAACCATACTTAGGATTTCATTGGGTTTCACCTCCCCACCCCCTGTTTTCAAAGCTCTGAAAAAGGGAAAACAACCAAATGCTCATCTGGACATTTTTTTTAGATGTGGAAACTCTCTGGGTCAAGGACATTTATACAAGGCATAAGAAGATGAACCAAAATGGGCCAAATTTTGCTTACTATATTCATGTGCATAGTTCAGCTGAAATGAGTTAGACTGCCTCTTAAACAGACCCCATCATCCATGAAATCCACGTGCAGCAAACTGAAAACTAAAATGGAAGATGGAGTGAAACCGAAAATGGAAGATGGAGTGAAACCGAAGAACATCCTTTGGTCCATAGTTGGACCATGTGGTGGCAACTTCCCCAATGTCAGCTTATTACCAGACACCTTCACGGATGGACTACCAGTGACTCAACACTGCACGTGCTCCTTTCCACATCAGTGCGTGAACAGCAATTCTCCACCTAATTCTAGGGGACACCAAGGTACTAGCGCTATGACACAAATGAATATAAAGCAGTGCTCCCCCCCATCACTTGGGTCTAAGTAGATAGTTCACAGCTTTTTTTCTTAAAAAGAGAATAGCTCTTGTCCAAATCTTAATTTGGAAGACGGCATTCTGCCTTTCTAAGATTACGTTCATCATCAAGCAAAGAAATTAAAGAGAAAAAAAAAAGAAAAAGAAAGTATTTCCCATCAAAGGCATTAAATTAGACTGGTATGGGAACTAGATTCTGCTGACCACAATTTGTGAATGAATACATAGCTGGCATACTTTATCATCATACCCCCTATGTTAATAAAAGATTATAACATGTACTGCAATGTCAGGTCACATTCAAGATAGCCGATGACTGCTCAAGAACTGTTAAAATGCAAGAAAAAGACAGCCCTATCACAATGAAAACAGCCCTTTAAGAACATTATTTCAGTGTTTCTCAATTTCTATTACCAACTCAGCTGGTGAGAAGTGAGATACCAAAGTCATTTCCCTTTCTCGTATATAATGACAACAGTTGATTTTTTTTTCTTTTTTAATGGAAACCACTGTATTATTCATTTTGTTTCCATTCTTATTCCAAGAAGATGTTTTTGTAAACAGCCACTGAAATGAAAACCAATGCATACATTACAAAGACTAAAGGCTAAATAAAAAACTAGCATAGGATTTCTCACCCATATAGTACACAACTGAGCTCTCTCACCTCACCATGGTTAGAAGTTCCTTTCAGAAAATAAAGCTAAACAGAACTACACCTTTCATTTTCACAGCTCCAATAATAATGATCTCATAGAAATAATAGCCTGCAATGGTCTTGCAGCAAGTATTTTTATAATAGTCTATCCAGTTAGAAGTGATATAATTTGATTGGAGAACAGTATATGTAATGCCTGCATTAAAAATAGGAAAATAATATGAATGAATACAGTCCTGTAAGTTTGACCCTCAGGAGTATGGGAGAATTTAGAAGAAATTTTGAAAGGAAGGTTAATGAGTGACATAGACATAAAGGCAAAATGCGCTAAAATTCAAAGAGTTCTCCAGGCTGACATGGTAAGATAATCCATGTTTTAGACAAAGACAAAAGACATTCAGTCAGTCTCATATAGCTGGACGTCGGTAAAGCATTTCCAGTGGAAACCATTTGTCAATTTAGAAAGTAGTAGCTGGTGGGTAGGCAGCTGGGTGAAGGAAAAACAGCAACAAGAAGTATTAAGGGGAAGAATGTCAGACAGCAGGGAGCTTGGCTACTGGAGTTTTCCAAGGATAAATCTAGTTTAGCAATTTCTTTAATAACCTTGGCATAAACAAGTGGGCTAATGAGAGTCAGCAATGTGGGGTGTCATTGCCAGCATAGAGGAGGATTTCAATAACTACCCCAAAAGAAATGGATTTCTCTGGTGACAGGAACAACAGAAATGTGAAATGAGTCCCACATGAATAAAAAAATACTGTGATTCTTCATTTGGGAGCTAACTGCAAAAAATCCTGTAATAAACTGAGAGCTCATCAATAAGAAATTACTAAGGTGGAGAATGTATGGTCCGTAAGATTCAGCTATGAAAGAGACAAATGTAATGTTAGGAAGCATCCGTCAAGGCATTTGTAGTAGATAGAAAAATACTAATGCCACTGTACAAGGGCTTTCTTTCAAAAACTGCACATGATAATGTCTTCAACATTCAAGACAGACTCACAAACCAGAACAGGGCAGAGAAGTGCTGCCACAACAATCCAGAAGAATTATCTTACAAGAGAAGGACAGAGAAGCTGAGATGTTTAGCTTGATAGACAACTGGGACGTTATCTGTAATTACAATGGAGTAAACAGGCAGGGAAAAAAGCTGACGCAAGAATAAAAAAGGTATAAACTGGCCATTAGGCTGAAAATTATCAGCAGTTTCTCAGGTATTAGAATAATTTGGTTGCAGAAGAGCCAATCAGAGCATCTGAAGCTAAGAAACCCAACCCACACTGCTGGGTACAAGACACAGTACCCCCTGCCACTCCATACCACCAAGGAGGCCTAAGATGAAAATGCATTTTATGCACTAATGATGCCTGCCAGTGCTGCAGTGACAGGGAGCAAAAGGAGAAGGTGTTCAAGGTGTCTTACCCATTAGAAAACAGAGTCACTACATTAATGGTGGTGCTTGATATAATATAGCCTGCAACAGCAAGGGACTCAGGCTGACACTTTCAATTGTGTGTGTGTGAATGTGCTGGCCTGCATTTGTTTATAAATAAAGTAAATAATAACAATATCCATGGAATACCAGAGAAGCAAGCAAAGCCTGCAATTTTATTCACTTTATCACATTTCAGGAATCAAAAGCAGTAAAAAGCAATTTAGAAGAGATTAGTGGGCGCTAATGTTTTCACTGCATTAGAGGACATTCTCACAGGAACACTGACATGGTGTCTTAGGGAACGACACTGATAAATAAAGATGGAGTAGTGAATCAAAGACATGCAGACCTTCTCTAGAAGCATTCCAGGATGACGAAATGAATGACTTCTGTGTATAATGTCTGAAGTGATTTTTTCCAAAGTGTACTTATTCCTATAAAATCCAAGGTGTTAATGAGAACAGAGAGACCTTCCTCTATCAGTACAGTTGACTAAGCATGGCACACACAGCGCTATCAAGCTAGGATGCCTGGTTTAAAACATTACAGCAAACAAATTAATAAACTATCATGGTCCTAATAACGTACATCTGGCCATTAATGTTAAATATTTTTACGAGTTAAACTTTGTTAAGGAAAATAGCTTCATGCTGTCCACACTTCGATATTAAATATAGCACTGACATGTCTGTCCCCCCTCTACTCATTGTTAACAAGAAGTACTTGGGAGTCATACAGCACCTCTTACTATCAACTGACATCAAATCTAGGTTGACTCCAATAGTACACAAGCAACTGGGCTGGGGATGGGTGGGTTTGCTTTGTTTCTCCTGAAGGGGAGTTTCTGGCAGCCGGTAACTACTCACGCGGATGTAGATTTGCGACATAGGATTAAAACAAAGTGAAGGAAAATTGAAGGAAAGGAAAAGAAGTAAGTAATTTTCCTGAAAGGACATTTAACATTGACAGCAAATTCCCAGGTGTGTTTAGTTCAGTTCATCCGGGCCTGACATCACGATCGCATCTATGCAGAGCAGCTCGTTCCCCAAACCCCCTCCAGGCCTGACCACTCAGCAGTATTACAGCTTTGACAGTTGAGGGAGACTGTCTCAAGAAAGTACTATTAATTTCTGAGGCGAAATACCAGAGATTAACACTCACGGTTATTTTGCACAATAAGTCCATTCAATAGCACTCAGGGACAAGCCAAACAAAAATGAGGTTAGGCCTCTTGAGTACACATATAGGGAAGATGACAATGAACCACCATTTTGCGCATCAAACACAAACCACACCTTGCTGTGTGTGAATGTGCTTCTGGGATTACCAGGAGGTCTGAGATTCCCTGGATGCACGCAGGGACAGTAGAAGAGTGGACTGAAGGGACAATTAGTCTTCTTCCCATTGAACAGCTTCCATGGCTCATGCAAATCCATTTAACATGGCTGTTGCGCTGCAGAAAAAACATCCCAAACAAAATGCAGCACTGCTGAAACTTGATGCCTGCACAATACATGCTCTCCTTGGTAATCTGCAGCATCCAGACATTGCCACCGCAGGAATCCCATCCCTGCAAAGGGAGGTTAATATGCATCAGTGAGAGAAAGAATATTGTTTTCTTTCTCACAGTTCTGGCTGGGACATGATGCAGAACAGCAGCTCTCTTACCTTACCTAGCAGGAAAGTTCCCCACATCGCTATGAAAAACCACTCTGTAAGCATATGTTAACTCATTCAGCATCACTGCACTAGGCCCCCTTTCTGAGCCCTGCCTGCATCAGGCCATTATGCCACCCCACCGTTTTATTCTGAAGCTAGCAGAGCCATGTGGGGTACAAGCTAAGACATGTGGGGCATTGCTCAGACAGCCTTCTGAAATGTAGTGGGAGCTGCTGTTGCCCTGGGATTGCTGGAGCACTGCTGAACAGGTGGGCCAAGAAGCCGCTGCTTCGGACAGCTGAAAGACGCCATCAAACAGCTGACTTGCAGCATCTCACTCCCATAGCAGAGCTGAACCCTGAGGTCAACAGGAACCAGGAGACTTCCCAACCCCAGAGGCAAGAATTTGCCTCTGTGATGAGGAGGGGCTGTTGGGTCAAAGTAACCCTCATCAGATGCCGAGGTCAACAGGGGCTAAAAGACTGCATGGGACCGGGAAGGAAGATTTTGTTTGTCTTCATTTCCTGAAGTAGGCAAGGATTTACCAAGGGGAGCTCAGAGTTTTAAAGTTTTTCCCTTGTCCCTTGAACACACTGCTGGCAGCTCCCACAGTCCAGGGTGCTCCAGGGCGCAGCAGCTTCTCCTGAGCTCCTTCAAAGCCAAAGAAACGCGGCACTACCGCATGATAGGCAGGGGCATGCATGTCTTATTCCAGCTGTATAACTGCCACTGCAGGACATGCCGCCAGCCCATGATGCGGCCTGAGAGTTCAACAACCCCCCACACCTTTTTTGTCCGAGTACTCATTCATCAGTGTTACAAAAGCCCAGCCAAGCGTGGGGGACAAAGCTGAACTGCGATACTTTGCAGAAGGTCCTGGATTCACATTAACCTCCTCATGCTTTTCCACATTATTCAATATAAAAACATGCTTTCTTCTTAAAACTATGGCCTGGGGACCTCTGAATTTTGAAATTTGTAAATGAACATAAGAAAAGGTAATTAAAATGAGGAGAATTGTGAGGCAGTTAAGACTAAGGTAAGGTGTATCACAGAGCAAGTAGAAGAGCAAGAGCTGTACGGACATGTTGGATTTACTTAGTGAACAATTTGCACACTGAAGGCTTAAAAGTGTTTTTCTTGTGTGTATGTAATGTTAGTCTAATACATGAATAACCACAGAACTGGTTTCTTCTTATTTTTTGTCTTTAAATCGATGCATCTCATCTTTAAACCACACCAAACTGATTTTTTTTCCCCCCAAGTTACTACCTTGGAATCATACCTATGCACTATAAGAAAATGTTTTGTGGACTTATATGGAAGACCCAAGAAGTGTAAGGAAATCTGGGATTTGAGATTAAGCTGGCAGAATTTTCCAGTTCATCTGCTGGTGTATAAAACTTGATTTATCTTCTTTTATTTTCCCATTGTCAGATAGCATGGCTGCACATGAATGCTGTCCCTCTGCAGTTGTTGATTGCGGAGACTGCTGCATCCAGATTTCCAGTTGCACAGGCTCTGAGTGAGCTGCCCCATTGCTGAACCAATATGGGCTGGGAGAAAGGAGAAGTATTAGAGGAGAAAACCTAAAGGTTGCTTCAGAAAGAATTTCACCTGAAGTAGCCTCTCTGGCTACAGTCCTGCTTCTCAGCTGAGAAAAGGAAGACGGAGTGAGGGGACATGACCATGCAAGCCCATGAAGACCAACCCTGCCTGTGCAAGTCCAGGACAACAGGAGTCTTTTCCAAAGCTTAGGCAGCAGCATATCATCACCACAAGTCCCTTCCTTCACAGGACAAAGAAAGACTTCCTCACTAACATACAAAATGTCACGACTTCAAGTGAGCATCCAACTACCGCAGTGCTGGTAGAACTGGACTCCGCTATAAAGGAGGAGGCAATGTGCCAGCTCATACAGCCTGACAACTCAAGGACAATTTCTGCTGGATTTGATCAGCTGAGGTTCACAGATGGGCCACGTGACACGTTGCCACTTACCAACCAACAAAAGGGTTATTTCTTCCTGCTGATTTAAAGCCTAGATGATCCCTCTGGAAGATTTATCAGCAGTAATACTGAAGGAGTCTAAAATAAAGCTGGGCCTCCCTCCTTCAGTGAGAAAGGGAATTTTTTTCCCCCAAGATTGCTATGGTGTTCCACTGTCATTCAGGAAACCCAGATTCCCTGGCTTTGACTGGTCATTTGGCAAGGAGACATGAGTTGTTTAATTATCTCCCAAGGAGCAGCAAAATGACAGTGGAGCATGCATTTGGAAGGCTGAAAGGCAGCACCTAATGACAAGTCTGTAAGCTGCTGAGCAAAATCTGCTTCCTGTGATAACTGCTTGCTGGTTTTTGAACATTATCTGTGAAGTCAGAGACTGATTTTCACCCACAGCAGCAAAGACAAGAAGGACAGTAATTCCATAAGTACTGTTGCAGATTCTCCTTACCCTGGACACAGGGAAGGACTTGCTAAAAGGCAATGCACAAACCAGTAAGACACGCAGTGCTGTTATCCATCAAACTAGCCTGTACCCAAGAAGACCTGGAAGGACAACAGCATCAGTGCAAGCAGTTTCAAAAGCCTGTACTGCCTTGCATTATGAATGCCAGCCTAAAATGAGGTCAGTTTTTGTCTGCAATAAACAATTATTTTACTAGACTGTCAGAAAGCTCCTCTCAGACTACAGGTTTTTGTTAGATGTGTGCATAACAAATGAAATGCACCGAGGCTTAATACAAAGACCTTGGCCTCTGCTTCTGTGACAGCTGAATCCAGGGAACTTTCATAAGTTTTGGTCCAAACGTCAGATATGCACTGCAATAAAATAATATTCGTTTCTCTAACAGCACCTTGCACTCCAATGTCTTCAGCTGGGGATATATAACGTCAGTTTTGCAGGATGTAGAAAGTGAAAGAACAGAATGACCAGCACTGATGCTGACTTTCCCTTCAGAGGCTGCTGAGGTCAAGATTTGCAGGGTGTGGTAACGCTCCGAACCCAATTTTCATCCTTTCAGGCCACTGCAATGACACAAAAGTCTTAGAGTGTCAGTTCTAGGCATACTCTTCAACCCTTCCCATGACCAAGGCTCCCATGTTCAGAATAGGAGACAGCTGCTATCAAGCTGGCAGAGAATTGACACAGGGCGAGTGCAGTGTCTGCTCTGCCCCACAGAAAAGTATAATTTTCAGTTTAACCAAAAGCATTGAACCAGGCTGTTATCGATGAAAAATACAATGGTGTGTGACATCATGTAAAATAGTGGCACAAGTCCTTGGATTGCACTACTGCATCTGCTTAAAACAGCAAACGTAAAAGCTATGAATCCAGCAATAAGGGACAGGACTGTAATTCTACGAAGGCCAGGTGAAGGGCAGGTTATGGACAACAAGGAGCAATCCAATTTGGTTACACTAGCTAAGGTAAAATTTACAATGGCTATCAATCCTCATGCTTTAAGGCATAAACTGAGCACCATCTGGGGACAGAAAGAAATTTCCCTCTGTGGTACACTATAACACAATTGGCTGCATGTATTTCTTCCTGTGAATCATCACATACTGCTTACTGTCAGAGACAGGATACAAGACTGTACGGATCACTGGTCTGTTCCAGAGCAGCAGTTTCTATGTTGTTCATTTTCTTCACAGTCCTTACAGATTTCAATAATGTTATTAATGCTGCAGCAGTCATTTTCCCAATATACAGTAATAGTTTCTCTAATTCTGAAACAAACACCAATAGCAACTTAAATGATTCCAACAACTAATCAAAAGCACTAGTCTACATTTTTATGGGGTCTGAGTGATTTACTAGTTCTATTTTGGAAAACGAATCTCACAATCTAATTACTTGTATTTTTAAATTACACATCAAGCATATTATCTAGCATTCAATTTAAAAATAGCAATAGTATGAAGAAAAAGCACCAATGATGTTTTAAAAAGTAATTTAGAATTCAGCTTTGAATTTATTTTAAAGATGTAAGTATTGTCTTCCTGACTGAGATTTATTAACACTCCCCTTTTCCATTATCTGAACACCTCACTTGCCCTAAAGCACATCTGTAAAGACAGTGAGAGACTGCATGCGTTTTCTATATCCATAAATTACAGATGTTGCTCTGAGCTACTCATCTATCAAGACAATTTTCCATAAGAGTAAGACCAACCTGCAAAGTATCCATCTAACAGAGAATATGGAAAATAATTAGTAAATGCACACAGTCTAATTTGTTTTACTGGGAACATTCTCTACCCAAAGCTTTATAATAGGGTGTGACAGAACACAGGGAAGCAAATCAAAGCCCAAACAACACTTCTGGGTATCAAAACAAAGACCTTGATGCATCAGTAACACAATGTTGTGTACACACACTGCTATAACAAACTCAGTAAAGAGGATATGGATAATTTCATGACACCTTCTGTGTTGAATAAGTTATGCTAGTTCATATTTTCCAACTAATAACATTATGTCATATATTTTACAGGTTAGCACATCTCTTATACCTTGCCTACATACATCACAATTATATTCAGTTCCATGAACACACTATGTGCATCTATGGAAGAACTAAGACAACCTGTATCTAACAATAATATGTGATTATCCTAAAGCTGAAATGTATAGAACAAAAGGCAAATTGAGAAGAAAAAGCAAGCAGCAGTTTTACAAAGAAAGATTCTACCAACAGAGCCCAGTTACTGTATCTTAACCTTTCCACTTCCATAGGCAATTGAAACATGAATAAATGCTGAGAAAGCAGATAACAAGATTAAGAACACAGAGCCTTTTCTAGGTTGCATAAAATACAGAACATGACTGAACAGAAAAAGGGAAAACAGTACTTGTGGGAGATAAAAGACAGACACACACTTTAACACTTAATGCCAGTCATGTGCTTATCCTAAACAGAAGACAAATACTGTATTACTACATTCAGAGCTGGGTGAAAGAAAAAAACCCAGAGATTTCATGTATAGAAAAATGTCCTTTCTTCACTGCAATTTGCATTTCAGAAATAATAAAATACCCTGGGTTCCCTCTTGTGCAATCTCTGCAAAAGCCATTGTTTCCCTTTGTTTTGTAAAGCATTTTTGTAAAGATGAAACCACAGGTTTCTAAACCTGTAAGACAAGTTGTTGGTTTTCTTTTCCTCCTTACCAAAACAGAAATCTTTGGTGAAAAGAGGAGTACTTCAATTACGTTCTGACTTACGCAAATAGAAGAGAAAATGGTATGGGAGCAGCTGTAACACATGATACAACAATACTTTAGGCTTGATTTCCCCACAGTCAAATGAAGAATGTCTTATGAAACAAGAGAAGGAAAAGGAAACACTGGAGTMGAAAAGATTAACAGCCACTTTTCATAAAATTATTGCCAGCTAGAAAACAAGTGCTTTATATCAACGGTTCCATCTCGCAGCCCCAAGGAGCCTACCTAAAATTTCTCGACCACCCACACTGCACCCAGTAGGCAAGACTTTCAAAACTGGGTGCCTGTCAGACATACCTGCATGTAGGTACTTACATAAGTGCCCTGATTTTCCTAAATGCTGAGCACCTAGTAGTCCTCTGCAGATTAAACCAAGAACTGCTGGGTACCCAGCAGAAACAAAGATTGCACTTATTTGGAAGCCTAACTTTTAAACCTCACTTTTAAAAAACTATCTTGGTTTGTATCATTACAGTTAAAGGACTGAAAGAGACTCCCTTTGGAGTCCATCTGTGCAACTCTTAAGCTGCAAGAATACCTGCTGAAAAGAAACAGGCACTGCCTCTGTTTCAAGCACGAGCACATTTTCCCCACCACAGTATTCCTAGCCCTTGTGCACATGGGGAGCAAGAGACCAGGGCTAGAATCATACCTAATCTTCTGGAAATCAGTGCCAATAAGATACAGGGCACACTCCCCAAATAAGCACTTTATAGGTTTAATGGTGCAACTGATGTACTTTAAACCTTCTATTTAAAACATCACTGTTTCTCACACAAATGAGCCACTGCTCTTTACACTTCCAGTATCATCAGCCTAGAAAGAGGAAAGACTCTGACCACTACACTTTTTTATCATAACAACACAACTTTTTGCTTGATGGTGCAAATAGAAAAAACTCAAACTTTCTTTTCCTTTTTTTTTTCTGGTTTGTTTTGTTTTGTTTTATTGCATAGCAAGTAGATTTCACAAGAAGGTCAGTAATGAAACCCTAAAAAAAAATTTAGAGGATTCAAGTCAAAACCTGGAAAGGCAGTAAATCATCTACTGTAAACACAAAGAAACTGAGGGCAGTTTAACTGAGGCAATATCTTTGATCCACTGTCTCTCATCACCAGTGAAATCTTAGAAAACATACAGAAATATGTTGTGTGCGTCCTCAGGAAACTGAAATACAGTTAATTAAGAAACAGAATTTTGCCTTTTGATCCTTCTAATAATATTCCCTCTTTCTCGCTGACGTACACAGAGCGATAAGACAATGAGGGGTTTAGGTCACTGTTGCTAAAGGCATTATTTTCTACAACCTTTCCCTCCCCCTCCCATGGTGCTATGGAGAGCTTGCAGCTCTTGTCTGTCCTCACTACATATTACGCTTCTCATACACACACTGATACTTACAAATAAGGAATGTGGTTGACCTGGCAACAGGATGTTCATTTCCCAATTTATCCACCATTTCTTTTAATAACATTAGTCTCGGCTAAGTAGAGAACAGTTCTAGCGTTACACAATTTTGCGTGTGTCTAGTTATACCAAGTACAAACAGCAATCCCCAAACCACTCTGTGTTGTGAGATACACTTCACTATCAAGAATGTGTTTCTACCAAACAGGAAAATAGACCATCATAATCAAAACCTTCTATCTAACTTTTATAATTCAGTATTACTTTAGCACGTTTTTTCCCCAGAATCACAAGGATTGAAAATCATGTCCTGCAAAGAAGCTTCTGGGCAGGCAGCGGTCTTGTGAGAGGAGGGAAAAAAAAGGGCAATTAAACTAGGGAAAGCAAGAGACCTGTCCAGGATGGAGCGATGCCCGAGAAATCTCTGATCAACGCAAAGGCCCAAAGAGACTGATGTGATAGTGATGTATGTAAGGGGAGACCTTATCCCATCTCTCCCAGCCTCGAAAAATAAGAGGAACATTGGTATCGGAAAGTCTTGATTTGGGATGTCTAACCAGAGGCAAATTTACAAGGCCTTGATTTTTCAGAGAAGATGATCCACATCATCTGAAACGTAAGTCTGTATTTAACAAAGCTCCTGAAAAACACAGCTGAACAGGAAGGTGAGCTCATGTTCCCATTCTGCTATGATGATTATTTTGCTCATATTCTGTATCTATTCCTCTAACATTTTTGTACAGCTCTAATGATCCAATTTGAATTTGCCATATGATTCAGTGGTCTCTGTGAGAAAGACAGCATCAAGATGCAGTTAGTTGTATCATAAGCAGTCTGCGCCACATCTTGAGCTTAATTTCTCCAAATAAGCAGCACTACAGATAAGCTCTGATCACTATCACAAGTGCCACCCTGTTCACAAGACATTCAAACCTTTCCAGCATATCTCTGCAAGATTTTGTAGACAAAACCACAATACACAGTGCAACTCTCCTCTTCTTAATAAAGACAACTGCAATCCCCAAGGCTGTTTTGCAAGCTACTGTTGTGGGTGCATAATGGTTACCTACATAGTACTGCAGCACCAGCATCTAACTTTGTACAACATAAGTAAGAGGATTCAGTCCTTTCTGGCACAAAGTACTTAACAATCAGAATAACCATTTTATTCTGTTTGATTACTCCCCCCCAACTCTTTCCAGCTAAATCAGGCTGTCAAGCATATTTTCAATATACATCGCAAAGCAGTGTAATATCCAACAACATATATTGCTTTAAACTGAAATTTTGCATCACTGGGTTCTTGCAAAAGTAGTGTATTAAAATACAGCTCATTTGAAGGAAGTGTTTGCCAGTAAAAGCTGGAACACAGCCAGAAAGCTACAATATACAAGGATTTTAATGGCTATGAAATGTTTAGTACTCTGTGGTGAAATTAGTTAACAGACTAATTTTTCTTCTCTAGGGGGCTACACTCAAAAACCTGCAGGTGTGAGACCTGAGTGTAGGAGTGTCCACACCTGAAGCTATTTGCCCACCACACAGTTTGAGCAGCACTGTTTAGGAGCACTGAGGAATAGTGTGCCTGTAAGTCAGGATTTTAAGTAGTATCAGCAGCATACTGTGATGAACGTGCACCACATCAGTTCACACTCCTGCCTGCCTCTAGACTGCAGCGTCTGTTCTTCTCACAGATAATGATTGAATTTGATGGCTATATTCTCCAGAGCCTCCTCCCTCCAGCACTGCTTCACACCTGAACAAACCCAAGTGCAAAATGCTTCCACTCCGATTTGGTAGCAGTTAGAGTACTGTCTTTACATAGTATAAACAACATGCAAGACAGCAAAAGCTCAAGCTCTGTGCATAGCGACTCAGTAGGTCCATAGCAACTACATAAAACCATCTTCAATTTTTGCATTAGCAACATTACTTTTACCACAGTATCTACCAGACTAGCCACTAGCTCCCTTGCTAGGTAGAGCTTTCCAAATAAGGCATGATGCTGGCAATAAGTAAGTCTATGTATTATTAAAAAAAAAATAAATATTGAAATAGCTACTATGCATAGTTAGTAACTCCTTACCAACGTTTATCAACAGAAATCACCTATAAGAATTCATCCAAAATTTTCACAGTACACAGAAATTTTACTGTGTGAGCGAGGGAAATTAATTCACACATGCTTCTACCTCATTCACCTTCCTCCATATGTCATCAGGAAAATCAAAGGACAACAATTTCTACAGGCTCCAGTTGGGTATTACGATACTCTCGAGCCACTGCTGCAGTTTCTGACAACAGAAACTTCTCACTTTCTCCCATGACCGCCCCAGGCAATTCTCTGCTGCACTCCGGAATCCCTGCTCCTGGCCAGCAGCAGCTCCTGCTGAATGCAGACCATCAACTACAGAAACATGGTTGCCCAGGTCAGGAAGAAGTCCTTCCAAAATATTAGTATTTAGCAATGGACTGTTCAGAGTTAGTTAACTATCATAGCAGAAGATATTTTTGTTTAGTCAATCACTAGCTGATTGCAGCTAACCACATAATCCTTTAGTATTATCTGCCCTTAAAAAATAATTTCTTTAAACAAGGTAGCCATCACTATCTGCAAATTTACCATTTTAGCATGGCATTTCTTTCATGGTTTTTCTACTTAGAGAAAGATTTTTATAGAATTTCTTGGGATGAGGAGAGTACTGACTGTGCACCTGTTCCCCAAAGGTTCATAAATGGTCTCTATCCCTCCTATAATCTCCACATTCAAGATGCGGGATTGAATAGCGTTTGGGGCAAGAGCCTCTTTAGCCCTAAAGATGGTCTTTTTAATAGCCATAAAATCTACAGAAGGAATAGATGAACTAAAAGGTTTAACGGCTGGTTTGCATTTTACTGTGTTCCACAGGGACCCGGTGGTTTTACATCCTGTATCTACACTTTTGCTGAAGGTGGTTTAAAATTTCCATTTCAATCAATGCATAGCTTTTATCAGTGCTCTTCCCAAAACCACATCCATTATATGGGAAAACTAGATTATATAAACTTGATTTCAAGATGTTAAATCATTGTCTGGGAAAGGCAAGGCTCTATGAAGTTACACAGATTATTCTGTAGCATCAGTAACAAACTACTACGTAATCCTCAGTATCTTCTCCTATTCAAAATTTTTTTTCAAATAAACCACATTTTATAGAGAAGTTGGGACTGGAGATTAGGGCAGCTTTCTGCAACATTTTTGTTAGGGAAATTAACACCTTGTTGCTTTCTTTGTGCAACTTTGGATTTGAAATCTCTCTAGAGGGGCAGTTTGGAAGGATAGTCATTGTTTAATTAGTACTCTTCTTAATTAGCATCTGGCGTTAAAGATCCACAAGTAGGTATATATCCGAGAAATTCTCAGAAGAATTACCTACCAGTAACTGAATATGCAGAAGTTCAGAAAATTGTTCATCCTCCCTCACTTCAGCTTCTTCAGAGATTTTCTTCCTTTAAATTAGCAAAAACAAATGCAAAGTAAGCAGGACTGCATGCTCTTTTTCTACTTCCATGCTCAAAGAGTACAACCCAGAGGCAGCTATAAAATCACTTTCTTTTCCAGTTCCTAAACTCAGCACATGCACACCTAAGAACACATGCAGGTAAGGTATGCTCTGAAAACAACAGTAATATCATTAACCACAAAAGGTCAATATGGTCCTACTTAGGCATGCATACAGCTGGTCTGGGTATTAAAACTGTTAAGGACCAACAGCTGCTCAGAACCCTGGAAAAATCAGGATCTTGCATTCAGATTTGGAACCCGAAGCTTAGATATCAGYTCAACTATGTGGAGACTTTCACAGCTTCTAAGGAAACCACCCTCCTTAGCAGACTATGATGCATGTCTTGTTTAGTCAGCCCACAACTACTACTTGATGAAAGAGCATACAGACAACAACAGGCAGAAACAAACATTTAGTCGGGAGACTTGGGTGGAAAAAAGAAATCCTGCCTGCCACTCACCAATTACTAGCTGTTTTGGACCATGACTTCAAGGACCTTAAAGGACTCCATTAGCTTGATTCTTTAGAGACTTTAGGCAAAACTAAGCCAAACCACTACACTAAAAATTACAGGTCACTTATTCTTATTTGCTAGTGCTTTACAACAAATTCCTTTTTTCCTAATAACTGCAGTGTAAAGGTTTGCTTATGGAGGGCTGTTTCTACCCACAGGAAAAGCAAGCTGTTCCATATAGGTTACCATACTGTTGGGAGGAGCAATATAGCTTCAGCTCCTGCTTCACCTCACCTGTGGCAAGGACAGCTATGCTGGCAACTGCTCCTGCCCTACTGAGCAAGGAAGGGGCTGGAGTATGTAGGCAGCGGTTACCTGGAGAGGAAAGGAAGGGTAGCTCATCAGTGCTTCTCCTCTCCCTACAGCAGCAATGGCTTTCCTGTCCTGTCCTTCATCCTCAGAGCAGAGCATCACAACTTTGCCTTCACTTCTGAGATGCCTTAAGCCAGCTCTGTGTATGAATACCTGAAAGCAAGACAAGGTAAGCTTACTAAAATCATTAATTTTTATATGCCATTAATGTATACGAGTACACAAACAGACCAACAATTTCTAGTTGAAAATCATCTATGGCAGAGCCAAACTCATTGTTACGCTGAGAGAAGCCATGATGAGGAATCTTTCTCTTTAATTCGTAATAAGCCTGATGAACAAAGTCGCCCAACATCCAGGGAAACATCACCTCCAACATTCTTAGCAAAATGAGTTTATGTCAGTTGTAAGTAATTTTATTTTCTGGGAAAAGAATTCCATTTGTATCATGCCAAAGACAACGAAAGGCCACAGGTATTCCTCAGGAAAGCTGGTTCTTTGCCTTTGGAAATGAGTCAGTAAGAAACTGGTCAGAAAACCAAGGAGAGTTGACTGACTGGGGATACACACTGCAAGCTGTGTTTGCACCAACTGTCATATATCTTCCGCCTGTTTAGATGTAAATTCAGTATTCCAGGTCCCAGACCACTTGCTGCCTAGGGAAATAACATTAAAACATGAGTGAGCTGGGGAGGGGAGAAGGAGAATGCCAGCTGCACAGGGCAGAATACCTGTTCTCTCTTGCTTTCTTAGCTGGTGGTAAGGTGCCTTTACTGGGAGTTAGCTGTGGGTAAGAGGGAAATAATAATAAGAGAACAAATAATATAAAACGCTGGAGAACAAGATGGTGGGGGAACCCAGTCTACTCTTGTATTCAGAAAACAGGAAGATTTTTCCCCTCCTACTCACACAAACTCCCCTGCCCAAACAACCCTCCATGGCAGCTGTCTAATTAGCAATGCTGGCACTGGTGTGGAAGCATGAGCCTGCCTCTGAGTTCAGCTCTGCCCCATGGCAGAGGCATGCTTTATTACTAATGCACCAGTTCGCTGCTTATCGTGGAAATAGATTTAATCTGGGTACATATGTATGTTTTTGTTAAACTCATTTTCCATGTACTGAATATCTCTGCAACTAGRGTAGAGTAGGAAAAAACAAAGATGGTTTCATAGAAGAAAGAGCTTTTCATTAAAGCTATCGTGGTTAGTAGAAACAAAAACATCTATGAAAGCCCACTGTTGCAGGTCTACACAAAGAGCCCCACACCTAAACACCAAAAATAATGAACAGGAGAGGGATTCAGTAAAACTGGTAACATGTAATATTGTAATGCAACTAGGAAATGGTAACGATTGAGTATTTATTCTCAAAGAACAAAAACATTAGTGTGCCAAAAACATACACAATATTGCAGCAATCACAATCAAGCAGGATCAGAGCCCCAAAGATCCTACACTCTAACAGAAGCACGTATTTACAAATGTATCATTAAACCAAACATTTAACCCGCAAGTGAGAGATGTCACCCAAGCAAGCTTAATTATGGTTTTCTTTCATTCTGGAATTTCTACTTGCTGAGAAAAAAAAAATGGTACCCCAGGCCACAATTCCTGTTCTTCCCCTCTATTTCCATTCACACCCACCCACTTCAGCTCCTGCCCCTTTTTTTGTATCTCATCCATCTTGCTTGTTCCTGCTCTCCCACACCCTTGGCCCTGTTCAATCTCAGCTCTGCTCGCCCTCACCCCGCCTGCCATCTCTTCACCCACACACCAGTCACCAGTCCCCCCTCCTCTGCCTGTACTCCTCCAAAGACCCTCGCCTACTTTCTCTTCCACCTACACCCCACCACTTCCCTTTCCAAGCTCCTGCCCCTCTCTCCTTGCTATCCCCAATTCCCCAGGCTCCTCCTGGGGTTCCTGCACCCAACCTCCCCCCTTCCGCATGCAGTCATGCCATCTTTCCTGCAGGCTGCAACAGCAAGAGCTCTGAGAAGACAAGGAGAAAATCAGTCCTGGCATGGCCTGTTGCTGCAACGGGAAAAGATTAAACACAGAGAGCAACCAACTCAGACCCCAAAGCCCTAAGATAAAGCTTATTCAGTTGAGTGGGCATCAAAAATACAGAAAGGGACAGAACATGCTGCGTGGACACAGAATCTTCAGAGCCCTAGAACAATATGCACAAACGTATTCAGGCTTACAGCTCCTACCTAAATGTCTACTTCCCTGCCCCCCAAATCTACAGCTTGTAAGAAGACTGAATACCTTTGTGAATCTTGAACTCAGCCATTAGGTTCTGACAAGTCTGCCTGCTGTGAGAGCTAGCTTAGATTTTCAGAGGCTCACAAGTTGACCAAAAATGGAGAACTTAACATAGCTAAATGTAGACTTGGATGGATGCCCTGACAAATTTCAAGTCTCTGCCTGAAAACAGACTAGAACTTCAAAAGCAAAACAGGTATGTATTTATTTCAAGATAGGCAAAACATCTTTACTCCTTAAACTCGTTCTCAGAAATGGACAAACTTACTTGAAACTCTCCCACAACGCAGCCTGAGGCAGATGCTTGGCTTGAGGAAGTTCACCCCAAATGCTTGTAATTTGAAAAGTTGTATACAATTTAAAATGAGGTCTCCATAACAGAAAGCACCAGATCACACTATCTTCATTCATAATTAGCATATACATACTCAGCTTTTTAATTGCTTTTTCCACATTCTTGCCATTACAGTTACTGTAAACATCACTCTCAAAAATTTAGCCATCATTTTATGTTAGCACTATTTTGTTTGCCAGTGGAGCACAGACCAGTCTACTAGATCTTTAAACAGATTTGATGACCAGCTTTGCAAGAAGGCAGACTGTGACTCATATCAAAGATTCTCTGTATTTCTCCTCCTATGTTTCTTCAAAATGTTTGAAAAGGGTTATTTAGAAGACTGTTTCACCAAGATGAAGCTGGTGAAGATGTCTGTATGTGGGCAAATGTTGCAAGCCACTTCAAAAAGAAAGGGATTAAACAAGGGTATGTTTCCTTCCTGTTCGATGTTCCTGTGACCACTCATTTTGAGGATTCTTGGCTCTCCACTGATTTTAGTATGATTTGATGGTGCTCCAAACAGTGCACAATTGGCTTCTGCATTTCAAAACTGAACCTGATTATTTTGCTTGTCTCTTCTTCTGAGGGACAAACTTCAGAGAAAAGATGTAAAAACAATTTAAGAAGTTATCTGTGTATGTCACATACTGACCTTTATCATCCAGGACTCCACAGAGCAAGAATTCCACATCAAGAATTACTGGAACTATGAGAGTTTTCACCAACATTTGACAAGGCTTCTTTGATGGAAAAGGCATGTTACAGTAACCCAAAATTTCCACTAATGTTTATTTTAATGTGAAAAAGTATTAAATCTATCTTAAATTTCTTTGCAAACAAACAAAAAAAAGTTGGCAGGCCTGCTGCTGCTTCCAGCCAGTCCTCCAGGGCATTCATGTTGTTATTAACAGTGATTTCCCCCGACTATCATTCAAACCTGCTGTGCAAGGCAAAGCTGAACTGCCACACAACTTCTTGCTGATGGGCTCTGCCAGACATTCTCAAGAACAATATCAGAATATTTTTAAAGCTGTTACAACCTAGCCTATATTCTTCCCCTTCAACAATGTCAGCATAAATCTCAAAAATCATGATTTGACCTCTGAAACAAATTGGTGGCTTTACCAGAACAGAAAAGATATTTAAAAATGAGTCCTATAGATCAATACATCCATTAGAATGGGTCACCTGAACCTATTCATAACTCTCTGTTGTGAGGGATGTCACAAGCTTAAGTAGCCTAAGACCAAACAAAAATGACCAAAGAGTCACCTCGTCCTTTCTGAGGTAGTCTCTATTCAAACAATATAGGATACTTCAGCAACCTCTATAGTTCTGTGAAGGTTATGAAGGTTCTCTGAAAGTAGTGCAAATAAAAAAATAAATGAATAAAACATTTTCAGTAACATGGCATTCTCTTTACTCAAACTTTCCTTGGTGAAACTTTTAAAAAATAGGTTATAAAGTCTGCTAATTATAGAGTACTGAACCTCATTCAGTCAATCACAGCACTGGATCCACTCAGAATAAACACCACCACTACTGATAAATGTACAATATTCTTCTTAATACGATTTAGCTCCTTATATGAGCAAAGGCATAATTAAGGTGCTTCATGCTGATCTATGCAGAATACTCATGTTTAAAGGAGCCACTGTCAATATTTCACATTGCTGGATGAAGCGTAACGAACACTAATGAAGAGCTTTGTCATGGTCTTCTAAAGAAGTCTAATAGCCTGGGAATCCTGACACTGAACACATTAGTTCATTCAGATCTCATTTCCCAGTCCTTCATCTGCAACTACCCATCTTTGATTTGAGTAAGAAAAATTAATCTATTTTTTCCTCTATCAAATATATCACTCTACTTTCAGGAATCTGTTGCATAAATCCAGACTCTCCATACACTCACGAGTACCTATCCAGAAGAGGCAAAGCAAAACAGACAACATGGAGTAATATACTTTACAATGCTGTAAGGAAACAGGACATTAAAATTACATATTCTCATTTGTTCAACACAAGAACTTTACATCCAACTATTAGTGTTTTCACACTCTGTACTACAGTTACATATGCTTCTGTGATGCCATAATCCTCTTCTCTTCAGGAAGCTCCAGGAAACACACTTGTTGATCCACACCAGAGCAGAACATTATTAAATAAAACTAGTATTCATAAGTGTGTGAATGTGCCACAAAAAGCAAATAAAGTGGATCCCAAAAGAGCATCTTCCTTATTTTTGCATCTGTATTTTTGCTGAGATTATTCAAAATGCATCCCAGTTACAAGAGATCTCACAACACAGCTATTACAATTGTGCAGGGATGCCATTCGAATTAGGTAATAAAACCTACTGAGTAGTAAGATTTTAATTCTCAGTATTTGGTATTGCACAAAGACTTTAAAATCGCTTTTTATGATATTTAATGAGATGATCAGAATAACCCCAATAAATATACAAAAGGGGTTTCTCTTAGTAGCTGTGTCCTACTTTTAAAGCTTTTACTCTAATAGCAATGCTATTCTCTACTTCCCCTGTAGCAGATTGCAGTTTTCTCCTGTCTTTGTAGCATGGCTAATAAGTTCTGGGTTAGAGCAGCTTAGACCTCAGGCTACTAGTATGTTGAAATCAATTATGCAAAGCACATTCATTTTGATACAATGTACTAAACTGCCACTGTCACTGCAGTAGAATGGCTGCTCAGATTGGTTTCTTGGATTTCTCTCCCCCCTCTTTTTTTTTTTTTTATCATTACAATGTCTTCATCCATTGCCAAAGTTAGCATTCTTTGTCAAATATACTGCCTCCTACCTAGGATGCAATGCTTACTTCAAGATTAATCAAAACCAACTTGAAACTCCAGTACCAATGAAAGCTGAAAACATGAATTCTGCGTATAGCATGAGTTTTACATGCCATGAGATTAAGAACCTAATTCATTCAGTATATCAAATAACTAATTTGGTTACAAAGGACTGTTCCAAGGTTAAAGAAAAAAAATTCTCTAAAAGCGTAAGAGCTGCACAAATTAAGAAGCCCTTCTCTAACCTTTTTTTTAAAAATGGATAGACAATGTGTGTACTAACAAGATACTGTGATATAATTATTTGCTATAAATTTAGGATGTAGGTGGATACCTTACAGTTCTTAAAAGTGGAAGTAGCATTAGCTATCTCAGATTTCTTGTCAAATGTACTTTATTTTTATAACATATTCATCCATTTCAGTGGCAATCATAATTCTTATATGAAATTATTTATCACAATAGAAAGAGGAACAATAGTAAAAAAAATATTATTAAAACACACTCAAGAGACATTGTGACTATATACGTGAGGTTTCTTAAGACACCTGAACCAATCCATTAATTCAAAGGCACTGAAATGGGTGGACTTCTCAAGGAGCTTTTCAACTTGCAACACTGGTAGGAAAGCTTTTTCTCTTTTTAAAAAAGTGAACATTTCTCTGTCTGTTTAGTATGCCGAGTCAGCTCAACAAAGGGTCAGACAGGAACCAGAAAGGAGGGAGCAGGACTACCCCTTTTGGCAGCAGCAAGCCATTTCATTGGCACAGCCAACTCATGCAACCTCACATCCTACCTTACTAAAGGATGGGAAAAACAATGTGAAAATGTACTAATGCCACTGAAAATCATGAACTTACCACGTATGATTCAACATTACATCTTACTCAGAAAATAACAGCCCTTAAAATTGTATTTGAGCCTGTAAATGAAGTAAAAAGTTAGTAGCAAAAGAATCACAAGTGGCTCACATGTTGCCAGGGAGATAAATTCAGAAAGAAACAGGAAACAATGCTTCAGTCTATAAATGTGAGGTACTAATGTGGAAGGAGGGGCATAACTTTCAACTTGCAGATCCCGAGCTTATTCAAAAGACCCCAAACAAAGGAAACACAAGAACCCCTCAGGAGGGCTGCAAAACTGAGAGTGTATTTCCAGGTACATTATTTATGACAGCGAAGCCAATTTAAAAAGAATCTGACTTCCCTCACCCCCTTCTTCATCTGCCTTCCTTCACCCCTCCATGCACAGCCCGTTGTTTCCTGCAAGGTGCCAACACGACTGCTTGAGGTATAACTGTAAGGCATATCACAGAGATACCCCAGATTAAAAAAGACAAAAACCCCTTCTAATTAAACTCAATACTGGGACATAAATACTTCCCAATAGTAAGAATGATACAGCACTTGAATACAGAATAGGGAAATGCTTGAACTACGTCATGCCTCACATAATGAAAGGCTGTAAAGTTACAGAGCAATTTCTCCCTAAATATACAGGCCTGAGTCTCAAAGACTACATTTCTACACGCCTCCTGGACAGACGAGCACGCAGCCTAATTATTCTGATCCCAACTTACCCCTTCACAAGAGTATTTGTGAACAAATTGAAAACATGCGAACTATCTGTAAAAGAAACACCTGGTGACCAGTCACGCCTTTAGCTTGGATGCTATGAATTACACACCGTCCTCGAACTTCTGCAAAGTTTGGGAAATAAAGAAGGTGCAACAGGCCACCAGAGAGTCCACCGTAAACACTGCGGGAATGTAAACACAGTGCAGCGTAAATGCTGCCGGTGTTGGCAGAATGCTCATTTTCAGCTCTGCTGCTGTGGGACTAGCTTACCAGCGCTTGCAAAACTTGTTCCTTCCCCATTTCCCAGCCTCCCCCAAACTCTTTCAATTCAATCTCAAACTGCAATGATCATTAAAAACAATGAGTATGTCTGGCGCAAGTAAACGTGCCTTGACTATCAACGATTCATTAAGTACCTGGCACTGGATCCATAATATGGGATTCTGACATGGAAAGAAAAGCTTTAGAGCTCATTGAAAAGTACGAGCTTTACATATAAAAGAGTTAAAAGGTGCATCTTTGTCTAACAAATAAGAGAAGGCTAAGTCCTTTGTGACGATGTTGATAGTTTCATCCTCTGTATAAGCTAATTTTCCTACTTAGAATTTTCCTACTTAGATACCACCTTTTCCAAATCACAGATAAATTAAGTCAACTTTAGCTAATGTGGTAATGATTTGTAGTGAGTGGCAGAAATTCCCCCATAATTATGCATGAATTGATGTGTGATTTCCTAATGAGCTTAAGTGAAGAAATCATCATTTTGTGATAAATGCTTTATTTCTTAAAATGCTCGTAACACATTTCTAATAAATTTAATCAAGCGACTCGCACTCATGTAACATTTACAATTATTAAGCGTGCAGTCTTTTACATTGCCATATAGCTTTGGCTGATTGCTGTGTGTTAAAAGTTTAGCATTTCATAAACATGGTTATAACAACCATTATGTTATTTTTGCTCAGAACCATGAATTATTTCAGTTTGAAGTTAATTTACATTCTGTACAAGTTTTGTGCCTCAAAGGCAAAATTCTTTCACCGTTTATATATGGATGTACACATTAGGAAATGAAATCAAGTGCTTCTACCTTTCAGGACATGCCTTGTCCTTCAACACGTCATGTGAGGGACAGCAAAGTCTCACTATAGAAAGCTTATTACTGGATTCCCAATTTAAAAGAACTTCCAGAGTACAACTGCTTCATCTCTCTGAAACATCCTTGATCAGTCACCCCCAGTCCTTCCAACTCTCCTGGCTGAAAACCAGTACAACATTCAACTTGGTAACAGAGCTGAATTTCTGTGGGAGCTGGGGAGGAAGAAAGCTTTCTAAAATGACCTGAAGGCATCTTAACCCATGGTTTCTTTACTAAGAATTTTAGCTCAGATCTTTCCTTCTATAGCAAGCTGCTATAGGGAATGGATGACCTAGGGGAGTCACAGATCTAGAAACTTCTGTGAGTTGCCCCATCTTTAAGGACTGGAAATCAGATACTTCCTACACTTCCACACATTTAGGTGCTGGAATTTAGCTATCCCAAGTGTACCATATGGCTTAGCAACTTCCTAAAAGGAGGTCTGCCTGACCAAGGGGAACCTCCAGCTCTGCTATGCTCCCTCACGCTGTCTTCACCAATCCCTTCTTAGAGCTTCAGAAGAAAAAGGTAAAAGAGGAAACCTGTCTTGGCATTCCATACCTGTAAGAAATTTTTGTTTGATTTCTCAGTACAAATAAAAACCTTGTATAAAAAGAATATTAAACTCAAGATGGTGAAGCTGGCCAATTTTAAATGCTGAATCAGTGTTAAATGGTACCAGTAGTAAATCTCAAACTCCACAATTCCTTAAAAAGTGCTGTCCCTAAAGCTAGAAAAGATCATTCAAAGAACTACACATTAGCACCTCAAAAGACAAAAAGAGATCTTACATGTATCAAATACATACAAATGTTTATATTGATGCTAGGGCGGACTGGAGCCATTTAAATTTGAGTTAACATGAAGAATATAATCTAAAAATAAACCCATACTGCTATCTCAAGAAGAAAAAGAAAAAGGCTTGGAATAACTACGTGAGCACCTAAGTTCCCTGGAACACATCATTAATGCATAATTATCACTGAATACATTGATTTTGGTTTGAACTTAGTAACTTATCAGTGAGCCCAAGTTCCAATGATCTACATTCAAAAGGATTTTATTACATGCTCAATTCCCTTAGGATACCTAAAAGAATTGTAGCACAAGTATATCTTAGCAAACCTCTCTCTTAAGAGCCTCTATATTACAGCTGTTAATAAATCCATCTAGATGATAATCTTCCTTCCTATCTTCCCACCTGTTCCCACATGAGGTCAAAAAGGTGAGTGACAGTGACAAACTGAAATCCTCTTCCCTGAGCAGGTATTCATTCCTCCCTGATCCTCACAGGCATTCTTCACGTGCCGCCCCCCCACCCCCAGCATAAAGTTGAATCACAGGAGAAGTCAGAATCAAGCTTCGGATTCCTCTGTCCTGCCAACTCGTTCTTGCCAAATTCTATCCTCCCACAGCCAGAATATGTTTCACAGCCTCATTCAGATCATTTAATCATCCTCCTTCAAATATCCAAACTCCTCCTCATCTAAGTTACACTCCCTGACTGTGCATTTGTCAAAGTTTTTGTGTTACAATCAGTAACAATGCCAAAGATTAAAAAAAAGATACATTGATCACATAGGCTGGGATTTTCGAAGGAGGAAGATATTGAACTCCTGGATTCCAACAGGAGTTGGGCTTCTATTTGTTTAACATGCCTCTGAGTATCTCGGGTCTAATATATCAAAGATACAGTGTGGGAAAGACAGAGAAAAAAAAGTTTTGAAAAATGTAGGAGAAGTAGTTCTCTTCAGAAGAAGGGTAAGTAATTGTCAGTTGACTTAAACGCTCAGGCTTCAGGAAAACCAAACATCCCCTGACTTTCTTCACTTTAAGGCTCAGTGCATAGTCTCCTTAATTCCACTGCTTGCTTACAACAAAATACTAGCTTTCTGGTATAAAAGTTAACAAAGCTTCAACTTATTGAACCTCAAATGTCAAAATTTGCATTATTTTCCTGCAGCTGTATGTGCTATTCCAACTGGCTCACACTTCAATGTTACTAAAAAAGCCCATCAAAAAAGCAACCAATACCTGCACTATTTCGTTAAAAGCTGTTCAAAATCTCACTTTTCTGTTGTAAAATTCTTCTGAATAAAGTTGTGTACATTTTTCCTTCCTCTGAAATATTTGTTTAATTTACACAAATAAATACTGCATTTGTAAATGAGTAAAGGACAAGATATTGCAATTTGCTTTTTCAAGTAAGTACATTAAACGTTCAATATTTCTCACTTAAAATAAAAACCACACACTATCCTTACATCTTTTGTTACACACGCTAAGCCAGAGGCTCTCTCTTAAAAACATTGCATTTCATTCCTCTCTTCAAACAGGCCCTGTATTTAGAACTGTTTAAATAGTATTTTTCTTCATCAGGTTTTTTATTTTTTATGGGTCTTAGAGGTAGCATTTCTCCAATCTTGTGTCCTGTATATGGGATCAGTTACGACATTAGTGACCATTCCATATTTCAGCATAAAAGCCATTTTAAAAGACAAAATACCATAAAATCATCAGGAGATTGTAATATTAGGATTGTGTTTTCTCAGTCCAAACTCACATCCTGTAGTAAAAAGGAAACATTGCATTCGTATGATCAGGATCTCAGGTTAATTTATCAATAATGTAAGTTTTATCTGGCCATCTACATTTTATGAATGTTATTTGCACTTTTCACTGAGCTGTAAAAACAATGAGCAATATAAATGCTATTTTTTATGTTCCCCTGAAACACTGAATAGTCAAACCTAAGCCATAACATCACTAAAATGCACAAAGAAAAATGCACAATCAGACCGTTTTTAGAGAAAGACTGTTGAGCTACACACTTTTTCGTTAACATAGATTAGTTTTCTAAAATGAAAACAAAATATGTTGTTCCTCCTTTCTACAAATATTCTGGATTCTAAACTGATATGCGTACACAATCTGTCAGGCAGTAAGAGACAGTTATATATATTGCTTATTGTTTACCTAATAACACAGGCTAACTAATTTTGGAATAGTACTATTCATGATGGCCACATTTCACTTGAGTAAAAATCCTTGCAAATTTTGCCAAAATAAGGAGACCAAATCTAGGAGTGCTGCAGCTATGAAGTGTTTTCTAATTGACTGGCATGCGCCATACCTGTGGTGAACACCCATATGAGCAGGTATAAGCCAGAGACATCACAGCATACAGCTACTCTTTACAGCTCCAGCTAAAGAAAGCATTTCAGTATATACCTAAATCAAATACATTCTCAAATACCTTTCAAAACAGGGACCTCTGTCATCAACCGTATTGTCTGTAACGGCACATTCAATTTCAACTGTAAAAGAGGACAAATAGATTAATACTAAAATACTACATCAGTAGGCACGACATAAAAGCATAAATGTTTTAATATGTTAGCATTACCTGTGGCACTGAATATTTTTATTGTAACTGATAAATTTCACTTTACGTTGAACTATACTGGCATCAACAAAAGGTATGGAATGGATGGGATGGACAGAACACAGGTACATTATCCCCAAAATTGTTTCCAAGAGTAAGCTAAGATTCTTTGGTTGAGTTAGTGGAAACTTTGTATGAGTCATGTTCTTGAAAAGTTAGTGGTATTAAATTAATAATAAATAGTACACTTTACCCCCCAAAATTACAATCGCACTCCAGCATTTGCCAATACATGATATGTAGTTATTGGAACACATTGAAGATTAATGAGCACACGGAAATGTACCCACACCCCCTGTTTCAGTGCCACTTGGAGTCAAAATTATGGCACTAACTCACAGGCTCTGCATCCCAGGAACCAGTAAGCAGTGCCAAAGAATCCTTGTTAAGTTATAATTACAAGATTTCTGTTTTGCCAGCCACTTCAGGGGCAGATGCATGTGATCTCAAGATGCCAACTCTTTAGTATTAGATGGAAACAGGACGAGATCATTAATTAAACCTAGTTAAATAAAATTTCAAATATTTTCTACAAACTGCTCTCATTTTCTAGTGCACCATAGCTACAGTCTGCCCTACATGAGCCTACATGGTTTTGTAATTAAAATTTTATAGAAAAAGGGGAAATATATTTCTAAGGAAATATACTTTGGCATACAAAAAAAAAATTTAAAACAGAGATATATCAGAATAGGTGCAGTCCAGCATCAGATGAAGTGTAGTTCAGCTAGTTTTTTAAACTTAGTCCCGTTTTTGCCACATTACTTTCTTTATATGATTCTATGAAATTTTAAATAAATTCAGAATTATAAAGCTAATAACTTCCCTGCCTCATGCAGTAGTAGAAAGAAGGCTGACTGCAGTAACTTCCATTTTCTTACGTACAATAAAATCCTTGAGACATTCCTATTAATAAACACCGACAAATGCAAAGAAAAAATAAAATAAAGACCTGAATAAAGTTTTAGGAAGAAGGGGGACTTAGCCGTTGTGGAATTCATCTGGGTATGACATAGGTTGCAGCAGACATAAAGCCATTGAAAGCTTCAGGGTTCTGGAATATAAAATATTCATGGTGTATAATTTTGCATAATTTGTTTAGCTACTGAAGCATAATTTAGTTCCTTGGTGCACAGATACAAAGAAAAGAATGAAGGAAGGAACAAAATATTTTACCAAAACTAAAGGTTTTTTAATATTGTGTGTGGTGTATGACATCCACATGCATACAAACTAGTCTTTACACATAACAGATAAACAGATATGTACAGATATCAATACCAAAGCATCTTTAATGTGTTCAGTGTTAGGTTCTCATGCTTTTGTTCATTTGCTGAAGACATTAGCTTCCCCCCAGCCACGTGCTGTACTCTCAGAAATATACCTGAGTTGGGCATAGTCAAGCTCCGGATTCAGAAAGCCATCTTCTGCTATATTCACCAGCTCTAGGCTAGTTTCTACTTGCTGAAAAGCTCTGTATACAAAAAAGCCCCACAACTTTAAAGAATCCAAGAAATGTTGTGGATAGGATATTCAAAGCTATTGGTATTTCAGCCTGATTTCTCTTCCATTGAGCTAAATCTAATCTGAAATGAACTCAGCAAGTTCAGAACACAAAGCCACACACTCTACCCTGGATTTGCAAAATGAAACCCAGATCCAGAGCTGCCCACGACAAATCCACATCCTCTTTTCTGACGTTCACTCTGCATCAAAGTCCCAGTGACTAGATTCAAAAGAACAATACAAAATAAAAACAAGTGCTCATTCCTTTTTAACCACTCTTGTTTGCTTTCACACTTTCACTCAACGATGCAAGATAGCATTGAAAGAAAGGGATGAGACTTCAAGAGCTTACACTTAAAAATACAACATACAAGAGACAAGGAAGGGGAAGAGTGGCAACAAGATAATGAAAGTCCGTGATAACTCTTTTTTCCTGAATTTGTGTGTTATGCTTACAGTCTGTCATCTGATTTTTTTAAATTTCATAATATGAAATTTTAATAGAACAGATCATTAAGAAGAGTGACTTTTTTCATACACAGAGACAAAAAGATTACTGACAATATTGCTGTGTATCAAATTTTGTTAATTGTTCTTCCAACTCATAGAATCATAGAATCATAGAATCATAGAATCCTTAAGGTTGGAAAAGACCTTTAAGATCATCGAGTCCAACCATCAACCCACTACCCATGCCCACTAAACCATGTCCCGAAGCACCACATCCACACGTTTTTTGAACACCTCCAGGGATGGTGACTCCACTACTTCCCTGGGCAACCTGTTCCAATGCCTGACTACCCTTTCAGTGAAAAAATTTTTCCTAATATCCAATCTAAATTTCCCCTGGCGCATCTTGAGGCCATTTCCTCTCGTCCTATCGCTTGTTACTTGGGAGAAGAGACCAACACCCACCTCGCTACAGCCTCCTTTCAGGTAGTTRTAGAGAGCAATAAGGTCTCCTCTCAGCCTCCTCTTCTCCAGACTAAACAACCCCAGCTCCCTCAGCCGCTCCTCATAAGACCTGTTCTCCAGACCCTTCACCAGCCTCGT
>JASVER010000020.1:1128484-1408150 GCA_030449065.1 Oceanodroma leucorhoa
ATCGCGAGACTTCTGCCAGCCGCTTGTAGAACGCTTCATCGACCTCTTCATCCTGGTTGGGTGGTCTATAACAGACTCCCAGCAGGATATCCGCCTCACCGGCCTTCCCCCTCATCCTAACCCATAAGCACTCAACCCGATCATCACAAAYGTCRAGYTCYGTRCARTCGAAACASTCCYTGACATACAGAGCCACCCCACCGCCTCTCCTTCCTTGCCTGTCCCTTCTGAAGAGCTTGTAGCCATCCATCGCAGCACTCCAGTCATGAGACTCGTCCCACCACRTTTCCATGATGGCGACCAAGTCATAGCTGTCCTGCTGCACAATGGCTTCCAGCTCCTCCTGTTTGCCGCCCATGCTGCGTGCATTGGTGTAGATGCACTTGAGCCGGGCTATCGACCTCACACCCGAGACTGGCATGCCACCCCTAGACTCATCTCTCTCGAGCGTGGCTCTATCCCGTTCCCCCTTCGTACCTAGTTTAAAGCCCTCTCAATGAGCCCCGCCAACTCATGGGCGAGAATCCTTTTCCCCCTTTGRGACAGATGTACTCCRTCTGTCGCCAACAGGCCCGGTGCCTTGTAAACCTCTCCGTGGTCAAAAAAGCCAAAGTTCGACCGGTGGCACCAGCCTCTGAGCCACTTGTTAATCAGCTGTGTTTTCCTTTCCCTTTCAGTGTTTTTCCCCACCACATACATGTGCAATACCTTGGAAACACCTAAATAAACATACATAGATATATAGGTATCAGAAGGAAATTTAAGATAAGTATTTTGGGAGATTGTTTTTCCATTTTTTTTCCATATTTATTATTACAATATTTTTACAACCACCTATAAATCATAATAGACTTTATACTTTTAAGTAACGGCTACATCTCACTTCCTTATCCTCTTACTCCAAACACGTTTCACAGGGAGTTTAGTCCAAGCAAGAGCTTTTGGAATACGACACTGCCAAATACAACGTGCAAATAAAACTACAAACATTAACATGCATTACATCTTAGGGAAGAAGGCTCAAAAGTTAATAAGGGAGTTAGGCTCTCCATTTCCCTCAAAAACTAGACCAAACTGAGTATTTAACTACAGTTAGAACTTTTCAGATATCCCATCTTAGTTCTTATGAAACTCACATGGAGAAATATAGATAGATAGATAGACAGACAGATAGATAGATGTATTGCTCTGCTCTTTCACTGTAGGCACTGAAGCCACAGAGAGCAGCTCATTTCCTGTCACAGTACGACAGAGTCCAACACTGAGGAAAAATAGGGATGAAAATCATCACAAAACAGGCTACACACACCTGATTTTGAAAGATACTTTCTTGAATTCTGATGCCTTTTTATATGGGAAGTGACTTCTGTATATGTATTTGCAATCTAAGTTTCCTCATGTAAAAACCACTAATTTTAGTCCACTATGCCAGCTGCAACATAAGTAGTATGTCATAATCTGGAAGGCCTGATAAGAAGAAAAAAATTACCAATAACTGAAAGATGTTATGACCTTACTGGTACGTACAAAACCGTAAAACAGGAAACCACCTATTCAGCGCAACCCCAAATGAGTTTCTGACCTGATATTGCCAGAGGAAACATAATCTTCTTGTGCAAAATTGCTTTCCTATCATTTTTTAATTCACATAAAATTCAACAAGTATGTAAAACAGATAGGGAGGGAAGACAGAAAGAGAGTAAACACACAATAGAAATTCCTGTAAACTGCAAATTTTCTTCAAAGTCCCTAATGAGCAGGTCAAACTTGACCATTTCCAAGTTAACTGCCTGTCAGTTCTGCCTTTGTATCTCAAGAAGCTCTGGGAGCAAGAATTACCTGGGCTTGGTCAACCAGCAGCAGCATATGTATTGCCTGCATTTACCATCTGTTTGTGAAAGAACAGAGTGATAGTATATAACATAACAGTTATTTAAAGCCCTTTGGAAAATCAAGTCACTACTGCTGAGCGTTTCTATACCTCAGGCTATATGAAGACAAATTAAGTGCTGATTCTGAACTCTACCATTTTGTTTTATTTCACAACGATGGGCAGGCTGGGAGTTACCCAAGACAACGAACGTAGCCATAACCCTTCTTCATGGTAAACATATAATTTCCCCAGTGATCCGGTAAGCAATAACAAAAAGTTATGTGTAGTACATATAGTGTTTATATTCCCCTGGGTTTAATATGGCTCACAGTAAAATTGATTTTCTGGAATCTTGCAATAAACCTCATCAAAGTAAATGAAACCCACGCTGGCTTTTTATAAAGTGATTGGATTCAGGGTGATAAATTAACCCTCACCGTCAGAGAGACTCCCAATAATGCACTTGCTCGATTAAACTCCTCCAGACTGTGTTTAGATTTTAATTTTTCTATAGGACTTATTTAACTCTCTCAAAGCTTCCAACTTAATGCTTGCAGAAGGGATAGCAGCTGAAAATCATACTTTTTCTTCTCAGACTAAACAGATTAACCAGACTTATATTTGCTGAGCACTTGCTTGATACTATTCTCTAACCTATGTAAAAAACCCACTGGTAGCTATTCATATCCTGTGGGAGTGAGGAGGAGGAAAAAAATTACTTTCTGCTTACTAAGAGTTCCTAATCAAACACCAGGAACTGAGAGGGATTTAATAATTTTAAATTTTGTACACATGTGAAACCAACATTTGTAACAGATGCTAGAGCAAAATCCAATGACTATCCTGCAATAACCTACAGAAGCCTGGCTCACAACGGGCTTTCCTGCACTATCCATTCCCAACAGATGAGTCTCACCTGAAACGACCACCTAGATTTGCCAGGGTAGATTATTCCTAATTCTTTGCCAGTCTTCGAACATTCCAGTTTTTCTACTGTTCAGCTCCCATTTCAGCAAGAGGCAAAATGTGTAAAAAAAAAAAAAAAAAAAATCAAAGTGACCTTCCCTCACATTCCTCAACAGCCTCTAGTGACTTTCTCAAACAAAAAAACCTGTATGATGTCTATTCACAGCTACCATGCAGTATATGTATGAAAACTACTTTTGTTGCCATATTTATTCCTGGTTAAATGAAAAAATTATTCATTTAACCAGGAGTAAAACCTCTGAGATTTTTTTCTCATTTCCCAGCCTGTCTAGGGAAAACAGGTTGCAGTAAACAATCATGCCCTATTTTATTCCTGCTTAAATGAATTATCATAATAATAATTACTAGCAAAAACATCTGGTTTCTACTCAGCACAGACGGCAAATTCTTTGACACATTGCTTGCATTTCCCCTTCTTTTTAGTCTCCAGGCTGAGGGTCTCAGGCTTTTTTTAGACCAGTATACATGCCAACCTCACAGCATGCCTGATGGTACAGATTTATGGAGAGACTGCCGATGACCATAAAATGTTTCCTCTGTTTTTTCTGCCTCTGGAAAATTATGCCTTTGTAATAATATCTTCTCTTTAGAGCATTTCCCTGCTTTTTATACAGATGACATTTGCATGTAAACAAGTTCTTGCTCTTTTTTTTCACTACTAAACAACAGCCAGGAAAAGTAATGTTCCCTTTGACACCGTATTGGCCTGTTATTGTAGAATGATCCTAATGTCACTATTTAAGGTTTTGAATTAGAAAATGGGGCTATCCAACAGAAGCAATTTAACTTTCAATTTAATTAGTATTTCCACTGTAACAGAAGATTGTTATTTTGTGGAAAAGAGAAGAATTACAGATCGACTCATTTATCATGTGAGACTTTGAACAGTACTGATACCTAAGCACACTAACAGTATCATCTCTTGCATTTCCATAATGCCTTTTATCAGAGGCATTATCTGCATTAGTGGCTGCTTGAGTTGCTCTGCCTCCACTGATCAACGCTGGAACGGAAAAGAGACCTCAAACTCAGCAGCAGCCATGGTCCAGGCAGCCCAGAAGTATGAAATAGTTGGGGGCGGAGAGGGCACCACATGAAGTCAAATACTGCCCGCTGTCATGATCTCTGCACATTTTTCTTCAAGGTACAAGGGGATGTAAGGCCCCCGAGAGTCTCACTGAGTTTTAAGGGGCGATATGTATGAAGAAGTCTAAAAAAGGTTGAGAAACCACCAGACAAGAAAGAGCTTAACATACCACTTTAGAGCCACGAGGTTTAAAAGACAAGTCTCATAACTTTGGGGAGCCATTCAGCATCACTGGCCACTGGTGCCATGCAAAGCTGCTCAAAGGGAGCAGGAAACTCTTGTGGGGAGAACAGGCATTTACTTTCACAGTGCAGCTGCAGCCCAGTTTGTTATGAACAAACCCTACATGCAGAACAGCCTTCTCCCAAAGAGTCTGCCTGGCAGTCTCCAGCATTTCACGTTCAGTTAGCCGGCCACATCTCTCACCTTTCATCCTCTTCAACCCCTTGGCCTGGGGAGGTGCCCTTTCCCCAGCAGAGCAGGTGGGTAGGGTCCCCACTGCCCACCTACGGCCCCCGCTGTGCACGCAGCAATGAGGAGGGCACGCAGATGACTTCGCCCCTAGAGTGTAAAAAGGCCCTCACTCTTGCTCACAGCTGTCTCCGGGCTGCTCTGCACTGTCTGTATCAGTGGACAGCATGTTATCAACTAAAGCAGCCCTGAGCTCCCTCAGTACTACAGGGGTATGTCAGGTCACCCCAACCTCACTTCCTTGCCAGAGTGACTCCTATGCCAGAAATACAAAGGAGATTTGCCAGAGCTTGGCTTGTAAACAGCTTATTAATATCAAGCAATTTTGGATCCCAAAGTGTTTGAAAAAGTAAATAAATATTAGTCTCATTTCATAAATGGAAACCAGAAGCACTGAGACATTCAATAACATATACGGAGCCAGGAGCGGAGTTCAGGGATCTGGACTTCGCTGTCTGATCACTCTCGCAATGGTCCTCTTTATGTTTTTTGAAGAATCTACGTTAATACAGGCCATTGGTCTGCTGGTTTATTCTTGCTGAGCTCGGTGATGTAAATATTTGGTTTGGGCTCCGAGCAATCTGAGCTAGAAGAAACCTGCCCTGCAGTCTGCGTGGTGTCACTCCCAGGATATGGCTTAGCTCTATACCCACCGATATAATCAGTATCATCTGTTTTATGTCCCTGTTTGAATCACTAATGGTTCACCTTTCTTTCATCTAAATTTATCTCAACTGCCCATGATATGTAAGATTTCAAAGTTAATCATTTTAAGCTCAAGTTCATAAAATCACTCTTACATGAAAGAAGCAATTAAAATCAAGCATGTATTCACTTAATAATAAAACGCCTATACTAACACAAGGGTCAATATATTAAAATGCTTTCAGCAAATGACTATAAATCTTATTACAACATTTTACAGTCTTTATGTCTTCTTTATAACCTCTTTGTGAACTTTCAAGGTTATTTCCTTGAAAAAATTTTCAAATTTTATAACACTGAAAAGTTATCTTCAACTTGCCATTAAGCATTTAAGAAACAAATAATCCAAACCCCTTCAAATAAAACACAAAATATTGTCAGAATTCTACCACATAAAACCATTTTTAAACACATGAAGGAAATATGAGAACTCTTATCCATTAGTTCTATGGATATAGAGATTCTATAAAATATATTTACAGCTTACAATATATGATAAAAAAAATAAGTTCTTGTCACATTGTATTTGATGAGAATTTTTCCTCGAGAATAAGTTAGGCTCCCGAGTACGAGTCAGCTGATCAGTAGCTAACTGAAGTTTTGCATTAATAGCAAGAATACAACAAGATTTTTCTATAAAAGATTATGCTAAGCATATGAAAATTGTGATTTTTTGAGCCATGATTCATTTAGTTATATTCTGTTTTAAGACCTTAATCTGCAGGCCATACTAATACAAATAACCTCATGGATTCAACTACTTATGCGAGTGAAGGCTGCAGCAGGAAATTATCTCTTCTAAGAAGAAATGAAAAACAAATGGAAATAGTCTTCATGATCCTAAAAGAGGAATTAATCGGAGCCAAACAGAAGTTTTGGAGGGAAACAACTTACGACTCATACTTGCCAGTACCTACCTCAGGTTGTTTTCACCTTCCAAAGGAAATGAAAAAAAACACGTATTTTTAATTGCTGTTATGGAATATATCCATTTTACTAGGTTGTCTTTCACACAGACAGGGCAAAGAGTCCTCTGTTGAGTGGTTTGATTTTTTCTACTGCATTTCACAGTTACAATTTCAGTGGTACTGACTTTAAAAAAAAAAGCTGTAATTTTATAGCATTCCCAGATACCTCAAAAATCCATTTCAGTGACTAAGCTTTGGGGCCAAAACCTGTATTTAGGTAGATATGCCAATAACTCTCATAATATTAAATACATCTGAGGGTGTATTCATCAGTGCTTAGATTTAGCATCCTGGCCCATTCACCATCCCGTATTATTGCATGGAGTGGAGTGTGCATGTAAAAACAAGTGCTTCCTCACTGCAGCCTGCTCACTTCATAGAAGGGTAATTTCTACAGAAAATCTCCATAGAGATTGACAGGGAAGAGAGAGAAGGAAATCAGGGAAGGCAACTGTCCTACTGTGAGGTCCCCCCAGAATCCATGTAAGAAAAGCAAAACCAACCAAACAAAAGCTCCTTCTGGATGTTGATGTAGGTAGTGGTATGAACAGGCTAAGGTTACAGTAACTTCAGCTACATTTCTCTTACACTCTTGCACTCCTTTAGAAAGGACTGCAGAGACTACTTTGGGAAAAACTAGGAGCCTTGTGAATCACAGCTTCTGGGAGAGCTGGAACCAGCTGCAGGATCAGTGCGGTATGGCAGCAGACGTTTCATCTCCACAAAGCACACAACAGAAGTGTGATACTATGAAACTTACAAAGACCTTCACTTTCTCGTTCCAATCCCATGATAAAGTTAGATTCAAATGGTAGACATTTAAATATCTCATAATAATAGACACTACTTCTACATCAAATCATCAATAAAAACATGAAAGATGGAAGCCAAAGATGAGCCAAGCCCAGCTGACCCCAAAAAAAGATTACTCTGATTCTAACTGGTTGTCTGTAAATAACAATTCTTGAACCTCCACATTTTCTAATAATGTACTTCTGTACACAAAGCATTTTCTTCCACACTGGCATCACCAGAACACTCAGCATTGCTGGAAATCAAACTGCTTCTATTTATATGCCTAAGCATCTATTTAAGAGCCTATTTTAAGCATCTCAGTCTGAAAAGGTTTCCATTTTCTCCATAATAGAGGAGTGTGAGCAGCATTAGTGTGCTGTCAAAATCTATGACTTGAGCAGGCATGTGAGCCCCAATAAAACACTATCCAGATGCCCACTCACCCTCTCTCTATCTTCCCCTCTCCCTCAAAAGTTTCTTTGATTTCTAGATTCATGTGAAGCATTTAACATTTACTGTAAGACAGTCCAGAACGGAAAGGTCAGGCGACTGGCAGTGGAGGGACTGTCTCCTCATACGCAATGGTGAGCCAGGCTGAGCCTGGGGGTGCAGCCTGATGGTTTCACTATCTCTGTAGTAAGACACGGGCTGCCCCTTCCCGTAAAGCTCAGGCTTCCCAGTTACATACCAAAGAAAGGAGCAGACTGCTCTGTGAGGAGCTGGGCTATGCAGGAAAGGGTGCTTCTTTCAGGTACAATGACTGGAGGTCGTTAAGGCGATAGCCCTGAAGGCCAATAGCAAGAAGATGCTTTAAGAAGCCTTGGCCAGAGTACATCCAGTGAGGATATCAAGTGCAACATTTGGGGAAGAGTTACAAAAGTGGAAAACCAAGCATATACATTGTTAAATGTAGGAGGATTTGGAATAATTAGAGATAGCAACACATGAATGTGGGGTAGGTCAGATAATAGAAAGGCCAGTATGGATGAAGTGGGATAGGGGTGGGGTAAAATGGCAGAGCTGACTGGCTAATAGAGCAATGGACTTCTACCTGGACTATAATGGAAGAAGGTTTCTCAAACCAGAAGGTAGGTTGAAGGTGACCTCAGCTTCACTGGGAGGTGGAGGAAACATCTTTTTTAAAAACAAAGAATAGTAACAGATTCAGGAGGGGAAGAGTCCCTTCAGTGAAAAAAGACAGTCTCCTGTCCTCAGACAGGGGCGAGACAGAAAACCCACCTGCAGGAGGGCCTTTGGTTTGCCTGCCAAAGGAAAAGGCAGCTGTGGGAATCCAGAACGAGCCCAGGGATGCAATGTGGCATCATCAATCTCTGGCGGGAAGAACCATACCCATCTGGCAGCAATGGTGCTGGCAAATCCAAGGGGCAGAAGTCAGAGCTCATTCATTACCGAACTCGCAGTAGCACTCCCAAGCACCCGTGACTGCAGCATGGGGCTGGTTCTTACCTACAGAGCAAGTAGCTAGTAGAAACATTAATCACACTGAAGAATATCTGTATTCATTAGGAACCTTATATTATCACTAGGTAACATACACAGGCTCTAAAGGGCCTCCTCCTGATCTGATTACAGTGTGGAACAAGGTTTTTACTGATGACACAGAAAGTATAGTTTTATTGTTCAGAGCAGAGCTCCTGCTTGGGATTCTCCCATCCTTTCAAAGAGAGTTGGTGGTACAAAGGTACAAGAAAATTGACTTAAGTGTCTTGTCTTGCCAGGACAGGTCTAGGTGGACTGGGAAAACAGTGTTGCCTAATCAAGAAATTCAAAGATCGAATCTGCTGAATTAGTTTTTGAAATTAGTTGTAAGGCTAATTCTAAAAACAATTCACCAGTTATTTTGATAGAAGTCTGCCTGATGACTTTACCTCCTAGAGAAAGCATCTGTATTTGAAACATGTGACATACTAACTTTGAATTAGAAAATATCTTTATATAGATACATAAAACACGTATCTCCTCCTCCCTGCAATTGCTCTGACAGAGATTCCAGCAACTTTTCCCGAATGCCCGCAGCAGGGAAGATACAAACTCTTCCCTCTCCCCTGCTCTTTCTTCCATCCGTAATTTCAGCAGGTCCTATCCAGACATTTTACTCCAGGTAAGCTAATGAACTGGACATCACATTGTCCTATCTGGCATTCACTGTCCCAGCTCATCACCCAGTAAATCCTTCCTTTAGACCTGAGTTTCTGGCGATCTTGGCAAGAAACTTTATCTTGCCTGCATCACATTTCCTCCAACACAAATCTTCCATTTCACTGCTTTCTCCTCCTCTGCTTTTCCTCTTTACCCCTTATTCCTGTGCCGCCAGAGGGTACCTACCACTCCACTCATCTAGACTCTTCTGCCTCCTACTTATACAAATTTTCCCACAATGACTTTCCCACACCCACCAAATTATCCAAGCCCTCACTGTCCTTTTTAACTCAGTTTTCTGTCCTGACCTACAGTTCCCCAGCTGCTCCACCCCTCTAAACCTGCCTCATTCCCAAATATACAATCTTTCTCTTTCCCTGCGTATTTTCCTGCTGTCAGAGTAGGTCTCCATCTCCTGACACTATGTGGAAGTCTCTTTACCAGGAGGGTAGCAAAGATCCAGATGAGGGTCAAATAAATGGCAGCGACCCCTTTCCTGAATGCAAATGCTCAAAGGAAACCATGCCCAGCTTGATGCAGCACAGCCCAGCAAAATATTAAGAGGAAATAGTAGATGCCCTGAACAGAAAACATTTCCACATTGCTCTTGATTATGTCTAGTACAGAAAGAGGGTGACAACAAACAATATCTCATACCATGACATTCATTATAATGTCAAAAGAGCTGGCATTTCTGGGACAATGGATGTATTAGTGTGAACAACTTGCTACACAAAAGAGGAGGTGAGTTTCCAGTGTTTAAATGCAGGAGGTCTTCTGCATTTTTAATAAACTGAAAAATACAGAGGTCAGTGTTTTTTTCTTTTCACTGTGGGATTATAGACTTGAGTCTCTAGGAATGAGAACATCTCCTGGAAAGTACTAAGTCCCTTATCTGTCATCCTGGGAATTGACGTAAACTGCCATTGAATTCATCTGTGGCTGCTAGAACATGCTGAGGACCATCACAGGATCAGACCTATGTAAAAATAAACACATACAAAATACCTACCTGAATCTCCTGACTCGCTTTATCAAATTCATAGCCATATGGTTCCAGATGAATAAGTAGAGATACTAATTTTCTTATTAATTCTTCTATTTCAGAAAATGTGGAAGGCTGAAGATTGTAACTTATCTGAAGATAGGGGATGGGAGGACGGGGAGAGCAGAAGGATAACGTACCACTGAAATGTTGACAGTTTTCTGTTTTTTTGCCAATTGTTGCTAAAATGACAGACGGTGATGTTTATGAAATGTATAATTCAAAGCAAATTTGCCTAGATAACCAAGTTAAAGATGCTTTATCTTTCCTAACAAACATTATGCAGCAAGTAGCAAAACCCAAAGTACATAAGACAGACTGAAAATGCAAGAAAATAACTCTTTTCTTTCCCCCTAAGTCAACAAATTTTCTGAGCCCAAATAAAGTTCTTGGCTTTCTTTCAAATCTTCACAGCTAATCAATAGTTTAGTCATACGATGAAAAATGATGTATCCATATTCTTCACAATTGACATTTGCTAACTGTCTCCAAGGTCGCATTGATTGCCAGTTGTTCAGTTTACCCAACTTCTGGTTTGAGCCAAATAATATGATCTTTGTTTCATTAATATTTAATAGTAATTTAGATTGTGCCAGATGATCTTAAAGCTCATTTAAATCAGCTTGAAGATAATATTAAGCTTTCTTCTAGTATAATCTATTACCATAAATGATTGTGTCATCTGCATATAAATGGTGGGTTGAATATGATAATGAAGTGCAAAGATTATCAATATAGAATGACAAATGCATCTGACTTAAAATAAATCCTTCAGGGTCCCATTTATTCTGTTTTCAGTGGTATAAGATGCATTGTTTCACTTCAAGCATTCTACAGAAAACATAAAGGATTTGGATCATGAGATACAATATTTATCCTGTGTGAGAAAAGAAAATAAAAATTCCAAATTGTAGAACTCTCTCTTTTCAAGTGTGGCAATTACGATCTGTACAGATTATATTTTTTGTACAACAGCCCTTGATTAATTATTAGGGTTTTTTAAAGAGTGATTACACTGAAGACTATGTTTTTATTTAGAGCGGGTTTAGTTTGTATTTGTTTTTCACTAGCTGGTCATTTAAATTAGTTCATTTCAATTATCGCTAAATGCCATGCCCATTGAAGAAAAGTACCCGAATGTAGTTAATGGTATGACGCCCAGAGCTGTTTCCTCTATAAAAACGACAGCTGGGAGGGCTGCAGGGAAACCCTGCTTGGCAATAAGGCTGCATTTAAAAGAATTAAATTGTCAATTCTCTAGGCTCATGGGTTTAATTAAAGTCAGTGGACAATTTCAGGGACAAAAGAAACAATTACAGCAGTGAGAAATACTAATAAATACATTAGAAATGGTTAAAAACAGTTGAAAAGAAAGTAAGTGCACTTACTGGCAGATATTGTCTAAGGAAATTATATAAAATAGCCATGACACGGCACTGTGGAAAACACGGTGAGGTGACAGAGACTACTGGAACTCAGCACTTGCTGAGAATTGGGAGAACAGGTACACCAGATCCGTGAGGCCTCTCTTTTGCTTTCCATTCAAAATCTTCCCGCTCAAAATTTCAGGTGTTTTGATATCACAGAGACCTTAAAATCTGTAAAATTTTACATATCTGAACGAATCATTTAGCTTGGGTGCAGGTACATCTGGAAAAAGATCCAGGGTTATTTTGGTCTCCTAGGATCTCAGCTCAGAAGTTCTCAGCATTTGGTCTGGCAGATTCATTTGTTACAATAAACTGGTCACAGATAAATCTGGACTAGAAAGTGGAAGGGTTTTATATATTCAAGAAGGAAATTCTGGAAAAGCCTTGTAAAGGTGGTCACGGGAGCAAGAAATGTAGGAAGGAAGACATACTTACAGAAAGGATTGTAAATTAAATTAAGAGAACTCCTAAAATGAGGAAATTAATTCTGTGATGTGGTTCCTAGGGAATCCAGTCCTCAAGCATACGCAAAGAGTATTGAGAGCCAACTGGATTGCTGGGTGTCTGCACTACATTTGTATTAACTTCATGGTTCAAGACTCTAACTTGTGTGGACCAGAAAGGAATTTTCTCTTCCTTCCTTAGTCTATCACTTGGCTTCTGGAAATGGGATGGCACAAAAAACAGGATGTAAACAGAGTACAGCTGTGTTCCTAGTGACGTAAAATTCTCAGATGAATGGTGTCCTGCTCACACACAAAGGATTAAGCCATTCATCAAATTTAGGATCAGGAGGACRTCTGTCCTCCAAGTCAGATTAGCAGGGATCAGAGGGGTTTTATTTGCCCCAACAGTAATTTAGGGCATGATCAGCTTCTCAGGATCACAGAGGAGTTAATTTTATAAATATTTTGCTAGCACACAGACCTGGAAGACTAGTAATGTCCTCCACTCTTCTGCTTTCTGCATGTGACATATTACAGGTGCAGCTTTTAGACTTCTACTACAATCTTGTATTTCTCTTAAGTGTTGAGAATTATGGTATCTGGTGACACAGGATGATCTCTGGATTCTTCTGAACTAGCATCTACTGTATGGTTGTCTGCCAGAGCAAGAAAGAGAGGATTCACTTGCCTAGATGCTCCCTGCTGGTCCTGCATTCCTACTCATCTACGCACATGTACATCAAGTGCAGCGTGCTCATGTACATCCTTTGTTATGCCAGGCAACGTGGTATATGATAGGCTTCTAAAACAGCAGGTCCCAACTGTGATTTGCAAGGCCATATCATGTGCTTTGCAGCTGATTCACAAAACCTACAGAACAGTAACATTTACCAGTTTGTCAGTTCTACGTGGTTATACTGGCGTTCATAAGAATGAGAGCTGACAGTGGTCCACAGGTTCAAAGTTTGGGAAGCACTAGTACTCATAGTTCCTACCTTGATACATCAAAGATATCCTCTTCATAAGGAGTAACAGCATGTGCACTCTGAAGATGTGCACTTGCACAGCTTCAGCCTTCACCCCTCAAGTATCCCTGGGATGCTGGGACACCTTTATTAACATGCCCCGTATCTCATAGCTCGGGTGAGCAGTATAGGTATTTCAGCCCGTAGCCTAGTGGCTTTACTCCAGGATAGGTGTCAAATAACGATATTCCTTCCATAGGCTCTGTGCCCATCTACYAACTCACTCCTCTGTGACTAGAACTTGCTTCTTCTGGTGACAGATAAATTCTTAAACATAAGGGCAAGAACCAAATGATTCGCTGTCAAGAAATTAATTACACTATTCCATAGTTGTTGAGGTCCTAAGTCTACTAATCTTAAGTAAGAGCTCAGCAGAGTGGGCTATCATGTCATAAGCACACTCGATGTCAGTTCCATATGCACATGCATAAAGTAGCATTCTTGTAGAGGGCAATTTCATCCCCACAATTGCTAAATACTTGTAATTCCTTCATAGGATCACAAATGAACCTGAAGAGACCCTGAATGTGTTCTCATCTTTGTGTTTATCTATTTCTGAGATCTCAAAACACTTCTGCGGGTTGACAGTGATTCTCCTGCTATAGGTGTTGTGAAAGACAGCTGTAAACCTCTCCTAAGTACCTAGCCAAAGCTGTGTTGTACAGTATGCCGGAGCTGAGAGCGCGCCATGGTACAAGGTATTTGAGAGCCACTTGTATTAAGCCACATTGCCCTGCAGAGATTCTGAGCAGTGCTGTTATCTGTAGGTGAGGTGTTGCAACTCCTTACGCTCTTGGTTTATGCCTGTTGGTTTTAACATGCACAGCACTCATATCAGCTAAGTGCAGAGATGTCCAAGGTACAGGAAATAATAGCAAGCCACCTTATAAACCAGACCCTACAGGAAAACTTCCCACACATACACCCCATGAATTATAAGACTATTTACATGTCAACAGTAACACTATTGTATAATAGATACAACAGCATGAGCACAGACAGGTTTTCCTTTTTGTAGAGGAGAAAAAAGAAATGGTACACAATCCAGTGCAGAGAGATGGTTTTTGAGTCCATATTACATTTTCTGTACCAACTGTTTTTCATGAAAAATCCAAATGCAGCTCAACTTCAACTGGAGTGCAAAGCAGTGTGAAAACTATGAATCATTATAGAAGTATTTTTATAATGTGGAGCTATTTGTTCTTTGATTTAGATTTAGCACTAGTGATTGATTTTTAGTCTTTTTAGCATTTACACTTATAGCATTGTGCTTAATTAAGGTTTTTCCATTAAGAATCAGCTAGGACCACCGATGATAACTTTGAAGAAAAAAAGTCACCAAAACCAACAATTACAATTTGTTTAAGCTCACTGTGTAAAAGATTTTGATGGTATAAACTGCAGAAAGGTCAAACCTTAAATTAGTAAATTTATCTTTCAAATAAAAAAAGCCCTCACTCCTGAAATTATAATATTAGCTCTTAAAAGGGAAAAGACAACCAAGTGCTCTTTTCTTTTGTAGGTTTCAAGTTCAAATCCAGACTACCTGCATAGATATTAAAATTTTTGTCATCTCATGGATATCTTGTGTCTCCCCTACATTAGTTCTGTATCATCACTTCAAACTCACCACAGTCCTTTGCACTAAATGACAGGATGTACGGGAAACAAAAAAACATATGGGTCCTGAAAGGCCACACTACTACTGTTACGCGCAGAAGACAGTCCTGTTTCTCTTTCAGCAGCTGGTAAGCATGTCTCCGCCATACAGTTAATCCAGGCTCTCATTCAAGCACCTGTAATCCACAAAGAGAACCCTCTAACCTGAGTTATAAGCAATTTCTAAGCCCAGATGGCTTTTACAGGTTAGACCTTAGTGTCAACTATAACTCAGACTCAAAGAGGAGTAACATAAAATGAGAATGAAAGGGGAGCTGGAGAGAGTGAGGAGGGGAAATAACTTTGGTGTCCCTGGTCTTCCTCCCCCAGTGTTCTGCAATATTTAAGGGATGAGGAGATGAACAAATGTATTTTCTTTCTGCATATGAGACAGATTTCTATCAGATAGGTAAGAAGAGAAGAGCAACTTTTTCTAACTGCCATCACCATCACATCCAACTGTGAGAGTCGAGAAGGATGATTTTAGCCGTTGTGTTTCCTGTTGCTCAGAAACCTGTGACAAAGAAATCAAGGAGGTCAGAGAAAATAGAATTTCATTAATCAAGGTGAGCAAAGAGAAGGGCTTGAACAAAAGTCACAGCTCTCTGGACAGAATGAAAAAGCCTGATTCTCATGGTAGTGGGCTGGAGATACATTAAAATTTAGAATCAGTGTTTCCTGGCAAGGACAGGAAAAAGGAAGAGCTGGAGGCGATTTGCAGGCTAAAAAAGCTTCAGTGACAAAAGGTTAGGGATACTGGGACAGTCAATTAATCTGCCTATCAATGTACAGCTCCTATTTGATGCTCTGAATATATTTTGTACTTTGATAGTCAGCAAGCCACTGTGGATTAGAACTACCTTGTAGGGGAAAACTTGACCAGAGGCAGGAGAGGGCAAAGCTGGGCCATCAGCTGGAACAGCCTCACTGTAACAGGCCACAGGTGATGACCAGCTTTAGTCACTGACATCTAATGACCACCTGCCAGCACTCTCCTGAAGAGTCAGATCCCACAAAATTTCAGAAAGATAAGAAAAAGAAGTAAATTGGTTTAAAAGAAAGTCTGTATGACAAAGGGCTTGATACCTACAGGGGTAACAAACTCAGCAAAGAGAAATGGAGGCAAGACATTCTGGCCTCTCTGAAAACACCGGCCAGAACTAGAAGACCTTCAAGAATGGGAAGGATTTCAAGGGAGGGAATTTTGTTCAGGTGAGTATTATTACTCGTATGTCAGCAATTCTCACATACTCTGAATGACACAGCAGACAGTCATCAGTGCCCCCTTCCCTCCTGTTCCCAGGAGAGAGCGCTTGCAGAGGTGAAACTAGAGATGGTGCTTGGATGCTGCCAAAGCTCACTTTTAGTTTAGAAGCAAAGAGGTTCAGCTGGGGCTGGGCCTAATGCAGCTGAAAAAGAAAAAGGGACAAAGGACTGGGAAGAAAGTACCTATGAATTTTCAATTTACTAACCTACTCTCCCTGCTATGAAAACAAGGGTTTATCTTGCCAAACAGCAACATGAAAGGCAGGCTGTAAGTGGCTGCTAAATGAAATGCAGATAATATCATTGCAAGTAGGCAAAACGTGTTCTTGTATCTCCATTAACTTGCTCTATTCCAAATCGCCTACAACAGGTGGCAGAGTCTGGATGCAATGTATTTTGTACCTTGCAACAGCTGTGAACAGGGTACAGACTGAAATGTTAAAGAGACATTACTTGTCGCAACTGTCTCACATGACCAAGAGCAGTTCCAGAATTCAAAATATTTCCTTGTTCTGAAGTTAAATTGGGCCACTGTGATATTCATTCTGCAATTTAATACTCAAAGGCTTTGAGAGACAAACAGATAGATAGATAGATAGAAAGAAACGGGATTAGAAACCTGCAACATTTTTCACATTTTTACAGGTTTTATGTATTAGCACAAGACCAGGTACAGTTGCTTTTTAATAATCGTATTACAGACTTCATGGGCCAGTTCTTCAGCTAGTGCAAGCTTGTGTAATTCTGTTGACTTTAGCTATGATGATTTGCATTAGTTGACAATCTCTCTATATATACACCCTATGTACTTCCATATTTACAGCTTCATCCAAATCAAATTATAATGACCAAATTGGAAATCTAGCTAAAATGTCTGTTAACTGACTTTCAAAGTAGAAGCCAAAGCAGCTAAGTAACACCAGGTTAGAGTATCTAAAACTACAGCTTCTTCCAAATAATCAGGGGAAACCAAAGGGAGAAAGTGGTTGAGTGAATGAATGATATAACCAGTGAGCTTCATTTAGAGGTCTTCATAGAAACATCCCTTTTTATGCAACCTGAATATAATATATAAGTTTTCTCAGATTAATACTGAAGGCTACCCACAGAAATGCACCAGTTCGTTACCGTCATCAGGAAACAATGCAACATATATGGTTTCTTAGAGAAGACCATAAATACACATTACAGTAACTCCCTTCTCTGTCTATATAAAGCTCTTCCAAATGCAAGGACTTAGAAACAGAAGAGCGTGGGGGTTTTGTGTGTGGGTTTTGTTTTGGTTTTGTTGTTGGTTTTTTTTTTTTTTAAAATAAGCATTCTAAAGCTGTTTTTCATTATTGGCAATGAAATTGTAATAATCAATACACACTTTCAAGAATATAAAGTTAATTTTAAATATGGAACTATGTGTATATGTAACAGTTTATCTGCCTTCTAAATTACAAATAAGTCTGGGCAATAGCCCTAGTACCCATTAATGTTAAATATAACAACTGTTTTCAGAGATTAAACATCCTACCAACTTGATGAATGTTATACATTTATTATATTGTGTGTATATAACACGCATTATACCATGTTCTGTGCAGAAAAGATCAATGGATGCTTCTATTTTAAACATCATTTTGAAGGCGATTATAATTCATATTTTTAATTAAATCCACCTGAAGTCGGAAATGTTTATTCACTGCCCACAAATCAATCTCTTAAAAAAAATTTCTGTGGATTCAAGTTCTGCTTCTACCACCATTTATTTTCCTACTTCAGCCTAATATTAAAATAAATAGATTTTTAAAAGCCCTACAGGCAAAAATAAATGTACAGATACATCAACATTTTTGTATACATAGTTCCCATCTGCACATACATTTATTATTTCTTCATTGATACAGCATTTTTACCTTTCAAAAAGATACTTTATAACTTTTCCTCATGAAAAGATGAGTAAAAAGTGAAGGGCACACTGAAATTTAGTCTTGCCAGCTGTAACACAGTGACAGCCAGACAATCAGTGGCAAGGACACTGAACAAGAAAAGACCATGGGACAAATTGTGGCCACACGGTCTTCATGAAAGTCAACTCTCATAATTTTGAAGCATACTCCCTGAAATTGGAAGAAAAGCAAAGAGTGCATTACAGAACTGCCAGTAACATCTGTTGGTTAAGTCTCCGTTTTATTTAAAGAATGTGCTTGTTAGCGCAGTTTGCCTTTCCGCAGCCTACTTTGTTCAGGCAGTTTTAGACTTCCAGCATAAGTTAGCCTACTGTACTCTCCTGTCAGTATGGAAAGCAGGCAAGTCTGGATTTCAGGGGAGTCTGGAACTGTCGCAACCTCTTACGTCTACCGAAATAGCCAGGGTGACCACTGAGCTTCAACTCATAGCCTGTAGACCACACACAGTCCACAATGGGCACATGCCTGGCCCACTGCTAATAGCATTTCAGCCTGACATGCAACTGGTGGCTGTCTTTGGGCAGCATCTGTTTTCTTCTCTTCACTGTGGAGGGATGCGAGCACAGCAATTCTGACACCACTGTCGTGTTATGCCCCTGTTAGCATCTGGACCTGGCTTCTGACCTACTGACAAACACCCTGCTCGAATACCCTCTCCTGGGGAGAAGAGTCCGTGTTCTCCCAGTTACCGCAATGCGCGTTCACAGTCTAAACAAGGGGAAGACCCACAATACAACTGTGAGAGAATAACATCACGGGCATTTTCAGTTTGCAATAAAAGTGGAAACAGAACAGTGGTAATGACAGATAACAGGCTACAGATTATTTGTTTTGATCCCATGTACTTCTACTTTATTTCCAATACAGGCCAGTTAACAAGCCACTTGAGGAATTTTGATGTGCAAATGGCCTTAAACACCAGTACTTGCTCTTTTCCAGACTAATCAAGATCCTCACTGATATGCTCCCATCACCTCTGCAGCAAAACAGGACTAATTTCAGAATCAGTGAAATTGCACTTTGAAGAGACCTTCAAAGTAGCCTCGTTGATTTACTGGTTGGACTCAGATCTCAAGGCTCTTCCATTTTGTTAGCTTTTCCTCAAAATAATTCTGTTGCATTTACTGAATTATTTCATTTATGTGTTTATGATAAATGACTAAAACATCAAAGAAAAAGTACAGAGGTTCCACTAAAATGACACATCACATTCAATCAATACCTATGAGTAACCTCCAACATTTTATCAATAGTGCACCATCAGCTTTGCACCAGGCTACCATCCAAAAAATCTTAACGGCATCCAGACATTCACAAATCCCACATACTAGCATGGGATCGGACCACATTAACTCTTGCTTACAGGTCATCGGATCAGCTCTGTCTGTCTTGTACTGCAATTGCAGTAAATAGCTTCCCAGACATCCAGCCTTTCCCTGGGGAGGGAGACAGGACTGCCCTCTCCACCATGCTGCTTGCAACAAGAGCTTCACCACAGCAGGGTGCTCTGGGAGGCACTCTGCAGAGCTGCTGTGGGCACCACAGCTGTGTCATCAGGACATTGGAGCAGACTCGCAATCCTCATTCAGGGCCCCATCCCTTTCACACATCCTCTGTATATATGTTACCGAGAAATGAGTAATACAGAGCTCTTCTCACACCAGCAGTACAGAGTTCTCAGGGTCAATTCCTTGAGCCTACATATTTTTCTAGTATAATTTAGGCGTACTGAAGCATTAGCCCATAAAAGGCTGAAAGCTAGCTACCCTAGAAGGTGACTGCTTAGCCTTCTGTACCTTCAGAACCCCTGTGCCTCAGTTCTTCAGCCATAAAATGAGGATAAAAGTATTTCCCTAAATCACGGGAATGTGAAAATCAAAACTGCTAGGTATCCTGCTTACAAGGTAACAGAGAAAATAAACATTCTCTAGAGTACTGCATGAAAAAACAATCTTGGCAAATAAAATATTTTGGTTTAGCACTCCCTAGCTACTCACAAATTAAGCATTCACTGAGAAAAGTGTAAAAGGTATAAAGGTCAGGAAACACAAAGTTTTAACAGGCCCGATAATATTTACTTCACCCTTCTACTACCCTAGCTAGGCAGCCCCCTTAGGGCACTGGTTGATCTTATATACAGTAAAACATGCGCTGCAGGACAGTGGGTGGAATTATGGATTAGAGTATCAGCTTCTGAATTCTCTATTGTTAATGGGTTTAAATCTGAACTTTATTGTTAGGTTGTTTTATAGTGGGTCTTTCTGTGTCTAATTTCTGAACCATTACGCACACCTACATTCTTCTAAAACTGCCAGGTAACTTGGTTCACTTGTGGAACTGAAATGTAACCTTTAATTTTACAGCCTATACTTTAGAAAATTATGCGTTTGAGCGGCTGAGACTTTTGGAAGGTGGGAGTGGTACACCAACCACATAAGAAGTGGAAAGCCACAAGAGAATTCTTTGTGCTGTGAATAATGAGTCAGGAATACAGTTATGGAAAGCACATATCCCACTCTTTCATCAGTGTGCAGACTCTTTCCTAAAGCTATTCTCATCTTCTGCAGCCACTGGTAAAATGCACAGACATAGCCTCAGATCCAGTATAAACAAATGAAATGTAAATGTCAGTGTGGTGGTAGCTACCTCCCCTAGAGCTGATTTTGCCACAGGATTAGACTGAATGTAAATAATAGGGAAAGTACAGCACTTTGAAAGAAACATGTCAATTTAAATTAAATAGGGCTTCTCATTTTATCTTACAAACCATGATCCAAGTAAGATTCTCTGGCTTTCTGCCAAGCGACTGGAAAACAGGCACTGAAGACCAATGAGTATTTGCCTTTTGTGACACTTGAAAATCTTTGGATTAATTCACAGCCCACTATTTGCAACCCAACTCAACAACAGCCCACTGCTGAACTCTCATTGCCTGTTCCTTTGGTGTCTGGTATACCTTGCTAAACAGAGCATCCCCCAGAAGCAAATCTCCCTGGAAGCAAGGTCACATAGGCAAGTAGATACAGGATGACTGCCAGCCTCCTACGCACTAGGGATACTTTATACAGTCTGTGTAAGTATGTATATAGACACTCTCCCCCTCCCCAAACACCACACCCTGAAACAGCTGAAAGAACAGGCCTTAACTCTGCTGTAACTTGTCCGGCGTGTTCGGTTTTGTAGCCTCCATTTGATTCAGACAAGGTTTAGTTCCAATTAAACCTGCCACAGTTGGTTTGCTTCCCTAGACAAGACAAGTAAAAATTTATTGAAGCACACTCATCAGTGCTTTCTAAAACTTCAAAGACGACCGTGAATAAGCAGGACAAGTCTACACAGCTATAAGTATTATTACATGTGTGTGGCAGTGCTAGATTGTTTTAACTCACAGAAAACATCGTTCTTAATAGTATGGCTTCCCCAAGATTAGCTTAAGCACTCTTCTCCTTTAAAAATCTGGGCTAAATTACAAGATCCCATACAGATGTCCTCCTAGGTTTGGGTCACAGCTGCTCAGGAATTTTGATTTGCGATTCTTGAAATACTATTTAGCCTGATCCTACACTTTTTCACAAAATCTTTGCTGGGAAATATACACGTAGAGAGAGTTTTCTAAATGGTCTGTTTTAATTCTGTTGCTATATACTGAACATAATACTGTGCACAAATATAGCTTTGGGGGGGAAATGAGATTGCAGACGGACATCTTGGGCACATGGTTTGGTCTAGCTTGCTTTGACCCACTGATTACAGCCCAAGCACACCTCAACCCTTTTCACAGGTTGATAGTGCAAAGATGGTCTCTGAACAGGGGCTTCTACAGCATCAGACAGAATAAAAAACTTGTGGTCATTTCTAAAGTAATTGTTTTAGAAAGTATTTAATAAATAGTAACAATATTTATATTTAGATATTTAATGTTTCAAAGAACAAGATATCCATCTGATCAGTATATGCTTTGAAATTTCACACAGCATTACCAGGAATGTTTTCTCAGCACATGTAAACCAAGATTAGAGCTTTTTCATTACAATATTCATATTGAAGCCTATGACAGTGTGCTGGTTTTGGCTGGGATAGGGTTAATTTTCTTCATATTAGCTAGTTTTGTTATCAGACAACACGCTACATGAAAGTGACATCTCTGACATTGGTAATATTGAGCCATCAACATCACAGAACAGTATCTTTCTTGTTTGATACTGTTTTAAGGCAAGAGTATGACAATTATATACAAAGAGATAAGCACAACAACAAAAAGGCTTACTGGAAGGGCTAGAGTGAGGCTGTGGTTGATAAGACCCATGAGGCTGAAGGAACAGCTGGCACTGGGGGTGAGCCTGCATTACCCATCTTTCTTCTCCCAGTGTGGGGCAGCACGGGACACTATAGCATGAGTGAATGCAGACCTGTCCAGCGGGCCATAATAAAATAAGGAGTGAGATCAAATCAAAGCAGAAATGCAGACATTTTATCCGATTCCTCTAAGCACTTGATTGTTAAAGCTGCTGTGATTGCCTTAGGCAAAGTTTGACCCACTGACTGTCCTGAAATCAAATATGGTGATACATTTTGGAAAGTACAAGCTCTACATACACGTCTCAGACACTTTTCAGAGACATTTAGTTCAAGTAAACTGCCATGGAATAAGCACAATTACATTTCCTCCTACAGTATCCTGCAACTCAGTCACATTCTAGTTTAAACTTTTGACTCATTCAATTTTTATGCTGGTTGTTCATTTTATAATCCAGTTGTTATATGTTTCACTTTCATTACTTCTTTTCTTTTGCAATCATCCTAGGATAGGGACTAATTATTTTAATAGCTCTCATTACAATATGCTTGTGCATTTGCTTTTCTTTTTTAAAGGGAGTTATGTTTATACAACCTCTTTTTTTTTCTTCTCACTAAACCACAGGAGAAATGGCAAACTCCGTAACGGGTTATAGAAATAAACAGTGCTTTTAGCAAACTTTTCAATAACAAATCAGGGAAAAGGGAGTGAGTATGATGAAAGGGTTGGAAAGACTCATGCCCAAGGAATTAAAAGGATACAACGTACTGCAACATCACTGCATCTAACTACACTTCACTGAAAAGGTTTTAAAGTTAACAAAAGCTTGAAAACAGGACCACTCTGCAATAACTTTATCAAATATACAAGCCTGAGAAGGACATGTGGGCACAACTTACAACAACAGCAAATGTTAAAGCCAAAATAAAATAACCCCTGTGTGTATGCGTAYACATCTGCATGCGTAATCATCTAAACTTCTCATCTCCAAGGTGAGAAATTTTGATGAGCAAATAGATTTTTCCCTTACCCACACCTTTGCTGCTTGTACAACCCTGACTATAAATAGTCCCTTATGCGAATGGCTTCTGAAGCCTTGGGAAGAGGAGGAGGGTCTTGAAAAGGGGAAGGAAGTTCCTTTAGAAAATATCAAGAGACAAAGATAGATGTTGAGATACTTGGGCACAACAGGTATTTACACTGCTGGCTGAACTTACAGACCTACTCTGTCATGCATATCCATTTGCTGATATGTGTGCCTACATCTGTCACACACACAATTTCATTCAGAGAATGTGTGCTGGAGCGTACAGACGTTCAGAGGTTCCCCTGTCCAAAAAAACATATTTGCTCACTCTGCTAAAAGCAAACAAACAAACCCAACGCAGACTCAGAGAGGAATGCAGAGTGGTAGGGACCTCTGAAAGTCTCTGGTCAACCCCCCTGCTCAAATCAAGTGAGCACAGGACCTCCTCCCACGAAGTCTTCAATGTCTCCAGAGATAGAGATTCTGCAGCCTCCGTTGGGACAGCCTGACCCAGGGATTAACCACCCTCATTGGGAAACATTTTTCCTAATACCCAGAGAACTCTGCCCTTGCTACAACTTGTTGGCTCCTGTCCTTTTACTGTATGCACCTCTGAGAAGAGTCTGCCTTGGTCTTCTCTATGGCCCCTGTGGGGTATTTGAAGAGAACAATTCCATGCCCTCAGTCTGCTCTTTTCCACACTGACCCACCTGTGTGGCCCTGCTCGGGACTTTCTCCAGGGTGTCGATTTGGCTCTTGTTCCAGGGGGGCCCCAACCTGGGGACATGGTGTTCCAGACGAAGCCTCCCAAGCTGCTGAGCAGAGGGCAATAGTCCCTTCCCTCTACTTGGCAGCTACGCTCTTGCTCAGGACGTGGTCAGCCTTCAGGACTGCAAGGGCACACTCCTGACTCAGGCTCTCCTTCTTGCCCACTGGGACTCAGCCCCTTCTCAGCAGGGCTGCTGCTGGCCTGGCAGCCCCAGGCTGTGCCTTGAGCTTCCTGAGGTTCTTGGCAGGCCATCCCTCCAGCTTGCCAGGGGCCTTCTGAATGACAGGGAGGGTCTTGAGTCAGGGGTCCCTCTGAAGGACTGTGACTTTCCAGCATGTCAACAGCTCTCTCCAAGTTGGTGTCACCTGAGAATCTCCTGCGGGTACACTTTGTCCCATTGATTAGGTTGCTGCTGAAGATGTTAAGTACTGCCAGCCACGGAAGTGATTTAGGAGGTACACTACCTATAATGAGCTTGCAACCAAAGTATTAACCACTGGCCTTTTGAGCCTGATAGTTCAGCCATTTTTTTCCCCATTTTGTAATTCTATCCATTTTAGTCTGTATTTCCTCAAGTTGACTATGGGGATACTACACAAGACAGTGTTGAAAGTCTTGCTAAAATAAATCCACTCACTACTCTCCCCTCATTCACAGAACCAGTCGTTTCAACACAGAAGGCATTCAGGTTGATCACGTACAATTTGCCCTTCAAAATCCGTGCTGGCTGTTCCCAATCCCCTTCTCATCCTTCACATGCCTGCAAATGGTATCCATGAGAACTTGCTCCATAATTTTCAGGGCTCACAAGACATAAGGCTGTCCAACCTGTACTTTGCCAGATGTTCCTTTATGTCTTTTTTCAAAATGAGGGTTCCATTTCCTTTTTTCCAGTCAAGAGAAGCCTTCCCTGATTTCCATGATCTCTTAAAGATAAGAATTCAGCTTTACAGTGACGTTTGCCAGCTTCATCAGCATCCTTAGATGCAATCTGCCTTATCTGATAGACTTCATACATCCAACTTACTTACATAGTCCCTAACTTAGTCCTCATCTACCATGGATAGAAAGTCTGCTCCCAAAAATCTCTGTTACTAGGCATGGAGATCTGGGAGGCCTATACATACTTAGCTGCTGTAAATACAGAGGCAAACACAGACACCGCATCCAGAGTATTCAATCGAATGGCAACTATATATATAAACCTGCCTACTTGTCAGTGGTAGCAAACCAGACAATTAAATACAGCAAGAGACATAAATAAAACTGCTTACAGTACATGAGAGGACTTTGTCAGCACGAGGATACTGGCCTAAAAGAGCACTGTTTATCTGAGAACAGAAAGATATGCCCACAACCCATCTAACCCCAGAGGACTTTATACTTAGCTACTACTAAGTGCAACGCAGTATTCATAGGGAGCTATGCTGATAGTGAATGCTTGCAATGAGCTCATTGTCCAGTTAGTGCATCTCACGCTGAGAAAACGAAACCATATTTGGACATTCGCCAGTTCAAATTTCAGTTTGAATTCTGTGCCTTTTTCTTGTTTTCCAAACTCTGTCACCCTGCGTGTATGCTGTGTTTGAAGCATGTTGACACTCTCTGCCTTGATGCAGCTGGCACCCCAGATCAATTACTGGACATCCAATTGAAAACACTTGAAAGGAAAACCACAGGGCAGATGATATGGTTGGCTCTCAAGCCTGTTGGATATTGGCTGACCCAGCATAGCTTCATCCCAGTGGAGTTCCTTTATTTTGTATCTCTTCTCTGAAAACCATGGAGATTTCCAAATATCCTGTGTACTAATTCGATTTTCCAGTGGCTATCGCAACATTGACATGGTAATTAAAAAACATCTTTTCCTAAGATGCAATCTGAACTTCAAAAGCAGCCTTTTTTTTGGCTCCTCTAATTTAGTCCGATCCTCTTCCAATTCTCAACTTCCTTTTGATCTTCCTCTGCAGAGATGCCCAGAGTAGCACTATCGCAGGTTGGTGATCCTGATCAGTAACTAGTAAGACTATCGGCACTCAGACTTTATTTGGCTTTTGTTCTAGTTCCTCAAGATCCAGTTTGGATTAATACCCACCCCACTGCATATACAGATAGATTAAAAGAGACTGCCAGGTTTGCACAGCTTAGTCAAAAAAGCAAATGATCGCCACTCACTAAGAAAGTGACCGTTCTATTGAAGATGAAGCTTCCAGCACCGATTATGCAAACAAACCCGGTGGCAGTCGGACAACTCGTGCCGACAGCAGTCAGTGAGCTTAGGCTGTTGCTATCACTTACATGCAGCATCTCTGAAAACGATGTGCAAAGTAAAGCCCTGCTTTCCACCACTAAAGGGGGCAGACTCCCATACTCCCAACAAGTAAAGACAGCGATATCCCACTATATCACAACACTAAGTACACCAGTGCTGACAGCAGTTCTGAAGCAAGTCTCCCCCCTTCTCTGCTCCCCAGACAGCACCTTTTTAGATGCCAAGGCACACTAAAGCCGTGTGCCTGAAGCTTGATGTCAGCTGACAGCATTAATGAAGCCATTAAGGGTTTTAATTTTAGAGAGTGCTTTATGGTTTTGGTATCTGGTCAGCTTCTAATCAGGTAAATCTACTGTCAGAAGAACCAAAAAAGATTCTCTCTCTCATTGTTCATTTTGTCTGCACATGGTCATGCAGGTAGTTTTATTTTTATTTAAATACTAATAAAAAGAGACAGTTCCACATTATGAATATATCCTCATACTTCATGCATAGCCAACATTTTTATATATTCATAGCCAACTTGAAGGCAAACAGAAGGACCTGGCTACCAGCATTTTTCATTAAGAGCAGACTGAGCATTCTTCCCCCCTTAGTATTAAGTTTTGCCATGATTTAAAGGACACCGAGTTAAGGAAAGATGAACTGCTTGTCACTACTGTGTGTTCAATGAAATTACCATTTACGCATCAGGAAAAAAACCCTGCTTGTTATATTGGAACACCTAATGACATTTTCCATTAATATTCAGTCCTTTGTTCTCACTTCTCTCTGGTTCTGGCAGCAATTCCCCATGACCACTGTGTAAGGTTTCATTAGGTTACTTATCCTTGAGAAGCACTTTCATTTGCCATAGAAATGACTGGAAGGATAACTTAGTTGCTCAGTAGTGGGCTCTTCTCTCCCTCCCCCTCCCTACTCCTTTCATTTAATTTACGGAAAACAATAAGAAAGACTTAACGCCGCTTCTTTCCCTCTCCTTCAGATATGATGAAAGTAAGATAAAAACCCTCTGTCAGGTCTGTCACTAAAATTTCAGTTTATTTATTATGAAATAACATGGTTTTCCCAAGGGAGCAAGCTATTCAGCTTCTGCTGTCATCATCATATACTAAAAGGGAGGGAGAATTGCCTACTTTTGATTAACAAATTCTTCTGTGCCAATAAATGTGAAAATTTCAGGTAAGATTTTTCTTGTTTATTATTCACAAGAACAATTTTTAAACAACCTACTGACTGGCTTATTTTTCCCCTACAGGAACCTCTGTGCACTACTGCCAGTACTGCTAAGAGTATTTCTGGGAGAGACAACACAGAATCCTGACAACCATTTGGACATCTCTCCTTTCCTTCCGCTCCCGCATCTCTTCTTTTTTCCTGTTCCTGTCTCAAAAATGTCCTCTCTCTCTTGGTTGTATTTTATTTTCTGCTTCTGGATTCCTTATCTGCCCCCTATTCTTTATTCCCCTCCCGCATGGGAGCTTGTGGGCCTTCCTCCCTCCCTCTCTCACTGTGAATGCCATTACCCCAGGGACATCAGGAAAATTTCCAGATGTAAACAAAAACACAAATCCCTTTGTTTCTCTGCTCCTACTTTCTTCTCTTCTGTATTTCCCTCCCCCCCCCCCCCCCCAAGTACTTTTGTATGTTTAGCCACCTGCACAGACTGAGGGTGGAAGACATGAAAATCACAAGCAAACAAAACCTCTGCTTGCTTTAGCTTAGTCATTAATAGCACCATTAGCTTATTGAACTCCAGGATATATCATGTCACAGTTCATGATTCAGGGTCTCCCAATTGCTCTTACATTGTTTATATCCTGAGTCAGACTCTTTCAGGTAATTTAGGCTTAATCATTCTTCTGCAACAACGGTCTTATGGGTGCCATTTAATCAAATCTCAGTCATGCTACGAGACATCTTGAAGTTTCAGAGGAATCACCAGATACTGACTGAGCATTTATTTACTCATGGGAGTAAAATTGTTATTTGTGCTTCAGCTTGGTGAAAATGCTAAATCACAAGGAAGCTGAGTGACCTGAGGTATCTGTATCTGTTTTGCTGGTTTGGGAACAGGGAGCTCAACCAGACAGCAGAAATACGGGAATGAGGAAAGAATCCTGACCTCAAACAGCAGCCATGAACCAACCACTTGGAGTTAGTGTGCACAATTTGCTTGGCTTTCTTCTGTGACCAGACCAACGCAGAGAGAAAACCAAGAAAGCACTAGCCATTAAAACTGTAAACAACTGAGAAACCCCCTTATTCCAACGTGTTCCTACAGCACCTGTCATCCAAATGTTTTTGAGATGTATTTTACAACATGGCTGTATTTATTCTTACGCTCCCCCTTCCTCCCTACTTGGGGTGAGAGGAGAAGAAAACGAGTCAGCAGGCAGGAAGACGAGTCAGCACAGCCACATGATTTGTATAATACCATAATTCCATAAGCAAAGAGTAAAAACCTCAATAACCTGATCTTGAGTTTATGCTTGATCCACAAGTCTACCTACTTCAGTCTTGCAAAGTCATCAATGCAAAATATTGCGGGAAAGGTGTAAGAGCTCATGCTGCAGGGAAGAACTGTGCCCTTTATTTCAGATTTGTTTTTAAAGACTTAAGAATACTAAGGGAAGTTCCAATCATTTAGTACAAATGGGTTTTTTTGGAGATTTTTTTAAACACACACACGCTTAATGCTTTGTTGTAGGAAACATTACATTTAAGCACTGGTTGGCAAGGAAACCAGCCTCTAATGTGTTGCCTGCCAGTTCAGAGACACAGTCAACACAGATACACATATATCCTCTATAGCCCAAAAGAATAAATCTGAAGAAAATCTAATCTTCCATTGTTGTTATTTATGGAAACGCTACTTAAGCATTTTTGATCTGCTTTTGATTGGATGGAGGAGTATCAGATATGACCTGGCTCTGCCTTTAATGCTCCTGGCAATACTCAAAAATTTATTTAATTTAGATGAGAATTAGTAATTTCCCAAAGCTAATTTGTATCACTGACTCAAACACTTTTTAAAAGGTTGGTCAAATCCTTTTCCTCCACAGTCTCACATGGTTGACAACTTTTAGAGAAGTAATATTTAGCAATGTCCTTTTTCATACTTTTTACATCTTACAGTAGGATAAGAAGCTTGTTCCCATTAAAGAAACTTTCTCAGATTTTGTAGAACAAAATGTTATGCTTCTAGATCACATGCAACCTACAGACGGCTAAACAATTTAATTCATTAGTATCTCCAAATTTCTGTAAAGCATAGAATACTATCAATTTTCAGATTATGGATGGGGAAAGCAATACAAAAATAAATGAGCTTCATAAAGTACTTGCAGCAAAACAAGGAACAGAACTAATACCTCAAAGGTAACACCTCTGTGTCTGAATCCTACAACTGCCCTTCCGTAAAGAGTCTCCATGCTCCTGACTCGTAGTGTTAGTAAGCATGTGGAATAGTTAACTCAGCACGTTACCCTCTAGGAGACAACTCCCTCTTCACTTTTCAGAGAATCCCGTGGGCAGCTGAGTGTTTCCTGCCCAATACTATTGCCGGGTCCTTGGGAGCTTGTCATCAGCTGTCTGTCCTGGGACCTTCCCTTGCACCCTTTGAATTACAACATTCACTCTGGTTTGCTTTCAAACCTTGTATGATAGACATACATATCTATATCATCCACTTCCTCTCCCTAGTGTCTTACTCCTCCAGTAAGCCTCAGGTCTGTTTGTCAACTGTAGAGGGCTCAGCATCCTGGGGTACCAGAGTGTATTCAATGTTCTCTCCCACAATCCATCAAAGATATGAATTGACAACCTCACACAAATATAAGCGACTAAAGCATGCTGATGGCACAACTCTCTTTTCCAATATTTGTTGCTTTTCACCTAAGGCATATATCTGCCTGGAGTCTGTCAGGTTGTAGCTGCTGTTCAAAAGCTGCTGCATTTTCTTTTGTTCTCATACAGCCTCGCCTTGCCCATGGACCTGGTCAAGTTGGTTGTCCACAACAGTAGCCAGGAGAAATCCAACAGGTGAGGATGCTACCTCTAAGCAGAATTTCTTAGGACTGGGTCTCTGGGCTCCTTTAAAAAGTAGAGGAAACTGTTAGGGAGGGTGTCTGCTCAGTGTACTCTCTAGACACCTTTGTTCCGCTGCTGTGCACTAAACGTTTTTCATAGTTTCATGTTCGTTGTGCCCTGGAACGAATGAAAGCAAGCCTGCAGTGCCTTTTATTACCCCTAGTCTAATTGGCCTTATCCTCAGTTTCACTTACAAGTAGCTGACAACCAGACATACAAAGTTCTTCCTAAAGCGTGCATCTTCACATTTTTCTGGCAATCTCCACTGCATTTTTGAAAAATACCTGTTTCTATCTTCAGTGACAGAACTAAGAGAGCAGCACTTCCCAAACAGTAATATCAGCACAACGGAGCTCACAGCTGTTTTCCAAAATAGAGTTTTCCATATTTGCTTCGACCATGTTTTACTGTTTAAAAAGAGCATGCTTACCATTACTTGAAGGGGTGGAATGAAGTGCTTTTGAAGTAATTTGTGTGTGCGGGAAATAAAAAATGCCATTTAGGAAACAGACTGGGCACTACTTGTTTACACATCTGTTCAGAAACAAGCTTACACTTGCCCATTCACACCACCAACCTCTACCCATTGCTTAGCAGTGCAGTTGAGCGTAAGGAATTCAGCTACCTGACCAGCATGTTACTAACCATGAAAACATTTACGGCAGTGCCTGCCACTTTTGTTGGCCAACAGGTAACAACAGCAAGTAACCAGCGCTCTCAACTGCTACCTTAACTGTTGTAGTGGTGGCTTAAATTTATATGTTTTCATTTCATAAGGTTTCAAGCAACACTGAAAAGTCTCATAACCATGAGCTATGAATAAGCTGTACACATATCCATTTAGTGATACTTCATGGCAAGTATATTAAAAAAAATACTCTTCAGCTGTTTATTGCTTTGAATTAATAAAATTAATATTTGTTCTAAGATTCTAGATGTTCTTGGAAACCTGTAATCCAGCTTTAGAAACTGTAATGGTTTGAAAAATGAGGTTCATAGGTTGATTTGTCACAATTCCAGAGACAACTGGGCCCGTTAAAATAATGCCCATACATGTCAAAGACAAGAATGAGTTGAGTGAGATGCTGAAACATTGCAAACAAAGTGAGAGTGTGCTATGCTCTGACTACCACTAGAGAAACAAAATGCTTCTTTCAGAAGGCAATGGCACTAATAGGAGAGAGGCTGTGGAGAGACAGGCATATCTGAGTAAACTTTCTGAACACTAAGGATAGTAAAGTAAGGAACAGATTGCCTAAACTGTTCTTAAATGCGTACACTATTATGCTGTGTCTTTCATAGGCAAACGTCTTTCAAGAGTACTTAGATAAAGCTGATCCTGTTATGGAGCAGAGGGGAAAAAAAAAATCCGTCTGTCTCCAACCTTTCCTGGGGAAAGTTCCAGTGTAACCACCATCAGCTCCTTGCCAGTTTGCTCTACCTGCCTCATCACTCTTTATCCCCTGCTCTGCCTGCCTCCATTATTTCTACTTTCTCTCTGAGTTCATGCATCCTCAGCCTCATGTCCAACTCGCAGACCCTGTCTCTCTGTGTCCTCTTGAAGCTCTGCAGCTACCTCCTTGCAGTAGTGCCTTAAAACTGAGGTAAGACTATAAGAAAAAAAAAATGTTAGAGTTGATGCTAAGGCCTCCTTGCTATGGAACAGATATCCTGCTGCTTCAACTTGTTTTTTTTTCAGACTGCGTCCCTTTGCTATCTCCTGGTAGCACTGCCCTCCTCTGACACTACAGTCACGGGTACACAGCCCAAGCTAACAAGGCGGGAAGAGCCTTTTACTTTGTGCTCTGTTGCATGTCTCAGCTTTAATATCAGTGTTCCTCACTAGGAAGAACTGATGGGCTAGGCAATCTCTCAATAACCCTTCCAGCCATATTTCCATTATTTTGTGCTCTTGTGATTTACTAACAATAAGCTCAATTCACGACAACTGAAACAAAGACTGAAAGGAAGGGAAAATAAGGCGGGGGGAAAAAAAAAACTAAAAAGAGGAGGAAAATCTTTATAATAAAGAAATACAGTGGCCCGAACATTCAAACACGGCTGTTGAAAGTTTGCCTAGAATCCTGAATTTTGTAAGTGCTGAGTACTTTCATCTGCCATGAATTGTTACCCTGGTATTTGCAAGTCCCATCACTGAATTAACTGCTCTGAAAAGTAAGTCCCATTTTTATCTTCCAGTGCCTGAAGTGACTGATGTGGATGCAGGTGTTTAATTTTAGGCACACAGACTTGAAAAATACAAGTGATCAGTTCCAGGATTAGTTCCCAGATAGATTTACTATAGCTAGACAAAAACCACAATCCATCTGCTTTACATTTTACAAGGAAAGTAGACAGGTAAGATAAAGCTGGTTTAGTGAACTACTGAAGAGCTCTCACTCTGCAAAACAGCAGACTCTGGAACTTCTCCGAGGTAACAACCATCTTGGCCTTAAATAACATAGACCCATTCTGGTCTTTCATACTAACATGAGGCACTTTTTATCATTTAAGTATCATGTATCTACTCTCACATGTGTATGAGAGCCTGGGCACAATTAGAAAAAGCTGCAACCACTGGATTCCCATTGAGCAAAACTGTGGCTCCAGCCCCCTGTCCTCGATTGCTTAATAAGAAGGGGAGTGGTTGCCATTACTTTGGACCATATGCCAGGTCTGTGCTACACTAGAATACTCTCTCCTAAAAACCTTATCCCAGCCTCAGATTTAAGAGCTTCTTTCATCCTCTCTTGTTCCAAAAATCTGACGCATGCAGATCTTCTCCCTTCCAGAAACAGGCTTCAAATGCTTTGAGACACAGATTATAACATGGCAAATTAACAAGTGTGGTGCATCTTGCACACTACAGTGCTATATTAATAATAAATATTAATTCACATCCCCACAGTAAGGAAAACTGACAGATCAAGCAGCCCTGGAGCATCTGAGTGTGAAACCACCTGAACCTCTTCATGACAGTGAGATTCCCTAGGGAGTTCTCCAATTTAGGAAAAAGTTATCATTTTGGAATAGAAAATAACATTTTTATTCAGACATAACTGCATGCTCTGCTGCAGGGTGTCTGGCCTGTGTGCTCAGCAAATGAAAGGTGGAGCCTGGTGCATTTGCCTGTGGCCCACAGGAGAATGGTCTGATTGAAGAAACTCCTCTTGTAGAGCTCCTGTCACTGACTAGCTGGTCCCAAAGTGCAAGGAGAGGCTCTGGATGGGGTTAAACGCCAACTAGGAAAGCTTATTAGTCTATTTTATAGTGGTGTTTTTCAGGAAAAAACCCAACAAGCGTAATGAGGAGAAAATACCAATGACACAGGGAAGAAGCACGTTTAACTCTTAACTTTGAAGGGAACATTTTTTTAACCCTCTTGAGGGAATGCTTGCTTTTTCCATCTGGTTTAATAAAACTGATCGCAGAGAACTAATTTCTGCTAGGTAAATAGCAACTGGTACATCAATTTCCTGTCAGCAGTTGCAGTTTCAACAGTTTCAGTCTTTCATTCAAATGTGTGAATGCTTTGCTTAAATTGCACATTTCTCATTTAGTGTGCCTTGAAAATACGTACTATCTCTCACTCAATCTCTGAGAAGAGTTTGGCTGTGCTGTGGTTTGCATAAAGCAGCACTAGAGAGGATCATTCAAGCAGGTAAGAGGAGACATTAGAACACACGCAGGTAAAGTTTGGTAGAATTAAAAAAAAGTCTCTGCCTACAATTCTGTGTAGCAAATGAGGCATCCAAAAGTGTAAGTTCTAAATCAGCTCACCGAATCCATCTGATTTCTCTCAAAGGTTAAAGGCTAACTACCTGTGTTAAAAAATAAATTATCGCATAGACTCAAGGAGCTTAAAAAGATAAAATGTGTCTTTTAAAAAAAAGACCAACTTGGAAGTCTTAAATGTAGTAATGAATTAATGCAAGTCTTCAGAAAATTCTACCTTGCTCGCCAATTCCTGTAAGTAACCTTTCTTTTCATCTCTAACTGCTCCATTATATTGACAGGAAGAAATTAGGATGTCATTTACTTAACCTAGCCAAGATTTCTCATTTGTAATTCCAGTGGCACCATTTCTGCTCCCCTCCGGCCTCAGAGCTGCCTGATATATGTGTGTTCCCACCAGTGGCTGCTCTGGAGTTTCCAGATCTCATGTACCATGCCGACACTTTGCAGTCAGCCCTTACCAGAGCCAAAGAACCAGTTACAAGAGAGAATGCCTCTTGGATAGAACTAGGACTTTTCAAAAATTCCCAACTAAGGGTTTGGTTTGGTTTTTTTTCCCCAATAAAAAATGCCGGGTTGCTGAAATTTCATGTTTTTAAAGTATACTCAATTTTGGAAAAATATGCACATTCCACTACAAACCGTTCTGTTTTCAAAACAGTTATTCAAAATTAAGTCAAATTTAAAATTTCATTAACATTTTTGTTAGAATTAAACTAGTTTCTCCGTAATAACACTGCTTTGGGAAGGCATTTCACAAACATTTTTTTTCCCCAAAAATTCTTCATTCTTATTTTTGCTTTAAGACAAGGCAGACTTTAAAGACATGAAACTTCCTACAAAATGGAAAATCCAGTTTTTGCACTTTCAGAACAAAGCTAGTTATTAAAAAGACATGTTATTTGCCTGCCCTTGTTCTTCTTTGATATGTACTGTCTATATGTGTGTATTCACACTGTGGACACACCACAATGCAAACCCTGGAAGCCGGAGACTTTTTTACCCTAGCAGTATTGATCACTTATCTGAAGCCATGTTTCATTAAGCATGGACTTTGTGATCCTATAAAAGGGAGTAGCAGTTAAGAAGTGAACATATAATTAGACACATCACCATGACAAAAACCCCCAGTGCACATCTTTTTCCTTCAAGTGTTTTTCTACGCATACATTTATACTGTGTCTGATTTCAAGCAGTACCCCCACATCTACCTACAGGATGGCAGAGTTCCTAGGAAGAATAAAGACTGATGATCTGACAATCTGACCTCCCAGAAGCAGCATCACTGCAAAGTTTCAGCACGAGCACTGCATTTAATAGAAGTGTGAGCAGAGCTTACATGGTAGCTATGGGTGCATTCTGCAAGGATGCCATCAGTGATGCTTCAGTTCTGGCTGAGTGAGCAGGATGTTCCTTCCCAGCTATCTCATAATGCCTCTTCACACAATCGGTCATCCAAGGAGAAACCCTCCATGTTGGAACAGATGGTTCCTTAACCAGTTGGCAACAAGCTCAAAAACAGGAGTCTTCCTAAAGCATCTTGCACTGCTAGTACGAACCAGACAAAGCACACCTCATGTTTCAAGCATGCAAAGCAGTCATAGATGGAGATGGGCAGTTCAGAAAACAAATGGAAACACAGGCAGATTAATAATTTCACTTAGGAGAAACTCTGACACTACATTTAGTAAGAATTATTTCTGAGTCTGATTTTGTCCTTACAAAAGGTTTAAGAGAATGTGCGATTAGTGCCTCAATTATGTTCATTTTCCCAGCTAACAGCTATCCAGAAAGATGTCTTCACAAAAAAGGAAGAAGTTTCTACAGATTCAAAGGTTCTTCCCACTAACAACATTAATGCCAAGTTCAATATCATTGCAGAGGCACATGCGATGAGGGGAAAGGTGAAGGCTAACTAAAATATTCAAAATCTTGTCAGTAGTAGGTAGGAACACATTTTTTAAAATGTATCTGGGGATGCTGGGCAGAAATAGTTGCCTATTAGTTACCAAACTAATAGAGAAACCTATTTTTTGCAGATTAAATTTGTAATTCAGAACTACCATGGATTAACTGCACCATTCTGTAAAGCTCAATTGCTTAGCCACATTGCTTAGTCTTTCTAGTGGCTTGTTAACTGCTGCTAACAATAGAGACAATAAGCCTTAAAAAAACCCTAACATATTCTAACCTGGGAGTCAACAAACACCTATGCAGGGAAATAAAGAAACCCATGAGGTCTAAATGATAAAAGCTAGACATTTTCTCTGTCCTCTCTGTACTGAGAGTTTAATTTGTGTGTGTCAATGCGAAGGACCTTAGGAAAAGGTAAAGTTCCTTTTTCTTCCTGAATGATGATCTTTGCTACTTCTGCGATGGCAGACTGGGGCTGCAGTGCCCTGTCATTCCTGGACAGTTCAGTGGCATTAATCTCACTACGAGGAAATCCTGGAAAGACTAACGAGCACAATTGTTGCAGGAGAGGAAAATCTTCCACTGCAATATATACAATATTGGTAGTCAACTGGAAAAGCAGAAAGAAGATACTAATGCTTACCAAACTCATACTGGCAGACTTTTTTCCAGCAAGGCTATGTATTACTAACATTGTGTTCCAGGACACAGCAAAGGATTTATCTTCAATAAAAGCTATTTTCATAACAGTAATTTGGTGTACAGGTGCCCAAGCAGCCCCAAGAGTGAACTGAAAAATCAAATTCATCTTTTTAATGACCAAAATTTAAAACCCTGAAAAACTTATTTTTCCCATAATATTGTTCCTTTGTATGGAACAAAGAACTGCTGAATGTATAGATGTGTGGAGAGGAAAAGGGTCAGGGTTTTTAATTTTCCAAAATTCCCAGCTGAGAAGTATTAACACAGTGTTACAAAAGTACGTAAAGATCTATTAAAGACTGGACTGAACCACTCTTAAGAAAAATAAAATGTGGGTGTGAGTCTGACAACAGACAAATTCTGGCAGCTGTCACAAACCTAGGTAAAGCTCTTGTAATACCTTCATAGCTGACATCACTACATACATCTTGTTGCACGTAACATGCCCAAATCACAAAGCAAAAAGCTATACTGTCAACAAAGCATTCCTTTCCTCTAAAATGACATGCCACCATTAGCATCAATGCTGCTAGCTTTGAATGATGTGTTACCTACTGTTCTAGCTATTGAGCAGAGAGAAAAATGGGAGAGAGAAAAGGATCCCTACAGTTCTGAATCGATCCTATAGTCTGCCCTGGCACACAGAAGGCAAATCTTTTCAGACTTGAAAATTGATAGGGGTCCTTTAGTCTTTAGTTTCAACCTGAGCATCTGGAACTCCCTTGGGCTGATTTAGAGACTGAGGTGCTCATGTCTTCTGGAGACAGTTGCATTAGTAAGTGTCTCTTCAGAATTAAGAATGACTCCTTCCAGATCAGGCTGTGTCTTTCTAACTCTTCTGTCACGTGCTGTCGTCAGGAACAAAGGACTGATTCAAAATCTAGGTGTCCTTAATAAAATTACAGAACAAAACTAGCTTGAATACACACCACAAATAAGAGGGGAAAAAAAACCCCTGCTCTGGGCACTTAAATAGGCAATTCTCTCATGCTACAACACTAAGCTAGAGTGTCAAACATAACTAATTGTTACAGACATTTATTTCTGAAACACAGCACTACTTAGGAAAACAGAAACAGCGAATCCAGAATATACTAAAACTAAAGCCTGTTTTCTTACAGTTCTTAGAACAATGGTCTTTTGATTTATTTTCTCCATCTACCTTTCTACTAAATCACTTAGTGGAAAAATATCCCTTTCTATTTCTCAATTCTTTCTTTATGGCGCACCCAGTCCTGGCTTGCAGTCACCAGTTAGAGAGTTCCGTTGGCCAGCGATACCCATCTGCAGCTCTAGCTTGCAGGGGAAATACTACCTGCCTTCTAGAACAGAGCCTCATTCTAGCTTCAGGCCATAAAATGACATGCCATTTCTGCACTCTTTCCTCCAACCGTAACATTGCCTTTCATATCATCCAGTCATGTGGGGTTGCCCAGCACAGAAGACATTTTTGTAGCTCTTCTCCTACTGCTCATGAAAAGCCAGTTCCCTTTGCAGCAAAAGATCTCATCTTCGGCTGTAAGGGTATCCTGAGAGTGCTCTTTAATCTCTCACCAGCACCCCAGATTCAGGATGTCAACTCTCATTGAATCATGAAGGCAGCTTAATAGCAAACTAAATTCTGCAAAAAATTGTTTGCATAAAAATCCCACCAAAAGCAATGGAGTGCTTTTCCTCTACAATGTATTTCTCACTCAGAATGCAGTTAAGTATTGTTCTGTTGCTTTATACCCACATAAAAAAATTCATGTGAAGTTCAGGCACAGTAATTAGGAAAAATTATGCAAACTAGTCTCTTTCTCCAATTACCTATACAAATTACCCTCTTTCTTAATTTTATTAATGGTTATGGTAGAGAAAATTACTTCTGATTCTTAGGCCAAAGGACTACAACCATGTTGAGCAATAACAAGGGAGGCTATGAAGAAAAAGCATCTATTCCCAAGAGACAATTTTTAAGCCTTATTTGTAATACAATGAGGTTATAAATAAACAGGCAAGAAAAAAATATGAATTTAAATGTATCTGAATAAATATTTTGCTTCTCCTTTGGCAAAAGAACTCTCAAGAAAAAAAGAAAGGCCCCATAACAGTCAAACATTCATAGACAGAAAGCAGTAGCTTGTGCAACAGGTCACATTCCAAGTTTCCTAGTTTTCGGGCCTCCAGAAAGATTGCCTTCTCTTTGCCAGCCAGTCCTTTGATATGCTTGTCATGCATTTAAAGCTATTTGTGGATGGGTATATAATCCTGTCTAAGCTGATTTAAAAAAAATAATTAAATCAATCCACCAGCATAGAATCAAAGAATCATAAAATGGTTTGGGTTGGAAGGGACCTTAAAGATCATCTAGTCCAACTCCCCTGCCATGGGCAGGGACACCTTCCACTAGACCAGGTTGCTCAAAGCCCCATCCAACATAGCCTTGAACACTTCCAGGGATGAGGCATCCACAATTTCTCTGGGCAACCTGTTCCAGTGCCTCACCACCCTCATAGTGAAGAATCTTCCTTCTATCTAACCTAAATCTACCCTCTTTCAGTTTAAAGCCGTTACACCTTGTCCTATCACTACATGCCCTTGTAAAAAGTCCCTCTCCAGCTTTCTTGTAGGCGCCCTTCAGGTACTGGAAGGCTGCTATAAGGTCTCCCTGGAGCCTTCTCTTCTCCAGGCTGAACAAGCCCAACTCTCTCAGCCTGTCTTCATAGGAGAGGTGCTCCAGCCCTCTGATCATCTTCATGGCCCTCCTCTGGACTCGCTCCAACAGGTCCACGTCCTTCTTATGTTGGGGGCCCCAGCGCTGGATGCAGTACTCCAGGTGGGGTCTCACGAGAGTGGAGTAGAGGGGGAGAATCACCTCCCTCGACCTGCTGGCTATGCTTCTTTTGAAGCAGCCCACCATATGGTTGGCTTTCTGGGTTGCAAGTGCACATTGCTGGGTCATGTTGAGCTTCCCATCAACCAACACCCCCAAGTCCTTCTCCTCAGGGCTGCTCTCAATCCATTCTCCACGCAGTCTGTATTTGTGCCTGGGATTGCCCCGACCCATGTGCAGGACCTTGCACTTGGACTTGTTGAACTTCATGAGATTCACACAGGCCCACCTCTCAAGCCTGTCAAGGTCCCTCTGGATGGCATCCCTTCCCTCAGGCGTGTCAACCGCACCACACAGCTTTGTGTTGTCAGCGAACTTGCTGAGGGTGCGCTCAATCCCACTGTCCATGTCACTGACAAAGATGTTAAACAGCGCCGGTCCCAATACTCACCCTTGAAAAACGCCACTTGTCGTTACTCTCCACTTGGACATAGAGCTGTTGACAGCAACTCTTTGAGAACAATCATCCAGCCAATTCCCTATCCACTGAGTGGCCTATCCATCAAATCCACATCTCTCCAATTTAGAGACAAGGATGTCATGCGGGACAGTGTCAATTGCATTGCACAGGTCCAGGTAGATGACGTCAGTTGCTCTTCCTTTATCCACCAATGCTGTAACCCCACTGTAGAAGGCCACCAAATTTGTCAGGCACGATTTGCCCTCAGTAAAGTAATGTTGGCTGTCACCAATCACCGCCTTATTTCCCACGTGCCTTAGCATAGCTTCCAGGAAGATCTGTTCCATGATCTTCCCAGGCACAGAGGTGAGACTGATTAGCCTGTAGTTCCCCAGGTCTTCCTTTTTTCCCTTTTCAAAAATAGGGGTTATGTTTCCCCCTTTCCAGTCAGTGGGAACTTCACCAGACTGTCATGACTTCTCAAATATGATGGATAGTGGCTTAGCAACTTTATCTGCCAGTTCCCTCAGGATCCGTGGACGCATCTCATCAGGTCCCATGGACTTGTGCACCTTCAGGTTCCTTAGATGGTCTCGAACCTGATCTTCTCCCACAGTGGGTGGTTCTTCATTCTCCCAGTCCCTGCCTTTGCCTTCTGCAGCTTGAGCACTTGCTGGTGAAGACTGAGGCAAAAAAGTTGTTGAGTATCTACTATATTAAATCAGGTACTCATTAGGAAACACTTCTGGAACACCAAACCTACCCATTAACAATCTTAGCTGGGGAAAAAAGGCTAGGGTAGAATCCCAGACAAGTTCTCCTTCTTTCTCTCTCATTTTTGTGAGTGAGAGAATTTAACAAGCAACCGTTTTCCAGCAGTTGACCGTGAAATGGATCATGTTTTATTTATTCTGCACAAATGGCAAATCACACACAAAGTGTAGCCTTGGGATTAATCAGTGGGCTTTTATCACTGGGGCACCAGTTGGACTTTGGTTCCTCAGAGTGCCTACAAATCACTCTGATTAGATGCCTGCCTGAGACATTCATCATTTGACTTTGCTGGCCTCAGGCATAATAACTGGAAGACTGTATAAAGGGGATGAGCTTCCACAGAGTGGGTCACTAAGGCTTGATATAAAGGGTGAAAATTAGTGTGTCTGAGAGAAGTTTATTGAATAACAGTCAGCTATGCTGTGAAAATCTAATCTAGAAAAGAGAGAGTTACAGAGCCTTGAAACACTGAGCTGCCTCGATTCCTGGATGAAGGTCTGGCACTTTTACAGCTGAGTGCTGTTGGTAGCGCTGGCAGTCATACAAGTTGCAGCTTTCCTACCACCACTCAGTAGAAGAAAAGGAGCTACTATGGAGAAGAATCAAAAGCTAACACAAACATAATAGAAAACGGATATTGGTTAAGATTATTTGTAATTGATGCCATGATGTCAGCTCTCTTCTAGATGGCAGGCAGGAACACCTGGCCTAATGAATCTACCCTGGAGACGTTCAAGCAATATCAGCGATATGTCAGGGATTTGGTCTTTCTGGAAATGCTGGCAGAGGAGGACCTTAATATTTAGCAATCCTGAAAAGATGTGTGTTTTCTGGTCCCATTAAAATGTGCCCAAATTTGGCCCAATTCAAACACATGAAACACCCGGTTTTAGACATGCTGAAGCTCTTACTAAGGAATTCAGTTTTTTTCTACATTCCATTTACACTGCACAGCTCCCCCTCCACTGATGCTGACGTAGCAAGTTCGAATCTAAGTTGCTTTATTTTCCAGTTCCCAAATCCAGATGCTTCTCCACACTACTTGCAGAATAGGTGTCCCTGCTGTGGTGCTGTATGGCTCTCCATTATGACTCTCCACACAGAGTAACAGTTTACTGCTGCTGCTGTCAGGGAAAACAATACTAGTTGCAGTCTGATAGTAACTGCATCAACACAAAATAACAAAGGCTGTAAATCTAGTACTGAAGCTTTGGATTCAAACCCTACTTAGCGTGTTGTGTGTTGTAATGTTTCACTAAAATAGTATTTATTTAATTGTTTGGAAAGCGCTTCATTTGGTTTGTACGCAATACATAAATTTGCAAAGTCCATTTCTGGCGTTTAGGATTCCTGTGTTCCCGACTTTGCTGTGTACATTTTCCCTGCTTACACATACAGTTCCTATACTGTCTATGAATTAAAAAAATAGCTCAGTCTGGGTATGAGATATATATAAATGTAAACCATTTTCATTTGGAAAAGTAAGTATTACAGCAATATTACTTATTACCTACTGCATGAACATGATGGATGTGTTTTCTCTTCCCTTTACACATTATCCATTTGATTTCTTTAGCCTCCTGTCAATACCCATATTCACAGCAGCTCCTCCTGTTCAGTGAGCAGAAAGGAAAAGTATTTTTCTTTGAAGCTGATGTGAACACTGCTCAATGAATCATTCAGCAAGTACTACTGCAGCTCAGTCATCCTACAGGCCATATTAGACCTAGGATCCTTGAATCTATAACCAAAATGAGCCTTAGTATAGTGTGTCTTCTGTAGTTCAGATAAGCAGTAGCTTGCAAAGTATTAGGGGAAAATCCTATACTCTGATCTGAGGTATATTATAATAGGATCTACTTAATATTCAACAGAGTGCTTTCAACATGCTTTCATTTTAAATACAGTTAAATGTATTGCAATCTCATATTTATCCCTCTGGAGAGCCTGAGAACATTTCCTCCATTGTACTGCAAATGGAAAAGAATACTCCGGCGTCTTGGCACATTCCTTTGGAGATTTTCAGTGCTTTAAATCAAAGCACCAAAACAAGAGTTTATTGTAGCAACCCAGAGGGAAGCATCATCTCCAATATCCTGATTCTTTGCAGCTGCTCATTCAGCGTGGATGCAACCTGGTTATTAACAGTAACAAAGCTATCAAATGGGGACTTCCTTTGGAAAAAAGACCATCTATACGTCCGCACTACATATTCTTTACATGTAAGAGGTATCCATAAAAATCTGGCGGAATTTATATCCAGATGCATACCTACTTGTATATTCTCATCCTTTATATGTACAAAGTTTTCATTATAGGAAATAAAATGTGTAAGGTGTGAAAGGCCATCAAGTTGAAGAGTCAAGAGTTCAGAACAGGCAGTAACAGAAGTCTTAATTCAGCTTCACTGTATGGATATTGTTATTAATTATATGCATATAATTTTTCAGCTGGACTCCTGTCTCATCCAGCGCTCAGGATAGACAGAGCTCAGAGAGCGAGTTAGTATAACCCCTTGGTTATGCTCTCTCAGATTTTGGCCCTTAGCCTTATTAACTACACAACAGACTCTCCTATGCTGACTATAGAGTTGCTAATTTTCTCCTGGTTGTTTCTACAGTATTCTCCCCCTGATCACCTCAGCTATTCCAGTCAATTTTGTTACTGTCCCCATTTTTCAGACAAGGGAACCAAGGTATAGTGGAAGTGAAAAACACAAGAATCCATGGCCTAAATCGAAACACAGAATTTGATTTATCAGATTATACAGCCTTGTAAAGCACTTCATATTACAAAACAAAGCTCCACTAGACATCAGCTGTTGTGAGAGCTCAGCACTTTCACAGCACTGAGTTAGGTTTGTAAAAAATAAGACCTACAATAAGTGACTACTTATCAAAATTTAAGAAACTTTTCCTGGTTATTTTGTGGCAGATGCAGGAATAGACTACAAGGGATAAGAATGACATTTATTTACTTTATCTGTGACACCATTTTTCTAACGAACGCCTCATCCTTTCACCACACACCTTCTCATTTCTGCAACAATGAACTATGCAACTTCCATTCCACGTACTTAATGAGGCTGGAGCCTTTTGGAGGAAAAAAGCATGTAATAAAATAGTGCATTATAGTATTTATGCACATGAATATCAATTTAAGATTGCAGAGAAAACCGGCTGCAGTATCTCTTACCTTTTGACTGCCTAACTTTTGCAACATTAGCATTGTTTTAATGTATGAAATTACACTTAAAAGTGCCTGGGCTTTTAATATAAATTTCTTGAGGCAGAACAATACATAATAGTGAGAGCTCTAGATATAGTTTAGTACAAGCTTCTGCCGCTTGAATTAATGAAGCCACAGAGGTAGCAGGCCATTATTTCTCAGGAGGACCAAATAGTAAGAGTGTTTGGAACACAGACCTTCAAAGTAGGTTTCATAGCCATTTGCTAGTAGGAGAGGATATTAAAATTAAGAATTCTTCAGCATTTTCCAAATGCCTCATGTTTTGGGGGAAATATGCTCTCAAGTATTACTTCCTTCTGTGCTTTTTAGTCTTTCCTTCACACTTGGTATGATTCCCGGTATGTGCAAGGAGCAATTGCAGGAGTTCTGATCAATCAGTGTAATCCTGGGACTGCACATATTCAGGGACATTAGGGGCAGACTGCTAATTTCAGCTTGAGTGGTGCAAGTTTCACAAAATTAAAAATGCTAGAATACAGATTTTCCTACAGAAAACATAATCTCAGATTTTGCCAGCAGTACTACCTATAACAGATTAAACATATTACCCAATCTACAAAATATAAGAAATCAAATTTAGAAAAAGAAAGAGGCATGTTTTGATGTACCCCAAACTTGGTTACTTTGGGATTTCATCAGAGGTGACATGAGGTACCTTTGCTTTCCATCCAAGTGATTTCATTTTGCTTCTGAAGTAACACTGCATCTTATACCTTAGAGGAAAACCTAGGCAGCAATAATGAAGCACCTTGCAGAAGAAATTTAAAAAGAGAGAGAGAAAGAAAGCGAAAGAGAGCAAGGCTTGTCCACACTTCTGATAATACATCCCTATCAGAATCAATCCAAAACTTCTGCAGTTTATTCACTGCTGTTCATGATAGATTTATCAAGGGTATAGACATTCTTAACTCTTGTAAACAAATGACACTTCAGGTACGTATCTAAGCTGTATGAAAAATATGGATGGTGCCAATAACTGGTACTCAGAAAAACATCCTATTAGATTATCACAACTTAACTGAAATCAGAACAAACAGGATATATGATGGGTTGTTAGAACATAATTCAAATGCTTCTGTTCAGAAATGCATACAACCTCACATAATGAGATGCATGCATTTTCTAATAAAACCATACATCTCACACAGAAAACAATCCACCTCTACTTCCACGTACATAAAACATCCATCTTAACAGCTGGAGAATGCTGCCAGGCAGCGATGTGGGCCATAAGGAGCTTAGCAGTTGCATTCTTTTCCTGCCTCTCCCCTGCAAATACTCTTGGACCCAGTTAAGCAAAGGAAAACAGAGGCAGATTGTAAGACAAGCCATGGGGCAGTAAGTTATTCCTGATGTAGAAGTATGTCTTTAACAAATGGAAAATAGTGGTATGATACTCGATACAATTTTATTTTCCTTTCTAAGTTATGGAAGCATCCAGAGTAGGATTAAAAAAAATCACAAGCATGTGATACTAGCCCTCATCCCCAACTGACAGCAATGGGGAAATTAACCATTCCACTCAAAGGCACTAAGATACTCTGCCATCCATTAATATATTCCCTGAAACCCGTGTTCTGCAGATATGTGTATTTTGGATGGGGACACAATCCCAAACTCAGCAGGAGTACTGTTTCTTGTGGTGGCAAAATATAGTCCACCAGGCCTCCTACTGAGGCAAAAGCTTCTTGCTGACTTATGGTATCTTGCTCCTCTGTGCAGGGGCTGTTCCCCTCCTACACCAGTCCACTCCACAGCACCCCCAAGAATCGGCTGACGCGGGAAGGGCTGCCCTGCTCGAAGCAGCTGATCGGTACAAGCTGCTCTTACCTCAGTACAAGCGAGCGGCTCCCACGGCTCCTGCAGGTACTTGGAGAGACACCTCCTGCCAGGGAACAGTGGTGGAATGAAGCTTTTCAGGATAAAAGAGCAGTGGCCTGCTGTACAGCCTCCCATGCCCCACTTCGAACACTGCTTACATCCAAGTTCAGCTAGCCTTGAATCTCATTCTTTCTCCAGATGGTGATTAGTGCCCACACATTGGTATCAAGCCATAAGGCAGCATGTTCACAGGAAGGCCTGTAGTGAGATGTTAGCAGTTGAAAAGAAGCAGAGCCAATCATTGCAGAAGGAGCAGACAGCTGAGAGAACAGCATGAAGCTGTGCTCCATGGTCTGAGCAGTGCTGCCTGTACAATTAAGCAGCTTCCAACAAATCTGACCTCTGTTCAACTGACTGCAGAAAGCAGACAAAAAGTATCCTCCCCAGGAATGACTGCTCTGTTCTGCTACAACAATGCAGAAATTGGCTCTACCTTAGGGGTTGTTCCACCACTGAAACCTGCTCACCTTTATAAAGCACAGCAGAAAACTTCACAGTAGTTTTTACTCAAAATCTAACCCAGCTGGCAATGTGATTATTAATAGAACAACCCTCCATGGATAAATACAATATGTAAAAAGAACTGATCATGGTCAGGACACTGGACTGGCATGGACAAGGCTAAGGAGTAAGTGAAGTATTATCACTGTTGCTAAATAGTCTGTGTTGGTATCCCAGGAAAGGCAGGCAGAGATGTAGGTTTAAACACAAAAGTTTAGAAGTACTCTGATCACACTCCAAAGGACTTCATCCTTCTCCCACAAACACTATTTTCACTTCAACACAGCAATTCCATTCTTCAGGTGGAATATAGTTGACATAAAGATACTGTTCATGACATTCCTTATGAGTCCAATTCATTTTAAATTAAGTGCAAGGCCAAAACCTTGAATTCAACCCATAACTCAATAGAAGTGGCATTAAGAGAGAAACTAATACAGCATGGGACTTTGGCAGTTTGCATCATGGAAAAGTTGCTGCATGGCATTTTGGACTTACCATATCTTTTGTAAACTTTGAAGGCCCTGGTCCTGAATATGAAAATTACCATTACTGAACTTCAATAAAAAAATAAAAGGAAATGCAATTTGTAGAGAAGACTGTTTCTCACAAAAAAGAAAAACAGAATCTAAAACCTAACAAATTCAGGGAAAGATAGTTTAAAATACTGTCTTCAGATTGAAAGTGGCAATGTTGGAAATGCTATCTGCAAGTGCTGAGTGACTTTCTCCACACTTATCATCTTAGCTTTTCTGGAATTCACAGTCTGTTTTTCTTCAGCTAAGTGCTGATCTCAAGTGTTACGGGTGACTAGCAGTACCTGCTGTTTTTTCTGGATATAAAAACAAGTTATCTTTTGTCCATCATTGCCATTTTAGTCAAATTGCATCCATATTGCATCAAAACTGTCACTCGTGGCATGACAAAGAATCAGGAAAGAAAAGAGACAGGTGATGGTGGCTGTGAAGGCAGACAACAGGTGAAAACTGAGAGAAAATAATGGAGCTGTATTACCCTATCAAGGCATTAAAAAGCCACAAGACATGAAGGTCCACCCAAATGTAAAAACCAAAACAAAGCATGAAAACACAATGAAGGACAGAGAAAGAGGAAAAGTGTGACTAATCAAAAAGGCACAAAGAATGGCCCAAAAGAAATTCTAGCAAAACAAAGTGGTTTAATTTCATATTTAAATTCCTAAATCAGAGGCAATTTTGAGAACTGGTGAAGTGAGTAAATCAATACTGTATGCACTCCATGCCTTTGATTATCAGGACATTTTTAACTATGCACATAATTTTAGACTATTGTCTGTCTCTGTTTAAACAATCGGGACTGGATTCCCATCTGTGTTCAAAGTTTGTTCAGGTCTGACAGTTACACAGGTAAAAAATGAAACTTCCTAATGTCTATACTTCCCATACTATACTTCCTATGCCCTCTCCCCAGAAAACAAGACAGAGCTGCTGATAAGCCCTGCCTCCTAATGTCAGATATATCTGAAGTTGTCTGGTGTTCTATTTAAGGACTCCATCAGCAAACAGCCCCATGCCACCGGCCATCAATCACTGGAAAGCAGTTTACAGAGCAAGGATGACTTAGAAATTTTAAAAAGGACTAGAATATTTTACAACCTGTAAAGTATTTTATGCCACAATTTAATCTAATGTACTTCGTATCTAAGAAAAGACAAGTGTCTCAAAGTTCACTTACTCTAGGAAGCTTCTGATGGGGCTATAAGCTAACTGGTAACCACTGAATATACACCTCCTTACACAATGCATTCTGTTCAGTATGTGATACATACAGTATGATTCAACAGAAGCTGTGCTCACTCCAGTATGCAATATCTGTTTCTATGGATTCAGATTCCAGTCTGTGCAGAGTTCGTTTCAAAACACAATTTATGCTTTTCTGAATAAACAGGTTTGAATTAGGTCCCTAACTCAGCCTTTATAAATTCAACTATAGCACATAATAGGATTATTTACCACTTATATAAAGTGACAAGCGTCTGCTACACAAGTATTTGGGGAATTACACAGTTTGAATGCCTTCAGTTAAAAGCCAGCTTCCAGCCTCCATATTTTTATAAGATCAAAGCTGGTATTCTCTGTTTAGCCCCCATTCAGAAAGAAGATATCAAATCTCAGCTGGAGTTTTTCTGCATTCAGACTTTAACAGCCACTGATTATCCCCTATCACAGGGGATATCCCCTTCACCTGCAGGAAGCTCTTTGGAAAAATCCTCCTGTAGCTTCCTTTCCCTGTGCCCTCCTCAAAGCGCCAGGTAGGATACCAATGTAAGCCCCAATCCAGAAGGGAGCTCAGGCCAAGGCTCCCCCATAACCTTTGATTCTTACGGATGTGATGGAGACCCCCCCCCCCCAAATTAACACACAGCCTCTAAATTACTACCCTTTTTTCCCTACAGATTCCAGAAACACAGTACTCCTGTTGGAGGGACTAACGGAGGACAGGGAGGAGGGCAGGCGGTGGAAGGAAGTATCTTTTTATCTCCAAACTCCATGCAGAAGAGGCTCACCTTTCTTTCTTGTACAAGGGTAAGGAGAGGTGATAGTGTTCAATGTCTATAGCATGTAAATTTTACTCAGATAGATCTCTTTTAACACAGGTCAGGAATGATCCCCTAGGCCACTGAGACTAGATTCCCACAACCGCAGGCAATAGTACTACAGATGTCTTATTCACAACATCTCTTCCACACAGCACCATAAATCATGTCTTTTGGAAGAAAGACAAAAGAAAAAATCACAGAAATTTAATGTGCCATAGGGAGAGAGTAGAAGAGACTAAGGTCCCTGAAATGGCACTGGATTATTTAGACAACACTTCCAGCAGATCTGAAAAGGCTCATGACTCATATTACAGAACACTGCAAAAATCAAACCGATCAGCCAAAAAACCTAAACCAAACCAAAAAATCCACAAAAAAAACCAAACAAAAAACCAGCCATACCATTCTCAGAGCAGATTTCCTGCTGAGCCTGAATAAGACAGTGACAGTCTAAACAAAAGCACACCAACAATTCGGTGTTACCAGGAGCACTCATATACCCTGATTTTAGCTCCTCTCTAGTTGCAACCAGTTTAGCTGATTCAGGAGATAACAAATGGAAGGGAAACAGAATAAGCCTCAAGACAGTCACTAACTGCAACAGCACTGTGCATGACTGGGCAAGAAGGGAAAGGGGTGGGACAAATCCCCCCTGATTCACAGAAAAACATCAGGAAGGCCTGGTGCATAGGAGTAATGCAGTATAAATTCTCAAAAAAACAGTTATCCAGACTCCTTTCAAGGAAGATAATCTGTCTATCCAGGAAGATAACCTCTCTCTTTGACAGATCCAAGGGAAAAGAAACAAACAAAGTCAGATAACCAGGGACCCACAACACAAACTGAATTTGTTGTGTCAGAAATGGTCTCTTCTGGTTATACACTTAAATTTCCATAAGATGATCAGGACCAATTTAAAACACTTGCCTTCACTGTACTATTCAGAAGGCCATTCTCAATTGGCTCCAAATCATGCTTTTTCAATAGTTCACAGGATTTTGTCCAGAATCATTACAATAATTGTAATAATTTTAGATGTTTGTTGTGCTACTAAATATCTTACCAGTTTTAAATGCCTTGGAACTTGAAATCTGTCTCAAACCCATTTGCAAAAGTGCAAGGAAATAATAAAATGAACTAGTACAAGTTAGACAAAATCAATTCCATCCTGGGGCTTTGGTGGCAAAATAAACCAGATTACCAAATCTTCTGATGAAACTGTGTCATTACAGCTCCCTACAGCTCATATATTATTCTCTGTAAAAGAAAAAGTTCCTAAAAATTCCTTATGTATTTGTAGACAGAACAAAAAGTATTGCTGTCACTTCATATAGTCATTTTAGTACTGAATATAGCGTATTGATTTTAATATCTTGAAATATGTAAAGTAAATGGATTTTTTCTAACCATACATGACACATACATAATATATACAACAGCTGTACAAATTAATGAAATGTCAGCTAAGGTCTGGTCCATATGCAATAAAGGTTGTGATAAATATCAAAATAATGGTACTCCTGTCTTCACATGTTGTATTAAGCAGATACACAAAATATGTTTTGGTATATTTTAACATCCAGCATCAAAATGGGTTAAGATTAACCTACATCAGTGCTGCTGCTGCAAAGATGAGCCTTTACTTTCCCTGCCTGGCTGATCCCACTGCCTCCTCACCGCTGGCATCAGCATGGTTACTTGGGCATGCCATCCTCTACATTCTAAAACTGAATGGGCTGAAAACCAGCTCAGAAGGGGGGGGGCAGAATAAATCCAACTCCAACCAATAACAAATCAATTAGCTTTTGATGAAACGAGCTCCCTAATCCAGCTGAGAACACAGGTGCTATTACCAGTACAGGTAGGGGAGCAGAAGACAACCATCTCTCAGTGGCCACGTGAACTTAGACTAGTTTAAACAGATCACAGAAACCAGGCTGTTACTCTGGTGTGTGGAAAGAAAACGTTTATTGGTTTAAGACAGACAATTTATAACACTGTTACAGAACTCAAGTCCTCTACCAATTTACCCAGCACAAGAGTATGTAACATGTTTGATGAAACTTACACCAGGACAAAAAAGCTGTATTAAGGTCAGGCTTTAGCAATAATGACCCATTCTACTGTTAGCAGGAAGGACAAGCTAGTATTTAGCACTTTATTGGCAAAACAGATACTGCTTTGCACCAAGAAAAGAGATCTGGGCATCTCACAAGTGCATTAAGGACAAGATATAAACATTCAGGGGATTGGTCTTTCCACCCTGACCTTCCACCCCACAATCCTTTCTCATTTAATCATTAAAATCTGACCTCATTTTTAAATGGCACTACTCTTACATGTCAGATTACAGCCATATACTTACAAGGGTTGCTCTGACCATATTCTTTGCTGAAATACAATGCTAGCTTGCTCACTTTGAAGGTAATTCTGGGCATGATGGCAGCTGCGGTATCCACAAACAAATTGAAAAAAATTTAGAATATTATGGCCAAAGAAGCTCTTATTAACAATCTGCCTTTACATATTACTGGTAAACATTTCTCTAATTGTGATTATTGTTCATCTACCATGGAGTATTTCTTTTCAACAGCTTATTTAACATGGGCAGCATTCTCTTTTGAGCTAAATTGGACAGACTAAATGAACATTTCTTCCTTGTTCTCCCAGTCCTGACCTCTTTTAACCAATAACACCACATACCACATCCAGTCCTCTCCCTTACCTTTGTACTCCAGGGACACCTGTGTCATCCATTCTCTAACAGTTGCCTAAGTTTCAATATAAAATACATCCTAACAGGCTCACTGGACTTTTTCACTTCCATCAACCCCAGTGATCACCAAAGGTCCTTTGAGGAAATAAGGTAGGAAACTCAGGTAAGAAGGTGACTTCAGAGGTGGGAACTAAGAAGCCATACAGGATTGTGCCAGTGTACAGCCAGCTTATTTCATTCACAGTCTGTTTCTCGCTTGCTTATTTTTGTGCCCCTGTCCACTAGATCCTCTCAGTACTGATGTAAAACACCTGGCCAACAGCTGAAACTACAGCTACCAGACAGTAAGAAGTTCCTCGCATCTTCTTGGAAGCAGCTGATTCCAGTTACTGTTACTTTTGCAGTTACTTCCAGTTACTTTTGCAAAGATGCAAAACTAAAGGGATCCAAGACCTGAAGTAATATGACAGTTTCTATGTCTCATAAACTGAGTATCCTTCATTTACCACCAGATTCCCAGTCTCCACAAGTCAGCTCATGAAAACACAGGAAGATCTCACCTTACTTAACTTCCTTTCTTCACTAGTATCAGGGTTAGCACCTTGTTAAGAAAAAAGTGCTACTTTGCTTGGAACAGTAGAAGCTGCACTCACACTCTTATTTTCAGATTATTGTAGTAAAGTATCATTTAAGAAAAAAAAAAAGCCCTCCTTCCTCTATAAAATCAAATCCATTAATCCAAGCTCTTGTAAAATGGTCTAGTATGTTGTGTGCTTAGATATGTCTTTCTTGCTAAAAGCATGGTAGCTGAGAATACTCATTAGTCAGCATTAAACAACTAGGTATTTTAAAATGTTAACTGTACATGGTAGTGTAAAATTACAAATGGTCAAAGAGCCTGTGTTTTGGACAGAAGGAAGGAAAATTATAAAAATGTTAATAGGATTCTGTTAATAGGAGTCAGATTTTTGAAGGCCACATTCGTAAAATAATCCCAGTGCAAAGAAAGGTGCAGAGTTAATATTCTTATCTAGTATCCCATTCCTCATTTCCCTGCTCCTTTAAGTGTGTAAAWCTTGGCCAATTTTTGAAAATAACTACTTGTGGAGCTCTTTGTGGGCTCTTTTCTCTTGTTTTGCTTTTTTTGTTTGTTTGTTTGGGTTTTTTTTGGGGGGGTGGTTTGTTTGGGGTTTTTTTTAGGTAAAACAGCATGTACATTTAGGTGTCATGATCCACAGGCTGCTGGAACTGTCTAAACGTCAGGTAGAGCTAATTGGGCCTGGGGATAGGACGTTCAATATAGCCTTCAACTGCAGAACTCCCTTGGCTACAGAAATCAGAGCTCATTCAGCAAGGGAAACACAAGGCCTTCCCTTTGCAAAAGCTTTTCTGCAGTGACATTACATAATGGGCTGGCATCAATTTCCCTAAGACAAACAATCAGAAATAGTCAGAACTTTAAATAATTAAACAAACAAGAAGCAAGCAATGATCCAAGCATGTCAACTATGAAACACAAGAGACAGATGGAGAACAGAGCTTTTCAGGTGGAGATCTGTCTATGGAAGCATTAGGAACACCTGCAATTCATAAACATGAAAACAGAATCCAGAAAGGAAGGATAAAGTATTAAAGAGTGGATACAATATGTGCAAGATTTTTTTTTGTTTGAAATACAGATTTTAATTTGCAAATTGTATCAACATGCAAGAAACAGCATTCCTATAAAAACCACCCAGGTGGATTATGTTAGTATTGCTGTCATATAGCGCAGTGACAAAATGAGCAGTGATTCCCACAACTTCTGGCATATAGAAGAATTCCTAGCCTCAGGGCTGATGTGTTAAGTCCTTTCAGTGCTAAGTGACAGTAACGTATAAGAGTCGCATACTCATATCCATTAGGATACAAATACCAGAAATTAATTAACTGATTTGAAAACATTTTTTGATGGTAGGAAACCAGCACAGTTGGATTCTGGAACCAAGGTCTGAAATTGCACATAGGAAGCTGAATGGTGATGACTAATTAAGAAGTCATAATACACGAAGGTTAAAGAAAAAAAAAAAAAGAAAAAAGAAAATCCACTGCCTAGACAGTTAGATGGCAACTTATGTGTCTCACAATGCTTCCCATAGTGCCATGTTCATAAAGTTTATTTTGCATTCCCACAACAGTCTCTTTCATTGCATCTCCTTTCAAAATTAATTTCTTTAAAAAGACTTATGCATGAACTGTTCTTGTTAAACTGTTTGACACTCCAATTAAAACAGTATGAATAAAAGAACATTTTGTAACTCAAGGTGACTGAAATCCCAAATGACCGTGTGATCTTAAGTGCTGGTTCTTGCCTTTTTTTTTTTTTCTTTTTTTAAACCATCATTCTTTCTTTTCTGCAATCCCTTCTTGTTCTCATCTTAATTTAAAACCCAGTCTGCCAACCTTCTGTATGGTATCAATTGTCAGTAAGGTATTACTTGGTACAAATCAGAGTATCAGATGAAACCTTTCAAGAAAAAAATGCCTCTCTGTTTTGAGAAGAGCTCTACGTGCATACGGCCATGTAAGTGATAAGCATGCAGTATTAAAAAGAGGCACCTAGGACTATTTTGTTGGAGCTTATCTGATTATCAGCTTTAAATCAAGAAATTCTCCCTTTCTGACAGCATGCTGTAACAAATGCTATTCAGCACTCTCAATCCCATAATCCAGTGGACTGCATCACTTGCAGAATAACTTTAATAGAAAGGATATAAAATTCAATCATGAGATGAATAAATTAGGACCTTTCACAATAAAGTGTGTGTGGAATAAATCCAGCAAGGATGTGTTGGGGCCAAAAGTATTCTCTCATTCTTTGAAAAGAAAGACATAATAAATGTTTACCTGAAGTAATAAAGATTATCTACCCAGCCCCCCAGATCTTCCAGAGTATCACATGATAGAAGACACCTGTAAAGACTGAAGGGAGTTTCATACATAAGCACGATGTCACCAGAATGTCCTTCCTAGAATATTAATGAAATAAAATAATAAAATAATCCAGACCCATATATACTGCTACAATTACAAATATATTTTAATGCTTACAGCAGGAATTAATTGCAATATACTTTCCCTACTAAATTAATAACTGGAAGTCATATTTTGCATTTAACCTATTTCCATAGTTCAGCATAACATGCTACCTATACCTGAGATTGTCATCTGTTTTCCTCCTCCTTACTGTGCAAATTATTTCTTCTTCCCTTTTCTGACTAATACTGCCATGCTATGACCACCCCCTTACTCTCCATAAATGCCTTCTTTAATCTGCCTTTAAAACTCTATGCCTCCTATACAGTCTCTAATCCTTGATTCCCATGCAGCATCTCCACCTACAGAAAGTGCAATCTCTTCTTGTTCATCAGGCTCATCTATTCTCTTCCTCTCCTTTTCAATACCAAACTCTGCCCCATGCTAGGTACTTCTTGTTAGGCCATAACTCCTGGTCAGCTGTCACAGCTCAGAGACCAGCTCAAGAAGCAACAACCTTCTAGAAAACAACCCAGAGCTGTGTCAGACAGCAGGGCTTAAAAAATACTGATAATGTCTATCAAGGCTTCTCTTCAAATCACCAGGCTTGCTAGGCCCCAAGCCACTCTAGGGAAGACCATGATTCATCTTCGACCTTTGGAGTAGGTGTGGAGGAGGAAATCTTGGCAATTACAGCCCCAATGCTCCATTTGCAAGGCTAATTTAGGAAACAAAATGAAAAAGGGGGAAAAATGCATGTGTTTTTAAAAATGCTAGATCAATTCTTAGTTTAATAGTTTGCAAAATGGTCTTCTTGGACTCCAAAGCCTGGCTCTGCACCAAACCATACAGTAATGAATACCAGAAGCTTAGAGTAAAAAAGTAAAACTGAGAAAGAAAAAAGGATTCAAGCTCTGTGTAAGAATATTAACAGGTCTGAAAGTTAACAGGTATACAGACACCAAAGAAAATCTACAAACAGAATAAGAAATTACTTGCTAACCTTTACTCTGTCTGGATCTTATTTTTGTTCCTACCTTTCTGAAAGGTGGAGTCCATGCTAGAGGTCCATGATGAGGTCAGAGTTTGTGTGGCAAGGGAGAGACAGGTTATTGTCATCAACAAGAAATGCCATTGCAATTCCAGAACAGGTATAGCTGAATATTCATCGTGCTAAAAGATATAGCTCCCTGCATCTAGACAGATCATTACTGAAAACAATGACTCAATCTTTAAAAGGCAAGAAAACATTTAGAATGCGTGGGCTTAATACTGGTAAGTTAAACTGTCTTTGCTACCAAAAAGTGCTAGCAATGCAAGTGAAACATGTCTGCATGTGGAGTTTGTCCTGCCAATAGCTTGCCTGAGCCATGTTCTCCTCACTTGGGACTATACACCCTCCATATATGATGGAAACAAGTTAGGTGTGGCATCAGTCATACAGTGTGACTATAAATATAGTAGAAACTATGAGTCCATATAAACAGTAAGTACCTTAAGGTGAACTATTTAATATCAGAAAGCTGGATTTTGTCGTCTCGCTGTTTCATTTATTGCTCCTCAGTTAACAGAGAAGGCAGTTGTCATTTAAGGCTCCTCAAAGGAACATGAATAAATGCTGAAATGCTATTGCCTTGTGCCTGTTGCTAGGATTAACAGCAAAAGGTAGCAGCCACCAACTGCCTAGTAATTCAGGAAGAATTGCTGAAGGGTCAGTAAGGTACCAGGAATTTCAATCGAAGGCTAAATAAACTTGTCTCCTATTCCCAAACTCCTTCAAAAGTAAATACACTACTGCACTCACAATTTTCCCTCTGGGAAGACAATCAGAAAGACAACAAACCGCATGTGTCAGATGTTATGCACATCACTTAGCATCATCTGGAAAGCATTCAGAGAAACTGTGGTGATCAATATGGTATAAAAAACTTACACAAACCTTTTAAAAAAACACTAAGAAAGTAATAGCAAAACCTTGCATGGAGGGGGCTTTCTTCTGGTTTATTTCCAGAAAGTTTCAAATCAGAACAGAAACAATAAATGATAAAACCAAATCAGATTAAAATAAAACTAGCATTTCCTAGGAGGGAGAGCTGCTTTTTCTGAATCCCCTGGAGTTAGCCAGGTCATTCTTTAGTAAAAAGCAATTTCTGATAGAATTGCCTGTATTAATGCCTAAGCTCCTGAAAGAGATGCATTACTCTCAATCCTTTATGTCTGTATAGAAATGACGAGACAGTAATTGTTTGCAGGAAATTAATTCCATGTACAGCAATAAACTGATTGGTACCAAGAAAGCTTTCCACAACATGAACGTGTGCCTAGGTATGTTAGCTTGAGACAGCAAGCATCAACCTAAATTAACATAGCACACAAAAAGCCCTATTTTTGGCTGGGTTTCTTTAAAAGCATCTTTAGACTTCCCTAGAGAAAGGCTCTACCTCCAAGTGATGACCACACATGATATGCAACTACTGGAATTCGTGGCATGTAGTTAAGTAAATTCATAGGATATTCAATAAACACATAAATGAGGAAAAACCAGAGAGAAGACACCACAACGTTAGCAAGGCCACACCAGTATGAAAGGTTCCATTCCCAATAAAACATCAAGTCTAACAGAAATAAGCAGCTTTATTGGTGACTCTAAAAAGAGTGCAAGGGAAACCGATACTATGGCCTCAAAAGATCTTAAATGATATCTTACTGGTTACAGTAAGCTATCTTGTCTCTTTAGATAACTGTGATGGTAAATTTCACAAAAGATCTGAAGCTAACTTTTCAAATCATAAGTAAATCTAGGAGTAACTATCAATACATATACATAAACTAAAAAAAAAACCCCAAAACACCAGGACATTCAATAGAAGTTAGTTTTACAGCTGTTTTGTAGGGATTCGAAGATAAACTGTAATTAAGAGATAGTGGTGTTTCTAGAAGAACCTAGTAGATGAGGCTTTGAAAATTTAACCAGGCAGGAATTAACTGATGAAAGAAAATTAAAAGATTATTAGCAAACAAATAATTAGTCATCAAGCAAGATTCTCCCTGCAGATTTTCTTTTTAAAACAGGTCAAACAAACAAAACAAAACAAAAAAGCCCAAAAATGCAGAACTCTGTAACAGTTCCAAAGATGAAACAATTTTCCTCAGCTGAAATGCTTTATACAAAAGGACAAATTCATCCAATGGATTGCACTGGGAGCTGTCATTGGGCAAACTCATCATTCAAAGCCTGTCAAACTGCAAAATACCAACAGAAGTACTGGGGGCAGGGGACATCCCAGAATCTATCCAGGAAAAGCAAAGGTTCCCTTAAAGGTCCATGGACACGGGCCCAGCCAGTTTCTCCCACACAGGAGCCTGAGTAGGGTCAGAATGGAGGGAGGCATTAGCAAAGGCCAGGTACACAGTGGCAGCTGCTCCTCAGAAACAACTGGATCCTGGTCAGGCAGGTCTCGTAAGATGAACTGCCACTCAGAGACCTGCACTGATTCATGACTGGACCTGAGGCCAGGAAAACGGTACAAGGCATTATAACTCAGGCATTACACCTCACTCCTCCATGAGGTTTAGCCTACTGCTGGAAAAACAGTAAACTGATCCTGTTTACCTATAGACAAGTAATAACTGTATCGGGCCATGCCAAAGGGATATACATATTTCCAAAACTTACAAACATAACCTAGCAAAAAGGTAAAAACTGCTCCTTGATTATGGTAAGAACCAAATGGCTTTCATAAATAGCTCTGTGCTGTAAAAGGAAATTGGGGTGCTAAATGCGAGTCAAATATAGGCATAATTTTCATTTCTTCTCTGTTTAGCCATCTCTCCCAGCTTTACAATTGTGCTATTTAGAGTTTCCTAAATAAACACTTCTACTTGCTTTTACCTACCATCACATGTGCGAGAATGGGCTCAAAGTAAAAGATAACAATTAATCATAATCATCTTATTGGCAAGGTGAACCCACAATCAGGCTTCTGGTCTAGGTGGAGTCCAGTGCATCAGAAAGTTCCTCCCAGAAATCCCATTACCGTAGTACTAAACCTAAAAATTACAGAGAAAAAGGTAGTACCCATTAAAGATCTTAGAGGAAACAGTGCCAGGAGTTCCAATGGCTGATGACAGCCAGGGAAGTACCGAAGGTGGCTGAAAAGCTGTCTGGACCATTGGGCTCAAAGGCTATTGGCCAATGGTTCAAAGTCCTACTGACGCAAATATAAGTGGCGTTCCTCCTAAATCACTTCCGTGGCTGGCAGTACTTAACATCTTCAGCAGCAACCTAATCAATGGGACAAAGTGTACCCGCAGGAGATTCTCAGGTGACACCAACTTGGAGAGAGCTGTTGACATGCTGGAAAGTCACAGTCCTTCAGAGGGACCCCTGACTCCCCTCCCTGTCATTCAGAAGGCCCCTGGCAAGCTGGAGGGATGGCCTGCCAAGAACCTCAGGAAGCTCAAGGCACAGCCTGGGGCTGCCAGGCCAGCAGCAGCCCCGCTGAGAAGGGGCTGAGTCCCAGTGGGCAAGAAGGAGAGCCTGAGTCAGGAGTGTGCCCTTGCAGTCCTGAAGGCTGACCACGTCCTGAGCAAGAGCGTAGCTGCCAAGTAGAGGGAAGGGACTATTGCCCTCTGCTCAGCAGCTTGGGAGGCTTCGTCTGGAACACCATGTCCCCAGGTTGGGGCCCCCCTGGAACAAGAGCCAAATCGACACCCTGGAGAAAGTCCCGAGCAGGGCCACACAGGTGGGTCAGTGTGGAAAAGAGCAGACTGAGGGCATGGAATTGTTCTCTTCAAATACCCCACAGGGGCCATAGAGAAGACCAAGGCAGACTCTTCTCAGAGGTGCATACAGTAAAAGGACAGGAGCCAACAAGTTGTACCAAGGGCAGAGTTCTCTGGGTATTAGGAAAAATGTTTCCCAATGAGGGTGGTTAATCCCTGGGTCAGGCTGTCCCAACGGAGGCTGCAGAATCTCTATCTCTGGAGACATTGAAGACTTCGTGGGAGGAGGTCCTGTGCTCACTTGATTTGAGCAGGGGGGTTGACCAGAGACTTTCAGAGGTCCCTACCACTCTGCATTCCTCTCTGAGTCTGCGTTGGGTTTGTTTGTTTGCTTTTAGCAGAGTGAGCAAATATGGTTTTTTGGACAGGGGAACCTCTGAACGTTTGTACGCTCCAGCACACATTCTCTGAATGAAATATGTGTGTGTGACAGATGTAGGCACACATATCAGCAAATGGATATGCATGACAGAGTAGGTCTGTAAGTTCAGCCAGCAGTGTAAATACCTGTTGTGCCCAAGTATCTCAACATCTATCTTTGTCTCTTGATATTTTCTAAAGGAACTTCCTTCCCCTTTTCAAGACCCTCCTCCTCTTCCCAAGGCTTCAGAAGCCATTCGCATAAGGGACTATTTATAGTCAGGGTTGTACAAGCAGCAAAGGTGTGGGTAAGGGAAAAATCTATTTGCTCATCAAAATTTCTCACCTTGGAGATGAGAAGTTTAGATGATTACGCATGCAGATGTRTACGCATACACACAGGGGTTATTTTATTTTGGCTTTAACATTTGCTGTTGTTGTAAGTTGTGCCCACATGTCCTTCTCAGGCTTGTATATTTGATAAAATTATTTGCAGAGTGGTCCCGTGACTAGAGACTTTCAGAGGTCGCTCCCCACACAATTTTTTTCCCCTGATCCTGTGTGACATGAATCCCATGGATACTTATAACACAAAGGAAAAAAACCTCAGTCATAATAGGCGCAGAAGCCAGTGATATAATTGCCAAGGCAAGATCTTAAACCAGTTCATAGCAGAGATAAGGTCTCAGGTAGAATGAAGAAAAAGAAGCCCTAGCACAGACAGCACTGATCCACTAGGACCTGCCAGTGGAGATTCCAGAACAGTAAAGACGAATGGGCAAGTCCTTAGCTCTGACTTCTTGCTGACAGCCAAAAAGGATTCAAAAGACAGTGCTTCTCAAATCTCAGAAATCACAAGAACACATGAAAAACTACAACATTTACACTGCTGAGGCCAGGAGATGAAACAAGCCCCATCTACTTCAACAGTATAGCATTTTACAAGGATATATAGAGTTTCTCCCTGTACAGCCTCAACTGCCAATGGCTGCCTTTAGAAAAGTTCCCTGAATCCCTCTAATCCCACTTATCATTCTCATTCCCTTTGAGAAAATGAGCATGGATACAAGTCTGTTCAAGAAGAACTTAGCAGAATATCAGACTCCCTGTACAATAACAAACAGCATCTCCCATTACACTGAGGCCCTATCCTTACATCTCATTAATGCCAAGGTAATAGCTGACAGAAACAATTTTTCCAGTTAGTAACATCCAAGAAGAAAGCCAGACAATGAAGGGGCTAGTTTCACAACAAAACCCAGGCATGAACTTTACAGTTTATGTGGATCAAGTTGCTGAAAGCTCCAGTTTACCATTTCAAACACATGATCTGGTCCAATGATTAAACCAGACTCGATAGCAGATGCTGAAACAACACATCAGCCATGACACAAAAACCTAGACCAGCAGCTGCTGTCTGCCTTATTTAACTATGGGGATTGCTACCAATCTCCACATGCTTCTCCCTGGTCACATTTCTCTGTAGCCACCAAGACAGAAACATCTTAAACCTGATAAAGCCTGACTATAATGATCAGTCCTTGATACCACACTATGTCCTAGATTTAATATAAAAGATAAATACACAATGAGGCTGGCCCAAGAGAGCCTGCTAGGACCCAGCCTGATTAGCAGAAACATTACAACACAGTGGCCTAATCGAGGGTTGAAGCATTGCTGTTATTTCATTCAGCAAAACTGTTTTCAAATATGATAGTTGAATAGCTGGGATAAGTGCATTGCCTATGCAATGAACCTGACAAGAGGAACCAGCTGGAGCCTTGAATTGACGCTCTTTACCATCACAAGTGAAAAATTCTGGATACCATGGGAGACAAACTGTCACAACAACAGAGGGACTAAGAAGTTCAGATGTTGAAAATCTTTGCAGGTGTCTTTTGGCTACAGTCCAGGAAGTTCCATCTAATTCAGCATGGAAACTAAAGTAAATCCACAAACTTACCTGGGAATCTATGCAGTGGGTACATTAGAAACTAAGGACTATCATCGACAAAGAAGGGAAAACAACATTAGTAAGAAGATATAATTGGAAAATGTTAAAGCCCCCTCATACTGAACTGAGAGGACAATGTGATTCTGCATTCATTTAAGGTATATGCACACCATGTGACAGTTCAGCAACGTTCCCATGCCACATGTTGAAAAGGGCCCAGGAAAGGTTCAATACACGAATAAACCAGATTTGATCATGTGTATTGACAGACTGATTTATTATTCCTGGACTCCAGAATTAGAGCGATTTTACCATTCTCAAGGCCTATGCAAGTTAAATAGGAAGTCATCTGAGCTACATGAAGCTTCAACCACTTTTAAGAGGATTAATACACCCTTATCCTCAGATTCTGTATGTTGCTTTAAACTTCATGTCAAAATTTACAGTGAAGTCCAGAAGACTCACTTGGAAAAGCTGTCCACCATCCTGCAGTCACTCACAGCTCATGGTAAGACAACTCAAGACACACAAAACTTAACTTAGATTTTGGGGAAAAGCCAAGTACCACACCACATCAATGAAGTTGCTTGCTTCTTTCATCAGCTCCCCTGCCCAATGCAGTTTTCAGAAGGCATTAACATTATGGGTATTTTTAAAAGTAGGATTTGAAAGCTTTATTGAAGGAGATGAATCAGAAAAGCCATTGCAGAGTCTACTTAAACAGCCTACTAAGAGGAAAACCTGTTTTATTAAGTTCCCCCTGACACAGACACACTCCACCCCTGAGTAGTGACTGATTAAAAGGACTATGAATTGCCACGTTAGTATTTTCATTAAGACATTGAACAGAGACCAGCTCCTGCTGACGTGGCTCTTTAAGATGTAAAGATCTGCATGGGTTTGCAGAAATGGAGGTGGGCGCACTTTGGCATGTTTGTGTGTCATGTCACGGCTCCAGACTCCACAGCAGTGATGCAACAGCACCTCAAAACCCACTGTCACAGTGGCCCAGTGGTCCTGTGCTTGCTCCCACCTTAAGGTAGAGCCAAAAAGGCCAATAAGGGCGCAACAGCAGTCCACAAGCAATAGCTGGGTTTAGAGTTCCAGAGAGGGAAAAAAGCTGCCTTTCCAAATTTCTCTGGATGCTCTCCATAGTGTTGTCTCAGACTTGGTGCCTGGATATGGAGCAAAAACAACATAAAGGGAAAACATGTAGGGAAAAAGAAGCTTCCAGCACACTGAACTTAAAAGAAACACCTGGACTTGAAGCAGATCCCTGCACCCGCTCCGTAGATGTACACCACCTTTGGTTTTGAGTTCTGCAATATGATTATAAATACCTTGAATACTAACAAACTATAATTGGAGTGTAAATCCTCTTCTGACTTGTGCTTAAGCTTAGGATTCTGTCAGCTGGAAAACAAAGTCATACCTAAGAACAACAGATAGCAGAGCTAATGAAGATGCACTCTAGCCATTTCAAACAAAGCTGCTGTCTTTAATGGATCTTATAATAACTTTATAGAGAGTTACATTGATTTTTTTTTTTTTTATAGTGGCTGGAAAGGAAGAAAGATGTTTTATTTATTTTTCTTATGGGAAGCTGTGTCCAGTGTATATTATAGTTTCAATTTCAAGTCAGCATTACAAAACAGACTGCTACATCTCCATATGAATCAGCAATGAAGCCAGTCATTGCTGCAAGAAGCTAAAGTCTGAGAAACAGCATCAAAACCGAAGAGAGGCTCCAGCATTTTCAGTGCATGCTGGTAAAGTACACAGTAGTTGCCCAGCTGTGTTCTTTATAGGTTGTCTACATAAAGACAAAACCAAAATTATACAAAGGCCTTCCTTAAGTTGATCAACTCACTCCATGAGAAGCAAATTCAGTAGAAAACAGCACAGATCACTGCTTACAGGAATAAGTTGAAGTCCCCAGAATTTGGATAAGGAACATGATGGGCATGCCTATAAAAGGACAAAAAGTGATTTATATTTTGAAGCAAGTCCCTAAGACATATTGAAGTTTGTTTTGTTTTTTGAAATCCGTTGCAGAAGTCCCTGAAACTAGAATATTCTCACACTGTTGCTGAAATGTGTGAAAACAGAGATTGTTAAAAATCATACTGAGCACATGTAATCAGCACTGGAGACTTAACTCTTGGGGTATTTTCCAAGCACTTTACAAACCAGCACACTCCCCCTACACGGCACTATTCTACAAACATTCTTGTTGCTATGATGACCAGCAACTGAAGACTCCATACTACTATCAGTCCAAGAGCAGGTATTTCTTATATATGATTGACAATAATTTTTAAATTCATGATTTCCCACATATTATTGAATGTCTGAAGAAATTTAATTGCTGTCAACAGAAGGACTGAACCCTTCTCTGAAGTATCCAGTGGTTTTCAAGAGACAGGGAGGAAGTCCATAAAGTCACTTTCTACTCCCATTCCCCACAACAGACTGACTCTTAGGATCAGGCTGTAGAATTGAGATGACTGCTCATCACGAAAAGAGGAGTAACCCTTGGTAGGGCACAGAGGACACAGCAGCTCCACTCCACTGAACAGGATAGAGAATGGCAGTTGCAGTCTAATCTTGTCTTTGGTCATCCTCATCATGTGTTTCTTTCTGTTGGGGGTACAGGAAAGAGAAAAGGAGTGGAAACTTGCTCTTCAGGTACAAAGCACAGTACCAGTGATATTAGCTATGCTTGCAGTCCTATGCCACACTCTCAAACACTTCTCCTTAATTTCCCTAAAGAATCTGAACAAATTTGATGCTTCAAACACAGAGCACATTGCTATATTGTCACTGTTAACTTTTAAAATTACCATCTATCTATATGCTTCCCTGATATAAGTCAAAACAGTAAAGAGAGTTAATTTCAGACAGTACCTGGAAAGATTGCCAGACAATTACATCCAGTCATGGGCAATTAACAAACAGTTACCTGAAACACGCCTAGACTAGGTGAACACCACACTACTACGTTGCTTGGTGCAGTACCCACAGTACACAAACCCTTCCCTGTCTGATCTTCTGTAAGTTATCTGTCTGTATTTATATTACAGAAATGTGACCGGCAGAGCAAGTGTGTGCTTTGGCATAATTTAACTTCAGGTTCCTCTGCTCAACAAAAATTCAGGCTGAGGGGCATGAATGTGGAAAGGTAAACAGAGAAAACATCATTTGAATCAAATGTTTACGAAGCTTATCTACTTAGTTCAGGTATCTATAGGAAAGACCAACCTGCTAAAACACAGAATACCAAATACCTCCCATTTAAAACCCATTTCTGAAATCACACCATTCCATGACAGGAAAGTGTGATCTGCTATTCTAGGAGTTACCGTCTGATGTATCCCACTGTACCTCAGCCATTAAAATCATGCAATTTTTTCTTTCATTGAGTTCATGCCATCCATTTGTTTACCTCAATTTAATGCCATAAGCAGAAGCCATGAGAATGCTAAACTACTCAGAACTGTTTGTAAATTGAATATATACCTATTTACCAACAACCTCTGTTACATTTCCTGTGCATCTTTCAGTATTACAGGAGAATAACTTGCTAATACACAGCAGACTGAGTGCATGGAAAAAAGACAAAGGAAAATCCACAAGTGACATCTATCATCTAGGTATGATTTCTCCCTGTGTAAAGCTAACAGTCATAAGCTGCTATTGACACTGAGCCAGCTGAAAATGTGAACTGCAGCAAGGGACATAATGCAGATAGATGTCCCTTTTTTGTACTTTAAAGAGCTCCATAGGCTCTTTCTCCTAAACCCTTTCATTGATTACACTGTCTAGTAGAATCCAGCATTTCTGCAGAGGCTAAATCTTTCTTGTTGCATATTGAGCTTGCTTCCTCCTTCCCCAGCCCCATCAGCTTTCAGAGAGAGTGGTTATTCTATTGCAGAATATGGAACCTACATCCAAACACACACTCTGGACTAAAAACGACTACGGGCTACAAGTTGTACCTACACTTACACACACAGGAATTAGTTCAAACTTATCATAACCCAAATATTCATTTTTATAAAGCAGTACATTGATTACAATTACTCTTACCATCTCCTTTTAGAACTAGATTTGCTGCTATTTTAAGGTCTAGTTGTACGATTACATCTCCCGACACAGTGAAATCATCGTCATTTAGTCTTCTTTTAGGCATACACATTACAGGAAGGCACAGTATTTGCTAGGCTTCATTTGTATAAAGTTATCAAGTTTTTCTGGCACAGTAGTTTAGATACAGTTTCTAACAGCACAACAATATCATTGGGAGGAAATATTCCTCCACCCTCAAACTCATTTTAAACAGAGACAAGTGCAATACCATGTACATATGCACATCCATATGCAGAACCTTGCTCTGTGTTGCTCTCCTTTGTGGAAAGAAGTGATGACAACTTTTACAAGCAGAGATGGCTAGTCGAGATCTGAGCTGTGGACACTATAATACTCTCAGTTATAAACAGACTTCGCTGAAGTGAATGCCAGTATTTCAGCTATTTCTGTGGCACTTTCGGAACTGACTTTCTCTGTGCGCACTGGAGCAGCAACTCTTCAGTGAAGAGCACAGTGATTTCTGGGGAACCGATTTGTTAAGTACTGCTGAAGGTATACAGTAGAGCTGTGTGTGTGCAGTGCTCTGTTTTAACAGTCATTTGAAATAAGTATGAACAGACAGCATTAGAAATCAGCTGGCTGCGCCACAACTGGGGAATTACTCAGTGTGTTGTGATTTCTTGATAGCATTTACTTCAATGGACAGATAACTGCCCCAAAACAAAAGGAGGACCTAAGAAGCAGGGAAAGGAAAGCCTCTGTAGCCTAGCGTCTGTCTTGTCAGTCAAGGGAAAAAATATTATTTTTATTCTTTTAAAAGTATTTAAAGCAATTAAATCCTGTTCACTTTGCTGCCAACCAGTGCTTGCTCGTGTCAGCTCTTCTCTACTGCAGGCGGCAGTACTCTTTAGCCTGCAAGTTTCAAGGTCACATGGTATTAAACTTACACAGGCATTAGCACAAAGAAACTAATAGATGTTGTCAACAATAGTGACACATCTACCTGAAATAATCTATCTTTTCATTTATTATAGCATATTCATTAGCAAATTCAAATCCAAATGATTTTTCAATGCGTCATGACACAAAACAGAGCTTATAAACCTACACATTTCTCAGCTGGGAAAAATTATTCTCATCAGTCAGTTACTTAGAAGTCTGATAACAACTAAGTACTGTCATTTAACAGAAAAAGGAATCCAAGACATACAAATGAAAAAATATCCAACCTTAAATAGAGAGAAGGTATGCTTGTACTGGGATCTGGACAGTACACACACACCCCTTTGTGTCAGAGCGTCCACTGCACAAAGTTCAGTATGGTGCATCTGAATACTAGCTGGTTACAAAGTAGTCCCTTTCTTGGGTAGCCATGGTTTAAATGCAGATTTATGTAATTTTTTCAATGTAAATCTTTTAATATACATTCAATACTTCCTTCTTCTGTACTTTACATGCCCTGGCGGTACAAGTAAATCTAGCTAAACGCATCTTCAGTCTTTTGGCATTGTGAGGTCAGAGACTGTATGAATTCAGATCAATGATAAGCAATTATTCTTGAAGTGAAGCAAATCAATTTCAATAATTACAGCTCACAGAAGCCGGTAAATTCACCCTATCCTTTTTGAGTGCACTTGATAAAGTTTTACTTCTGTTTTCACTTTAAAATAAATTGGTTTGATTATATACATTTGCTGTTTTCCCTTTATTAAGTGAAATTGTAGCTATCTAGAAATCATTGCATCTTGAAACTAGAAAAACACAAGACAGTGGATCCCTATCTCGGTACCCCATTGCTCTTCAGAACAATAAAAAATTACTTCTGTTTAGATTCAGGTGTTCAATAAATTAAATTAGCACTTTGTTCCACAGGAAAAGAGACCACTGGACAGAGGGAGACTGTTTGCCTATGCAGCTTGTTTGATTCCTAAAGCATTTCAAAAGATTTCCTTGCCCAGGAGGTCTGGGATGAAAACTAACTTTTTATAAAGATGTACATTTAACCTCAGAGTATTGTGGATGAGAAGTCTATGCAACAGTAAAAGCAGGAAGAAGAGTTTCCCACTTTTAACCTGGACAAGACAAAATCCCACTCAGTCTCCAAAAAGTGAGGTTACCCATTTTTTACTCACGTTATAAGTTTTGGTGCAATGCTCCCAGGGACTTCTGTATCCCAGAAGTCACTACTGGGCTGTAGTTTGGGGAAAGAATTCCTCCAGCAAATCCCGAAGGATGGAGGGAAAAATCGTAGCAAAATTGTGACTAAACAGATAACACTGAACATTGCAAGAAGCATCACAAATACATACAATCAGGCTTGCGTTCTTAATAAATTATGGCTGGCCATTTGCCTGCTTTGCTCAGTCCCATTTCTGTCCTCTCTCACTGCCATGCAGCTTTGGCTCTTTTCCTATCTACTCCCCAAACTAATGCTAAATGCAGTTGATATTTGAGAGCTGAATTGCAGTTCCCAAGGGCAGTCTGGATATAAATTCAGATCCAAAATCCAACCCAAAATAGTAAAAATCTTGCAGAAGCCTAACAGAAATAACTGTGGTTATTTCAATCTCTTTACTGTCTAACACCACTCTTCTCATCTTCTTGCAAATTTATTTATGTTTACCCTTACTCCACTATTAACACCATCTTTTGTAGAAGTCCCACACAATCCAGGTTCCTCACAAAAGAGCATCAGTCAGCATTTTCCATACAATCTTTGGGTTGTAAATAGAATAAACACTGAGATTTTAGAGACAGGAAGGTCCTGAAGGTAAAGATGTTCAGAAACACCACAGACAGGAGAAAAACAGGCCAAGATTTGTGCTTATTATTCAGTTGGTAAAGTTGCAACCTAGATTTGTATTCTAAAAAACAAAGCCCTCATAGTCCTTAAGAATCTGACTACACCCACTGTCTTCTTCCAAATCCAATGGACACAAGGATAGTACAAGGGGCTGAGAAAGGGAAACAGAATCACTCCTTTTAAGAAAGACCCACCCCATGCAGGAAACCCATAAGAATTTTCCTGCAGTAGCTGAGGGCATTTTTGTTACATGTACATTTTCTTTGATTTACCTTTCCTAGATGGACAATACACTATATGAGCAATGGCAGTGCTTTGTTTGCCCAATATTGGGTCAAACAAATGTGCCTGTATGGAGTTTTTATTGACAATGTCATTTAATTAAAATGTTTGCGTGGCAGCACAAAGATCCGTGACTAGAGAGTCTCGTGGATACTACAGTTTATTTTTGCCTTACTAACCAACCACAACGAGTAGATTAAGGAATGACTGTCATATAAGAATATGTCACTCTCTAGTAATAATTTAACTGTCCAGAGCTATATTTCAAAATTATTAAACAAATAGTTTAGCAAGTGCTATGCTCTTACAGATTCAGAAAATAACCTAGTTCATCCTGGTAGACTAGTTTACTTTTGAATTATCAAACAATTAAAAGAATTAGGATAGAAAAAAAATCAACTTGATTAAATAAGTTAAGTACTTAGTAATTGGTAAAGGACTGAAAAATAGTTTCTTTTATTTGCGATTTTGAGCCCGGGCTGGACAATTCAATTATTTGGGTCAGTATATTACTTGTCCCTCAAATAAATTTTTAAGGAATTTTTCCCGTCATTAAATTTCCAGCTGCCATTTCTCAACCTTTTCCTCTCTATCATTGTAATTCTTCATATATGAAAGTAAAGTCCATAGTAACAGAACAAAGCTTTGCAGACTCATTTTTTCTGATTGCACTTTAGGTCATCATTTGAAGGCTATTTGCTACAAATACCTTGAACTCATGCACATAGCATCTCCTCTGATTTTAACTCATTCAAATTACTGAACTTTAAATGAGGAATGTGATCTCGGGTGGCTTAGCTTTCAACTGAAAAAACATCACTTCTTTTTGAACGCAGACACTGCTCCCTGAACATAGAGTTACTTTGTTCTAAACATCTATTGCAAACAGAGTTCAGTACATATCCCATGACTGAGTACTGCACTGAACTAACCACTAGAAACAGGTAAGTTCCAGCCTAAAAATGGTATCACATTTTTCACTATCACTTTTCCAGAAGAGGAGGAGGATTCATTATGAATAGAATGCACTATAAACATGATGGCAAATAATTAAATCCTTGCCCAGTTTCTATTCAGGAAAAATGTTCAACTTTAGTAAGATTTATGATCAAACACGGGTACAGTAAAACCCAAGTGAAACTTCCGAATTGAACTACGCACTGATTTTCATTTTGAAAAGTACTGAAAATATCAACCTTGCTTCTCTCCAAGATGTCTGCCACTGTGTTGTCAACAACATTGATGTTCTGCAGAACCTAGAGTACAGTTAGTGGTATTAAACCAAGCCCAAACTTTTTCAGAGAGCTCTCAGTTTAAGCAGAGAGATTCAGGTCATGTTAGTAGGTTAGTAAGTTTGTATAGGAATCTTGAATGGTATCTCCCTATTTTGTGAGCACAGGGATTACTTGTTTCATGCTGTACCTTTGAGGAACACTTCATTCACTTGAAAAAGTAGTTCTGGAAACAGTGTCTTGTCTAGTACTCTGCTCCTTGTCACGTTGCTTTAGAAGTAGAGGAGGAGAGCTGAAGCAGATATGGATAGCTTCCTACTACATTTACTTTTGATTAAAGACAATATTATTCCATCCTATGTGGGAGGCGAAAAAATCTGTTTTATTAACAGTCTATGGCACCCTAATGAACTCTGGCAGAACACAGAAGGAAAAGCAGGTCCCTACTGAGTTGTCTAGAGGAGCCAGAGGGAACCAAAGAAAAAACATGGGCAAGACGTTAACAGGAGAGCTCAGGCAAAAACCTGACTACAAAGAAAAATGGAAAGCTTAATCTAAGGGGAAGTAGTTTTCTATTATTAATAATAATAGGACACTTTCAGTGTAGGCTTATCCAGCATGTTGTTTCTGCACAGTTTAGGAATCGGTTACCATTGTCTATTACTTTAAACATAGCGTCACCCGTTAGTTTTGCCTAAGTAGCCCCCACTGGCTTGTTTAAACTGGAGCATTCCTTTTTAAAGACTCATTTCTTTTTTAGTTACTTTGCATGCAGTGTGAAACAGTGCACACTCTGCTAAAAAATAGAGCTGCACAGGAGGAGGCCAACTGCATAGTAATTCTTGAAGAGACTGACAATAGCTAGAATTAAATTCTGCTTTCATTTTTCTTATGTGTTTCAATATGATTTGTCTTAATTGCATGTTTGCAACATGTTAATTATCAGGGCTTGACACTGTACAGTTGCTATCTAGTAGAAGAGTGATTTGACTAAGAAAGTTAAATCTTCTAAATAACTTATACGCACACAAATGTTTGGCAACAAGTTAGATTTGCAAATAAGCAAAACTTGACTGCATTACCCACAGATGCATAATTTCTAAAAATGACCACCATAAATCACCGTGTCTCAGATATCCTTTCATTTATCTAGTGGTCCTACAAAAACACTACAGAAAACCTACACTACACAAAACCTACCCATTACATAAAAGCCAAATGAACAGTTTAACACACAAAATCCACACAGAAACCTCAGGGCTGTGCTGAGACGTGCTATTATGTGTTTTAAGTCCTGCTGTTGGCTTACAATGGGCACAAGACCACACACTGAAAGAAGCACCAGGATTTCTCTGAAGCCAGTGAAGCTGCACCACATCGAGCAGCTCTGAGTTTGGCTCACAAGGTTCCAGAATGCACCAAGGAGGTGACAGGAGCAAATCTTAAGTGCTGAAAGTAACATACTTATATATTCCTCAAGTAATTAGAAATTAGACTAAAATGTTATTAAAAAAAAAAGCGAGGAAGAACTCGCTGACACCAATTTGTCTTTGAAATACCTTTAGGTAACGTAAAAAGCTTCCCTTGATACTTCTATAAATTGTCACTCTCACCCAGATCTCGGGAGGTGTTGACTAGCCTCAGCTTCAAATAAACTCCAGAGGAAACGCTTTGCACCTCCTCCCTGGATGAGTTCTCTTTGGGGTGGGTGTGCTAGGCAGTTTGGCAGAAAGTATTTGCTGCAATTAGACAAACACTTCAGGAGAAGCAGCTGAACAGGTTTTCACTGAACTGCTGTACCCAGTTACATTTGTGCTTCTGCTAATAACAACCCCTACCAGGTTCAACCTTAAAGATCTGAGATGCAAAAGACACCATGAATAATTCAGTGAGCACTAGGTCCTGAACCCACCTTTCCTTTCATAAAGAGAGAAGTAATGCACCTCAGGTATAAAGTTTTACTGTAGCAGGGCTTAATCTTTCTTTCTCTTTCAGTGCTTTGTTACTAAGTGCTGTGTAGGTGTGAAAAGCCTTATTACCATGTAATTTTGTTGGGATCAGACTTCCAACTACCTGCTTTGCTTCATATTCATATACACAGAACAATCAAAATCGGTTTTATTTCCTAACAATAGCCAATTTTGCTATAACTATTTTAAAATAGCAAATTTAAGGAATAGTGCCCTGGTTAATTCATATATGGCACCTATCCACACACGAATAAAATACGTTATTATTTATTACCTTTCTCATAATGAACCTTGTGATAAACAACTGAAAAACTAATTTGTTTTTTTGACAATGCCGAACCTTTGAATAGAGAAAATCACAGAGTCGAACACAGAGTGCAGTCCTGTGTGGTAAGTGGTCTCCATAGCAACCAATAGATTTTATGCTAAGTCTGGCCTTTAAAAACATTTCACGTTTACCACCGAGAAAAAGATGGCCTTGATTTAAAAATGATACAACAAGTATCTTGAATGTGCATGCCTTCTCTTCTCTCTTGCAAATAAAATTAACAGACGTCCCTTTAACACTAAATCCTCTCAGCGCTGTGTGTCATCACTGACGTATGTGTGGGCCTGCTTTAGGCTTGGAACTTTTTTTTTCTTGCATATCATTATAAGACATGAAGCCCTTTTCCCCTCCTTGTTTTTACTCTATCCGGAACAAAAATAGAACATCAAGCTCTTATCTCAGTCAGTGATCATGCTGTCAGTGAAAATATTATTGTATGCTTATCTATAGCAGTTTCAATCATACAAGCATATAATAACTCGCAATAATGGAAGAAGTAGTAACTATAGCTGCAACGCCTGCTACAGCCTAATTTACTTTCACTCCACATTCAAGTAACTGAAGTCCCTAAAAGGGAATGTATTTTTAATAAAGATTCCAACTTAAGAATGTGTGTATGTAATTATTGACAACAATATGCGATAAAGAGCTGTATGATTATAATCACTAGCACTTAATGAGAATTTTGTTTGCAGCACTGGAATTTGAGTAACAGGACATAAGGGTAGATGGACAAAATTATAACCGAATTAATCATTATATTTTCAATTCTTGTTACCTGACAATATAGGGGACATGCCTTTAATGTTTAATTCAAAGCAGAGCTTGCATGCTCAGGTTATTCCTCTCAGCATGGGTGTGGGATGCCTGCTTTTGGTTGAGTAGGAATGCAGCCTTGAGAGCTTTGGATGAGTAGGAGGGGAAGATACAGAGACCATCTGTTGCTATTCTTGTAAAGGTAGTTTCAACATGCATTCAGTCATCATCGTGACAGTAATAGCACTCATACATAGCCTTTCACACCATCAAATGTTTGGTCTTTGTGTTCCATTCCATCTCAACCACCGTATAAGCATCACTCTCGCCACGCTGAACGCTTCCTCCACAATTTCCTTTGTCCAAGGTATACCTTCCTTTCCCCGTAACTTAAGAAAGGTCCTCTGTTCAGCCTCAACGAAGAAGGGGGCATCAGTCAAGTTCTGTTTGCCATGAAGTAAGACAATGTAACAGAATTTATTACCCTTTGTGTTCGTTTCTCCTGTGTGCTGTTGGACTTCAGTTTCTCCAAAGGTGATCATCAATGCAGCAACAAAATTAGGAGCCTGCACTGTGAACGAAACAGGCAACAAAACAGAAGCACGATCCCCAGTGCATCTCTACGGAAGACAAAACTTTACCCCCTGTAGAAAATAAATGTGCTACGAACAGATCTAGCAAAGATACAGACAGCACAGCCATAACAGGGCCAGAGAATTCTCAGGTACCATGGCACGGAAAGGCAGGGTAAACACTGCCGGTCACTCGTTTTATTTCTTGCATCAGGATACATTAACCACCCTGTACCACTGAGGGAACTAATTAATCACAACAACAACAACAACGTGCTACGGTATGTCAACGAAATCTTGCTTATGGTGAATGTTGTAGCGTTGGTGTTATCACCACCACCGCCGCCACCCCCTCTCATCTTCTTTTCTTCCACACAGATGGAGAAACACCATGCCAGAGTTATGATTAGCATAGTGTTGGAGTTACAAGAAACAACTGAGCAGTTCCTGACAGACCACTTTCCTTTTTTTATTTAGAAGGGAAATCAGAAAGACATGTACTGCAACTTCATTGCAAAAGGATGAAAGATGCAAGCGGAATGCTCCAAGGCAGGGTCCTATGCATCAAATGTTTTCCTTGATCTCTGATCTGTAGGCACATCTCCACAAAACTAGTAACAACCACGGTGAGCCCTAAGCCCCCTGTTCCAGCGCAAGCAGCATCACAATTTCCCTGGGAGCTGTGCTCTCACAGCCTGCCTTCATGCCCTGCTCTGAAAGAAAAGAGCAAGAATCAACCAGTATTAATACCAAGGGATGCAGCAGTATTTCCAGCAAGTTAACAGACAAACCTTGGGATACCACTGCAAAAAGACATCCTAACAGATGCAAAACAAAGGATAAAGATGATGGTACTGTATAGCATACCTCCCACACAGAATCTCTTTCCTTCACATACTCCTAGAAACTCATCTGTATCATATTTTTTAAAAAAAGCACTTACTGTCCTATCATCACATATACTTTTAGCAACTCTATTTGGATTGTACAGAACTTTCATTTTCCCCAGTTCTCTAAAAGGAAAAGTTTCACATGGCCAATTTTAAAATGGAAGAGAACTGCTGTGTTCTGAATGAAACATTTACTTGTTTTGTATTATTTACAGTGCAAGAAGAGACATACATAACAATCTGAAGTCTTCCCCTAAAGTAGGGGTTTCTAATTCTGACTCACAGCTAATCTACTGAGTAAGTCTGAAAGTATGTGTTTGGAGGAAGAGTGAAATCGTTAAAACACTAGAGACTTTCGCAAGGCAGCCACAATGACCTTTCTTTCTTGTTCCTAAATGGAGATGCAGTGAGATCTTTTCTCAGGCACAGCAGCATACTGATCATAGTTGAAAGTGGCAAACTTGTCATTTAATACCTGTCAAATATCCCTGCTTCCACAACTAATTACAATATAATATTCACTGCCTTCAGAGAAAAAAATGTCAACATAAATCTGAATTGGGGTGTGAGAGGGAGCAAAACAGTAGGCCCAGCCACTAAACATCAAAACCTACACGCTATGGAGCCAAGACTAAATGTCCACCAGCTGTTGTCCAAAAAAACCAGTCACTCAGAACTATTTTTGATAAGTATTATAAAAGCTTATCAATGGAGCCAACTTAGAAGTTCTATTTTTCTTATGCCACTGCCTCTTCCAAACAGAGAAAATGTGGTTATTATAACAACAGTTGATTGTTTTACATAATGAAATATTCTTCACTTCTAGACCCTATTAACTTTTACATATAAACTGTTTTAATGTAGAAGTGTCAGGAATCTGAAAATAATGCCTAGTGACAGCTCTAGAATTAAGCTCTTCTCAGTTGTTAGAATGGCTAACTTCTATTGTAAATTGCTTTTAAAGAGCAAAGCATATACCGTAAGCCCTCCCGTGCCTCCCACAAACTGACATCAACAAGGCTTCTGAGACAACTTCTGGGACAAGTGTATGCTAGTAATTCATCTTAATTATTTGTCAGCAAAGCTGTCCTAATAGGATGTGTCTTCCATTTTGATTAAAATGACCCTCTGAAATGTGGTCCTCATAGAAAGTTGACAAGCAGAGGTAAATTTTGAACTGTCTGGCACTTCTAATTTTGTCTCTGGAAACTTAAAGTGCTGCTAAATACTCTTCCATAACTACTCCCTCCGTTTGCCTCTCTCTGCTTAGCTTCCACATCACAAAAAACCTGTTCGTACCTCTTTGGTGATCAATAATAATAAATAATCATCTTTGGTCCATGTGACATTCTTTTTATTTTTTTATTTTCTGCCTCCATAGCATGATTTCTACTATTACTTGAGTGTATGAGTAATTCAATACCGTAGTTAAATGAACTACTGTGGTTAAATAAACTACTTTTTTTTAAATGTGTAGCCAGGGATATGACAAACACTTCTCATGCCATCCTGAAGGTTTTAATCTTGTGATTTTTTTTTTTAAAGTATGAGCTGATGGGTTACATCATGTTGTCCCAACATTCATATACATTACACTCTTTAATATTAGATTTTGATCATGCTGCCATAACATGGTATTTCTTTAGGAACCTCATTTTTTATGTCCTAGGACTTATCATCCTGAATTGGTAACATAAATGAAACTGACATTTACTGTAAGGATGTAAGATTACAGATTTGACGTTAAAGTTGTCAATAGCGCCTTTCAGAAGTCTTTTAACTGAAATTTTCTCATTAGACCATAATACGTTTCACTTTATGATTCCTGTTACACATTAAATGCAATTTCAGTATTACTATTCTAGGTGAAGTTGTGTGTACAATTAGAAAACATTGATAGTACCTTTAAGGGCTAGTATTAGGTGTCAGACAGACCAAAAGGTGCGTCAAAGAAAGAGCCCTGGCTTGGAAAGGAAAATTGCCAGTAGGCTATCAGTAGGAAGACAATAACTGAGTAAGTAGTAACGCTAGCTAGAAAATCTCTAAAAAAACCCCCAATGTCTTGCTTTTCAACTACTTCTCACAAATTATTATGGAGAAAAAAAAATAGGTTGTAACACTTCAGCTAGCTCAAATGAAAAAAAGGAACAAGATACACAAGTATTTTTGAGGGGGCTATGCAAACTTCTCCCTCCACAGTTTTGGAAGTGATAGCTGGTAATTTCACTCATGCTCTACCTTAAAACAATCAGAGAGTTTGGGGATGCTCCAAGACAACATGATATAGTGCATAACATATGTTTAGTCTGAACATACACATGCTGTATTCACTTTTTTCACCCTCCTAATCCCATACCTCTACCCTGTCAGCATCAGCCTTAAAAATAAAAATAATGAGACAAAACATTATCCCACAGATTTTAATTTACTGTCTTGGCACATGGAGGCTAATGATTAATAAGGCTTTGAACACTAATTCAATACTAGGAGTGTGGAAATATGGGAGAGAAAGAGATGAAATAAGAAAGCTCAGGTATCAGCTATAGTAGGATTTGCCTTCCTAGATAGATCAGTTAAAGCCAGCTTAATACATTTATTCCTTCCCTTCCCATTTCTGTGCTAAAAACTTGAGTTGTTCTCTCTAATGTGCAAGACAGTTCCTTGACCATCATTTAATCTTTGAAGCAATTAGAGAGAAATAGTCCATGTGTATCAAACACAACAAGTCCCAGATTCCCCAACTCTGTATTAGATAACGACTTGTGGTTCCCAGAATCAGGCTTTGTACATCTCAATCTTATACTACAATAGTAATATGTTACCACTCTTCCATAGTGTAGCTTTCCCTGGTAAAGAATTGGGCTCTCAGGCTGCAGTTCTACATAACTATGCAGCATAAAATGGGATTACTGCCAGAAAGCAAAGGAAGAAATATTTCCTTTCCTCTCCTCCACCCTCACCTTCTCGTTCCAGCCTCCATTCTGCCCCTTCCCTTGTGGCCAGCCTTTCAGGATCTGAGCTGAAATACAGAGAGAGAGAGGAAGGAGGGGGAGGGGGGAAGGAAAAAAAAAAAAAAAGAGTTCTGAGGACAAACAAGGGTGTTCAGCACCTTCTAGTCAGAAATGTACCAATGAAGGGAAAAAGCTTGGAACACACAGCCAAGGTGAAAGCAAAAGTGGGACCACAACCTGCTACTACAGGAACACACACAAAACTGCACCAAGGAGAGAGTGAGCACATGAAGAATCAAGCAGAAAAGGGCATAAAACTTCCTTTTCTATGTTTTTTTAATAAAGGCAGCAGTCTCACATTAAGCTAGATTTTCATATCCGTTTGCACTCTTTCGGTTCTGAATGAGTGCTAGGATCAGATTTTGGATGAATACGTAGTGTTTTCAATGAAATGTTCTACCCCTGCACGGGTTCCACTTATTTTGCCTGGCCAATCAAAACCCATCCTGAACACTGTGTGGTATGTTCCTTATCATAAATCACACCCAGACACTTGGAGCAGTAAATCAATACTGTTCCTATCTTCTGCAAAAGGAACAGGAGGCTTACATAACCCGCAGAGCAAAAGGGGAAACCTGCCAGCCTGCTCTAAACAGGACTCCCAAGCACCAGACTCCCAATCCCTGCAAGCTTCTTCACCCAGTAGAAAGAAAAAGAAAAAAAAAAAAAAAAAGCTACTGCTATTGACACTTCCCCTCTGCACAGAAATTGATTGTGTTTGTGGTGTATTAACTGTCATAGCACTGGCATCAACATTCTTGTTCTTCAAAGAAAAAGACAGGCTGTAGAAAGAAGCTGACCACTGAAGGGGCAAGGCAGAAGCCAAGCACATTCTGTTCCAAAAGGCAAAAAGGGAATGAAAAAAAAGAGTCACTGATTTTTTCCACCTTCAGAGATAAACTAAAAGTGCTTGTTCTTGGTGTCACAATCACTCTGCAGAAGTCAAAAATGTACAATGAGGGAATAGGCAAAGCAGCAGGACTGACATTCTCTGAAGTACCCAGTCCTCCAGGAGTCTTGCCAGTGAGTTAAGTAGAATTGTGCGAATTTGTTTTTCATAAGCTTAAAATAAAAAAGAAAAGAAAAAAACACCCCAGGTGATATTTAGCAACACTGAGGCATTTTTCAATTTAATTTCAATTTCATCATATTGCTTAGGGGAAAAAGCACCTTAAAAAAAAATAAAAGCCCAATTGTTTTGACAACCTTTTTCTAAATGCATTCTTTATTATGACTCTGATTGACTTATTTTGAATTTTTCTTCACTTTTATTAAAGATGACCTTCAAATATTAAAAATTGGTCAAAGGATAAGTAAAACAATTTAGTAAAGGGCTCATTTAACCCCTCAAATAAGTGAGATTGATTTCAAAATTGCCGAAGAGATTAAATAGTCGTCATTATCCCAGCTCCAGCACTGACAGGCTGAGGTAACTTTTTTCTACCTTTCTACCGCAGAACAGCTAGGAACATTAATCTCTGAATTGTGTTAGCAAGAAGGTGGTTGGTCCCCAATACCAAAAGTACAGAAACAAAAATGTCCTTTACATTTGAGAGGCTGAATCCTAGGAGAAATATTAGCTCTGAGAGCGTAGCATGTGAGGGCAGAGACAATTCATGTTTACTTCAGAACAAAGCATGTAAAGTACTAAGAGGACAGGAAAACCTTTTTCATCAAATAGAATGAGCCACACTGGAGTTCAGAAATCAGTTTTCTGGTTTTGGCTCTACCATTCATGCACCCTGGGAATTTGGGCAAATTCTTCGAATTTCTGTTTGCTTCCATTTTCCTCCATTTTTTAAAAAAAAAGATTATCCTTCCGTGGTAAAACAATTCAAGATGTACAGATGAAAAAATCTGTAATAGATATTAGAAGATCTTCTGCATTTTGCCTAAGATCCAGAGTCTTAAAACCTTCTGTAATTCACAGGTCAGTGAATTATCCTGAAACATAAAAGTCTTTGGATAACAACATTTGCATTTAGATACATTTAACCTTACATTAAAAACCAAAAGATGAATAATATTTTAATGCTCCTGTCATATTTATTAGCTCTGCTCAAGGTAAGCAAAAGCTCTTGGGAGCAGCTGTGCCAGACATTCTTCCCCTTCCCCCACTCACTATTTTTTTCCCTTCGTAAACTGCAGGAGTTCACTTCTAGCACTATTTTTTCATACTAGTTTTTTTTTTCCCCTCCTGGCACAAAAATCAGAATGCAGCAAAGATATAAGTGATGAAGGATAAAAGAAATAAGACTGACTACTAAATTAACTGTATATAGAGTGAAAGAAAGACAAAATTGGTTGTTCAGAGGTATATTCTGACCTATTCTGCCATGAGCCTCTACATCATTTTAACCCAAAGATTCTCTCCCAGAGCTCAGGCTAATTATTGCTTCTATTTGTGTTCACAGAATCACAGAATCATTTAGGTTGTAAAGGACCTCTTGAGAGCATCTAGTCCAACCCAACTGCTCAAGCAGGGTCAGCTACAGCAGGTTGCTCAGGGAGGTGTCCAGATGAGTTTTGAATATCAAGAAGGCTGGAGACTCCACAATCCCTCCCAGCAATCTGTTCCAGTGTTTGGCCACCCATACAGTAGAAAAGTGTTTTCTTGTGCCCATTGTCACTTGTCCTATGACTGTGCACCGTTGAGAAGAGTCTGGCTCCCTCATCTGTATTCCCTCCCATCAGGTATTTATATACCTCAATGAGATCCCCCCAAGCCTTCTGTTCCCCAGGCTAAACAGTCCCGGCTTTCTCAGGCTCTCCTCATAGTAGAGATGCTCCAGTCCCTTAATCATCTTCATGGTTCTTGCTGGACTTGCTCTAGTAAGTCTGTATCCTTCCTGCACTGGGGAGCCTAGAACTGGACACAGCACTCCAGGTTTGGCCTCACCAGTGCTGAGTAGAGGGGAAGGATCACCTCCCTTGACCTGCTGGCAAGAGTCTTCCTAACACAGCCCAGGATGCTGTTGGCCTTCTTTGCCCCACAGGTGCATTGCTGGCTGTCAGCCTGCCATCTATCAGGACTCCAAGGTCCTTCTCTACAGAGCTGCTTTCCAGTCTGTCGGCCCCCAGCACGTACTGGTGCCTGGGGTTGTTCCTCCTCAGATGTAGAACTTAGCATCTCCCTTCGCTGAACTTCACAAGATTCCTCTCAGCCCATTTCACCAGCCTATTGAGGTTCATCTGAATGACAGCACCACCACTTGGTGTATCAACCACTCCTCCCAGTTTTGTATAATCTGCTAATTTGGAAAGGGTGCAATTTATCTCATCATCCAGGTGAATGAAGATGTTGAACTGCATTGGCCCCCATGTATCTTCTAGGATACACCACTAGTGACTTGCCTCAAATTGGACTTGATGCTGCTGATTGCAATCCTCTGTTTAGCCTGTTTTCCAGCTCACCGCCCATTTATCTAACCTGTACTTTGTGAGCTTGTCTAAGAGGATGTGATGGGAGACAGAGTCAAAAGCTATCCTAAAGTCAAGGTAAACAACAACCACTGCTCTCTCCTTGTCAACCAAGGTAGTCACCTCATTGTTGAAAGCTATCAGGTTGATTAAGCATAATTCCTCCATCATAAATCCATGCTGACTACGCCCCATCATCTTGTCCTTTATGCGTTTGGAAATGGTTTCCAGGATTAGTTGCTCCATCACCTTACCATGGATTGAGGTGAGGCTGTCTGGCCTGTCGTTCCCCAAATCTTCCTTCTTGAAGACTGGAAGAGAGTAAATGTCACTCCTGTCTTCAGGAACCTCTCCCAGTCACGACCCAGACCTTTCAAAGATAATGGAAAGCAGTCTTGCAATGACATCAGTAAGCTGCCTCCACACTCATGGGTGCAGCCCATCAGGCCCCATGGACTTAGAGATGCCTGGTTTGTTGCTCCCTAACCTGGTCCTCCTCTACCACGTCCTCCTTGTTCCAGACTTTCCCTCTGGTCTCAGGGAACTGGAATTACTGAAGGCCAGTCCTACCAGTAAAGACTGAGGCAAAGAAGGCATGAAATACCTCAGCCTTCTCCCTGTCATATGTCACCAGGTCTCCAGCAGTGGGACCAAGTGCTTCCTCGTTGTCTTTTTGCTGTATATGTATACCTGTAGAATCCCTTCCTGTTGCCCTTCACATTCCTTGCAGGATTCAACACCAGGTCAACCTTGGCTTTCCTAACCCTATCCCTGCATAATCAGACAGCAACTATATATTCCTCCTGGGTCACCTGCCCCTGCTTTCACCTCTTGTACACTATAATTTTATGTCCGAATTAACTTATGATTTTGTTGCTCAACCACACAGGCCTCCTGCTGCCTTTGCTTGTTTTCCTACTTGTCAGGACAGACCTTTCTCAAGCTTGGGGGAGGTGATCTGTGAATATATACCAGCTCTCCTGGACCCTTCTTTTCCTCAGGGTCGTATCCCATGGTTTTGTTCCAAGCAGATCTCTGAAGGGGTTTAAAGCCTGCTCTCCTGAAATCCAGGGTTGTGGTTCTGGTTTTTGCCCTGCTCCCTCTTAGGATCCTGAACTCCATCTCACAGTCACTGCAGCCAAGGCAGCCCCTGACTTTCACATCCCCAACCAGCTCTTCCCTGTTTGTAAGTATCAGGTCCAGCAGAGCACGCTTCCTGGTTGGCTTCTCAATCAACTGTCAGGAAATTGTCATCAATGCACACCACAAATCTAGATTGCTTGTGCCCTGCTGTGTTGTCCCACCAGCAGATATTAGGGGATTTAAAGTCCCCCACGAGGACCAGGGCCTTTGAATGTGAGGATTCTTCCATGTTTCTGAAGAAGGCCTCAACAACTTCTTCCCAATCAGGAGGGCTATAGCAGATATCTGCTGTGACAACGCCCATGTTGGTCTGTCTGCTAATCTTGACCCATAAACTCTCGACTGATTCCTGACACATCTCAAGGCAGAACTCCATGCATTTCAGCTGCTCTCTCACATTAAGGGCAACTCCTCCTCTTGCCTTTTCTGACTGTCTTTCCTAAGGAGCCTGTATCCATGTGTTGCAGCACTCCAGTTGTGTGAGCTATCCCAGTGTGTCCCAATGAGGTCATAGTCCTGTAACCACACACAGACTTTAACTCCTCTTGTTTGTTCCCCATATTTTTTAGTGTAGAGGCATTTCAGAGAGGCACCCAAGCATGCCAGTTCTCCAGGATGAGAATGAGAGCTTACCCCAGAAGGCTGTTCCACAGCTATCTTCTTTACATGCCCATGCTTCAAGTGATTGCTTTTCAGCCTGTTTTGTTTTCTTGCTATGTCTCTTCTGTTCCCATCACCCCAGGCCCTTGGCTTGCCTACGCCATCCACAACTTCCTCCCTTGTTTGCTTATGGATCTCTCCCCCGCCATCATTTCTAGGGTTTGATGGTACATAAAGCATGTCTGGTAGTTTCATGGACATAAATATTGAAGGGACAACCAGTTGTGCCTCTGGAGTTAAGAGAGATGAGTAACCAACATTTAACTGTGCATGAATTATAATACTGTGCAAGCAAATGGGTAATGCTACCACATCACTGTGGCACACTAATGGCAACATTTGTACAACTGATTCCACCAGCTCCAGGAATCCATGAGAAAGAGCCTCAGTCTGAGCCTAATGCTGCAGTATTATACCAGTTATCACTACTAAACTCTTTCTGCAGTAGTGAAACCAACTGTTTTTGGTGATACCAACGTCCGGACAAATGTTTCTTTTAGGAATTGAGCTTGTTCACTGATGCAGCAAATGAGGATACTTGGAACTGCAACCCACTTTCACATACTGCTGAATATCCACGTACAGGATATTGGTGACGCATCTCTCTCCGTTTCTGCTGGTGCAGACATGAGCTGTACAGATAATTGTCAGAAGCTTGATGGCAAGCTTACATATCTTTAAAAAGCTCTATCATAAAAGACATTGAGAAACAATCTATAGAGAATACGTAGACACACAGGTTAACTTTATTTCCCTTCACAGGTCTCAGAAAATATTCTAAGAAAAACAGTCTGCTTGTTCCATAATGTTTAACTGAATCATTGCAAAAGCTTTATGCATGTCAATACAACAGAAGGGAAGGAAAGACACAGTAAAAGAAACATAAAATTATGAGATTATACAACACTGACTCATTGGTGGGCTAACAGCTCTAGTTAGGAAAAGAGGGTAGAAGTACTGAGGAGAAACATTATGAAGAGAGGGAGAAGGGGAACCAAAATGAGAAAAAACTGTGGTGGGAGACAGAGGAATGGAGCATGTCACCAGCATAGGAAAGGAGCAAGGACAACTTACCAGCAGCACAGACCGTCTTCTGTGGCTGGGACCTTCTGCCCAGGTCTTACACCTCATTTACCTTCCAAAAATATCTGTTATAGCTATTTCGTTTTCGTCTATAGCTCAGTGATGACAGTTGCAGAGTACTGCTAAGACAACATCTACACCAAAATACCTGATTACTTTTTTTTTTTTTTTTGAGAAATGCAGTTCTGAGAGATTTTCCCCCTAATAGATGATGACTGCATACCCCTTTTTAAATGGAGCATTGCCTGCCTGTAGCCTAAGTATTCTTCATTCCTTCCCCATTTTTCCCTTCTGTTTTCACAATTAGAGATGCTCAGAGTTTCATAGCATGAATCCCATTGGTAAAGTGATTTTTCTGGGATCCCATTCCTGACTGCACAGAACATACAAACTTCCACTGAAAATTTTTCTGACGATCAGCTACAGTGTACTAATATCCATTATGACTAATTTGTGTGTTTGTATCAGTACTGTAATCAAGGTTAAACTAGCCCATAGTTTTACTACTGTTATTGCTAATCCAGACAGTAGTCTGGAGTACTATCTTCCATCACAGAAGCACATCTGCCTCTAATGTATTACCAGAACTGACTAATAATTGAATGCTTAACACTTACTATCAAGATGTGTTATTGAATGCTGACCAGTCTCCCTACCTCCTTCCCACCCCCTCCCTTGACGGAAGGTATATCTTACTCAGATCTGTTGGCACAATTGTACCTTGAGTCACTTCCTAACATGGCTGTTCCGGAATTATTTGGGTTAGCTTGGACGTACTATAAGAGAGATTTTCTATTCTGAATCATTTTGACAGAATAACATTATAGAACATTTACCTGTTCAGCCACAGAAGGCGATCAGACAGGGCTGAATCTTCTTAATCTGCCCCGAATTCAGTAAGAACATCATGTCTAACTGCAGTCTCACTAGCACCAGTAACGCTCTACACGAACTCATGCTTGCCATCTGCAAGACGATGAAAAAAAGACTTTTCTAGCAGGTATTTTTGTATGACGGACAATGAGCATTTAACTTCTGCAACCCTGTTAAAGGCCCGGGTTCCCAACGAAACCAGTAGAGCTCCCACAGGAGAACTGACGAACCATTCTCTGTATAGTGAGCCTAACTTCAGCATCTGAATTGCTTACCTAGACTTAGTATGAGTCCTCATCATAACAGATACGTTTTAGCAGCAGCATGATTTCACGGTTAGTCTAAAGATGAAGACTGTAGCTGTTGGTGTATTGGGTGTACATAGCAAGGTGTTGGAAATGGGGTGGGGCTGCAGGGCTAGTCTCTGTGAGAGAAACCAGGGCCTGCGCCATGCCTGACACAGCCAGTTCCAGATGGCTCTGCAACAGACCCACCACAGGTCACAGCTGAGCCCATCAACCAAGCTGGTGGCACCTCTTGTGAAAACATATAAAAGAAAGGGCAAAAATGCCAGACAAGCAGAGGAATAAGGGGGGGTGGGGAGAGGGAAAAAAGTGTGAGAAAACAGCAATATGAACACCAAAGTCAGAGGAAGAAGGAGGAGGAGGCGCTCCAGGTGCTATAGTAGATATTCCCCTGCAGCCCGTGGAAGAGACCACATTGGAGTAGATACCTACACTGCGGCCTGTGGAGGACCTCATGCCAGAGCAGATAGATACTTCCCTGGAGGAAGCTGCAGCATGTGGAGAGCCCACATTGGAGCAGGCTCCTGGCAGGAACTGTGGCTCATGAAGGACCCACACCAGAGCAGGGGAAAAGCATAAGGAGGAAGAAGTGGCAGAGAGGAACTGTTATGGACTGATTGTAACGCCCTGTTCTCCATCCCTTGCACCAGGGCAGGGGTGGCGGAAAACTGTTGTTTTAATTTTTGTCTTTGTTTCTCACCATCCAAATCTATTTTAATTGGCAATAAATTAAATCAATCTTCCCCAAGTCGACTCTGCTTTGCCTTTGATGGCAACTGGTAAGTGATCTCTCTGCCTTGATCTTGACCCATGAGTATTGCCATCCTATTTTCTCCCCCGCTTCTGCTGAAGAGGGGGACAGAGAGCATCTGGGTGGGCAGCTGGCCAAGGCCAACCTACCACTGAACCRAGATTGGCATGGAAAACATGATGACGATGAAGATGATACCAGAATCTGTAATTCATACCAACAAAACAAAACATTTGCCATAGAGCTTAACCTTGACTGTATGCATTCAAAGCTATTAAGGAGCATAAACAACATTTTTCATTGCAACTGTGCTGCAGATCTACTGTTTCACACAGCAGAATTCAGAGCTTGTTCTTCAGCGGGAATATTTGTTTGGATAGCCTCATGAACCCCATCTCAGTGGAAAGCAATTTTGAAAATTCTCATGTGAAGGAAATCCATTCCTGGAAAAATCTTAAGGTTCACTTCTCTTCTGGTCAAAGAAGCCAAAAGCTTAAAAGTCACCAACATGACTAAGACCCACTCTGAAGCACGAAATCTTTTTCAGCAAAGAATTTATATTCAAAAAAATTATATACAAAAGTCTCTGCTGCAATAGCAAGTGCAAAGAAAACAAAACATGTAAGGCTTGGCAGTTATGTAATAAATACCTACTCTGCTCTCAGTTATGCTGCTTAAAACCAGACTAATCCAATGGACCAGCAATGTTTCCTGTCACATACTGGTGCAACAGGGATGGGAGGGAAGAGCAAAAAGAAATGCAGAGAGATGGCCAAGCAATACCATATGACTTAATGCCAATTCTGTCCTTCCTGCACTGAATAAGATTAAGAGATGATAATTTTTATGTTAGCTAGCAGAAATCTAACTACACAAATTGTATTAGCCTGTTTTGCTAGTACAGAGATCATTACAGAGTTTTTTGACATTCACAATGGAAGACATTTAAGCTCCTTTATTCTATAGCAAGCAGCTCTGCCAGCTGTACTATATGAGGGAAACCTCTTCCTGAGTATTCCAGAATGAGATATTTCCAAGCTTGCCAGTCCCAAACTTACCTATTATTTACTCCATTTGAATTTCAAGAGGAAAGCAAGACACAAAAACAACCAACCAACCAACACCCTACACCACCAAACCAAAACCCCAACCCAAATCTATAAAATGATCTGAAAAACCCTAATGTTACTACCCCCTCCCATGTCCTTTTTAAGAGGATGAAGCATATTTGACAGTTTTACTATTGCTTCCTTTAAATTTAATGTAGTTATACATTTTGAGTTGCATCAACCTTGATTTCAAGAGGGATATGTCAGGATTTCTTTTCACATTTTGAATCCTACATGCAGCCATCTCTGTGAAACCAACTAACACAAAATGGACTTTCAGGGAAGAGAGCTCAATCTTATGCTTCGAAAAATATTTGAGGTTCACCCAGTATTTTACAGCACAGCATTCTCTTTTACATCTGAGACCTAATATATTAGAAGGATGCAAAAAAACGCATTCAGATCTTATAAGTGATCTCCTTCTCTTGAGCAGAAAATGTTTTTTCATGGTATTCTCCTACCCTGTTTTTTCATGGTATTCCCTAAAATGCGGGGAAAAGAAGGGCGGCTCCATTTCTTCCTTAAACACACACGCACAAAATCATCTATTCCTTCCCTTTGTTCCCTGAAGGGTGTGAATAAGAAAAAAGTCCAATAATAGGAAAGAGCAGAATTTATTGAAGACATCTAATGAGAATGAAGAGACTGCTAAGAGGGTCAAAGGTTATGCGCAGAGCAACCCTTAAAAAGAACAGGTATTAAAATCTTCAGATATTAATCCAACCTGTGACCCTAGTCACCAGTTAAAATATCAAAAGGTATTGCAACATTAACCACCAGACGTTTTAGAACAGTTCAAACAGCCTGTGCAAGCCTAATTAAATCTGCCCCCAAATCTGTCACCCAGTACAGAAAAATAAGATGGGAAAATTCATCATGACTCAAAACTAAGAGGTAGGTGGGATGAGAATACTGACACTGGCATTTATTATGGAAGAGGATTATTATAAAATCAGCCCCAGCAAACAATCATCTCTCAATCTGTGTAGGGACGAGCTTTTCATTTTCAGTATGTTAAACCTTTAATGCCAAGGAACAATCTAGCCTGAAAAGTATTTCATGCCTATTTTGTTTCAAGTAGTTCCACCAGGCAAATGGGTGTGTTTGCACTCTAGCACACAGCTTGATTCTAGTTGTTTTTTGTTTTGTTATTCTCCTTGTCTAAAGCAAAGGTCTTAAGCTCTTTTTAAAAAAGAAGGGACCACTAAGAAAGAGGTAGTTATCTTGAACAGAAGCAACCAAACACCTTTGTTTATTTAAAGTTACATGTTACTGTTCCTAATCTAGGCAAGGTATACAACTTTTCAGTTTCTTTACTCATGATTCATGCAAAGAAAGATTATTAAAAGCAAGAACATTACCTGCATAATTAAACATCAGTGTATTAAATTGGGCCAGAGTCAGTACTTTTCAGAATTCAGAGCAGTAATGCCAGCCAAAAATATCTGCTACAATAGTGTGCACTGCACTCAGCCACAATCTGATTAGCAAGACTCCAACATAAGCAGAATACTTAAACTATATTACAGAAAGCACCACAATCCTACACAGTTCACACAGATACTGTAGGAATACTGACCTTCAGAAACAGAAAGAAAGATGCAAGTTATGCTATCCTTCCTCCCAACCAACGTTCATATATATATATATATATATATTTTTTTTTTTAATTAATCTCTTCTCTTACACAGCTATTTTCATGCTAGCTTTGCAGTACTGGAATACTGTTGATGTAATATTCAGTGCACCTCTGATCTGCTTAATGTCTGACACACAGTTTTCCAAGATTACGTCATTTTGGACATACTAGGTATTTCAGTCTTGGCTTTGCTTGTCTCTAATGTAAAATAATAATGTGTGCCTTTCCATTTAGGAGTATAAAGATGTTAGCAGCTATACTTCACCATTCAGAGGTCATGAAGATGCAAAAAATAATATAACGAATGACTGAAACTGGATGAGTTTTTCCAAAAGGCTCCAAAAGTTAGAATGAATGCGTTACAGAATGAATTTTACAACACAGCCAGTTTTCAAACTACAACATTTTGTCTTGAAACTTGTATTTCTTTGATGTGAGAAAATTATTCCAAGAATTACTCTTTTAAAAGTATGATACATTTAAAAAACAAAAAACCAACAAATAACACACTGGCACTTAAATATTTTTCCTTGTAAATCCTAGCCCTGTTCAATTTCCAAATGAGTAGCATTTTTGTGTCACTGGTTTCAGTAATAGCAGTAGGCCATTAAGCTAAAAGAAAATGCCTGGGGTTTTCATACTGACCTGCACCACTTATCTTCCTTGCTTATGGCTATGAGTTGTTCTGGGCTAGAATACCTTTTTTAAAAGATGAACACTTCTTAAACAATAAATAAATAAATAAATAAATAAAATTGGGAAGTACTGTTAAGTATTACCCTCTTGATTTTGTTCCTTTGAGGAAGACAGAATTAAATCTCTCCAAATACAAGTTACTGTCTTTCCCATTAAATTTATTTCATTACTAGGAAACCCTAGATCCAACAGGATGTAAAAGAGATGAAAAGCAACATTAGCTGATGTGTATCAAAACCAATCCACTTTTATCAAGCAGCTCTAAAAAGTTATTAGTGCTACGCTATGGAAAGAATACAGGGTGCTTCTATAACATGCTTTCATTTTTCATTGACACAGTTCATGCCCTTACACAGTGTTTTAACATTCTCCAGGCATAGGTGAAGCAAATATTGGGATGGTTAGATATTTTTTTTAGACAGAATGCAATTCAAGCAGTGACACCAATTTAGTATTGACTGCCTTCTGACTAAACTTAGTCACTTCATTACTAAAATAAAAGTGCTACTATGCTTTAAAAAAAAAAAATACATACTTTTCACAAGAGTGTGAAAAATCTTAGCAAGACTGGCTCTTCTACCAAGATTTTAAAATGTGACCCTGCACAGAAAATCTATTTAAATTAAGATATAACAATTCTGAAGCTGCCATTGCTTCGTAAGAGCCAACTATCCTAGAGAAGGGATCTTTCGGATTATCTAATACAGTCTGAGCCAAACATCAAGGAGCCCACGTAATACTTCCCATACTGCTATATTTTCGTGTCTGCTGAGCTACTGCTGTAGTACCTCATTAGATAAACTCTGCTACTGTCTGATTGCACGTAACATCAAAATGTATTTCCTAATTGCTAAGGTGAATTTGATCTCTCAACTTCAACCAACGGTTCCTCACTGTACTTTTAGTATCAGGTTTAACACGCGTTTCCCCTTCTAATTGTTTTTATGCAGACATATGGGTCCTCCTAAAGAAAACTGACGGAGCACTTCCAAATTTCAGCCAGAGCTAAGACACGATGCAGTCTCACCTCCTGGCCTAGGAAGCAGAATTGGTAGGGACATAAACTTGTATAAGGTTAGCTGCAGGTGGGTATGCACCCCACCGTCTTCACCTGTGCTCCTCATTAAAACTCCTGCCTGTTACATCAGCCAGCAGTTCTGCCAAACTCTGGCTGAAAAATACACATGAGGATCCCTAAGAAAATTTTAAGAGAATATTGATTCTGATGCAGGAATTCACTATGTCACTTAACGCAGGTATTCCTTGCAGCATACCCCCTTACAAACTTTCCCTACCATTTTGCTCCTTTCTGCACCATAGGAGCATAGAAGCTCTGACTGAGACTGTGCCTGATGATGCAACATCTATCACAGAAAAGGTAGGAAATTACATGACTGTTTACAGCCCAAGACGGCCCAAGCAAAGATTTAAACAGTCCGTGGAGTWGCATCTCATGGGCAGCTCTTCAGTCTAAACCCAGAAGGCTGCAGTTGTTGAGCACAAACTCCACTGCACACCTATCACTGGCAGGTCTTATATTCCAGTACTCATGAAGCAACTACAGTGTCCTGCATGAGGCACGGCACTCTGCTGCCTTTGCAGTGGCAGTCCTAGCAGTGGCTCATGTCATAAAAATGCCTCAGCTGGTACATAAAATAACACCCCATTCTGAAGTACTTTCATGGGTTTCTACGTGCATTATATCAAAATATACTAAATGTCTTGTGCTTATTGCCAGACCTACACATTCAGCCTAGGATTTGAAAGTCAAGGCATGTTAATTGTAATAATAAGGTGCTTTAATTAGGGGCTAGCTGTCACCTGGAAACCTGACTGCATTCAGTAGCAACCCTGGTGAGCCTCAGCTGATCATTAGGAGACAGGACACTGAACACACCCCAGAAAAGTACTAGTGAACAGCCATGCAAATTTTATACTTACTTTACTTCTACATTCTCTCTAAATATTGTAGAGACTCAGTTACCCTATCTTTTAATGAACTCTGCACCTGAAGAATTTACTGTGCTATAGGGAATGATATCTACGCAAACACATGATCACGTCAATCAGCATCTAACATATGCCATACCACAACATTCCAGCATTGTAATAATTACTTCATTTGACCATATCAGCTAACTGTTTCTAAAGCTGTTAATAAACTTTAATTAACAAAAACTGGATTTCTATTTCAGGTGACATGGTCTAAAAGGTCAAATAGAAAGATTTCTTTTTTTTTTTAGTTTAAATGTAAGAAAGGGAATTGTTTACCAAATTAAAACGAAACAAACAATCAACCAAAAAACCCACAGTAGCTATTGAAATAGTGGCATTTTCTATGGACTAATAACATTTTTTTATGGCGACAGATAAACTCATACAAGATTAATTTACTATGCTATTTGGTAATATATGGAAATTGAATTAATCTGTTGTAATTGGTCTTTCACTTTGCCATATATTTAGCTGCCCTATTCAGTTGCAAGCTGATGAAATATTATCCAAACATCGAATGCTGCTTTGGTGGATGTTTTGGCTAAATAGATAAGGATACTGTAGCACAGAATCATATCATATACCCTGTTTACTACGGCCCAAAGACAAAATTACTGGTCCTGGTATTTCAGTTATCTGGAATTCCTGTGCTCAGAAATTTTCCCATGGCTGTTTCTAATATAGAGAGGTTTAAAAGACAGTCTTTAGCAAGTTATCCACACATTACTCTGCATTTCAGTACCCCAAGACTTAGACTTTGTCACAAGAGGTTGAAGTATCTCCACACTATCACTGCAAAGATGAAACTTGAAGGGAAATGCAAGAATCAAAACTACACATTAATTTCATGACTTTGAGAAAATACAAGTTCTTCACTTACTTGCTGAGTATTTAGTTGGCTGTCTACATCTTCAATCATGTTATTTAAGAACAGTTGTTAATGGTCCTCCACACAGTACTTTAATGCAGAATTTGCACTATGCAGGGAGGCAGAATTTAGAGAACATTATTAAGAATTAACTGAAGAAGTGAATGCAAAGTGTCTTTTTTAAGATTACTTTAAACTACTGTGTGGACTCTCATTAAGAAACAAAATTGCTTTAATTCGTGTCCAAATTTCAGCCAAATTCTGAGGAAAGTTTATTATAACAACATCACCCTCACACTTAGGTAATTTGCATCACCTATCCTAAGCAAATTAATGTAGTTGAGACCAAAGATTCGTGTTCTTCTATCACGTGCCAGATATGTTATTCTTCGAGTTCTCACAAACTCATACACAAATATATTAAGTGCTGTGCTGAAAGTCACACATTACAGGCAGAGGTAAAGCATGTTCTGAGACACTTCAGACAGATTAGTATCAATTCTCCTTCATAATCATACTGAAATCAAGAATTAGCCTTAGCAATGGAAGAAGATAGCACTTCTATAACATTTTTCTGCCTCACGTGCTTTTATTATGGATCAGGTGTGGTCTGCGATCTTTCAGAAGTATTTCACGCATGCAACGTACCTCACGTTTTTAAGAAGCTATGTGGCTATTATTATTGATGCCAGCAACAGAGAAATGCAAACTGGGTGCATGCTTCACCCTGTGTGTCAAGCCAATCTACAACATGCAAAGTCAGAAAAACAACAGTTTCATTAGATTTAAATTGTCTATATTCTATAATTTCACACGTAGTTACCTAATTCTAAAATAAAAAGTCTTACATAAAAGGAAACAAGTCGTAGATGTGAATACACCTTACACATTAATTTTGAAAACCAGCAATGCCATATTTTGAATGATAATTTCTAAAAGCAGGGCTGAATAAGAGGTCAGGATTTATCAATATAAAGAATTTACAATATATGCATTCAAATCAGAAATGACAAGAAAATCAGAAATAGTTAAGGATGTAAAGACACTGCATCCATACTGTTGCCCACAAAGTAACTGTGAATGCAACATCTATTCAATTCAAACCTTAGTTATTCTAATACAAATGATATAGTAAATCTTAGCTATTCTATACAAATGATATATATAAAATGATATATAAATGATATAATATATATTATATAATATATATAATATACCTTAGCTATTCTAATAGCTATAATAAACCTCAGCTATTCTATACAGATGATATAATGATACATTCTATACAAATGATATAATAAATTACTTTGTTCTTTTGGAAAGCATCAGACTAAAAGATTGATGGTGAACCAAGTCCCTTTCTTAACTAACTAGCTATACAGCTTGGCACTTTCCATGGGAGGAGTCTGGAATCATGATACATGCAAGCTTACAAAGGACTTCTGCATTTGGTGTACAAGCCAAAGCAAGGAACGCTGTAGAAATTTGGATTATTTTTAGTCTGTTGTACTCTCACACTGCTATAAAATTCTGTTAATGGACAAAGAAACAAATATGCTAGATATTGCACACAACTTCCATGTTTAAGAAGTGCAGTCTACAAGACAAGCAGCAGATGATCAGGGAGTTCAAAGATCAGTAAGACAACCAATTGCTCCATTTAATAAGCAGTACTCCTGATTCTGTGAGAAAATGTTGCCTTTTTTTTTTTTTAAGGCATCCTGTCAGAGAATTTAAGACAGGATTTGATATGTGATGATAAGGTAGCTTTGTGGATAATTATAGGAAACATCTTCCAAGCATAAGAGACACTCCGGAAGAAAGCAGAAAGGTGCTTGTGTAGAAATGAACGAGTGACAAGACAGACTAGCAGCACCAGCCAACAGATGCCTCAAAACCAAATGAAATACAGTAGATAGGGAAGCGGATAGCCCTGAAGGTCTCGAAAGTGACAACTAACTTGTATGCAGTGGAATGTAGTTGGGGGAGGGAATCAGGAAAAGGATTCAAGAAGTTGGTTCTACCAACAAAATAGTGTCACTTTTCAAGGAATTACTATTTCAGCTGTACAAAATTCCACAATAATATCACGTAGTTTTTTCCCTCCACACATCTCTCTTTTTTAAGAGGCTTAGAAAAGGGAGATAGTCATGAGTAACTCTCTTTATTGGACTCAAATCTTTATGATCTAAAAGAGAGATAAATGGAGGAAGGCAGAAAGTAAAGAATTCTCTTCCTGCCTCTAAAGACAGCAGTTAGGACACTTGAACAGTTGAAGGAGATGCAGCCTCCAACAAAATGTACTTCCACACTCTCCTGGCTTGAGAGGATATGGGTTTCTCAAAAAAAAAAAAAAAGTGAGAAAACTTAGCGAGACATTAAATCCTCTAAAGTTCTGTAGTGGCTGAAAGCAATAGCCATCACTTTCACAGCTGTAGCACTTCTACTGTAACAATTAACAGCAGAAAACGTCTGTGTTGAGTTCCAGTGTGATCTACATGAGTAAGGAACCTAAAGTATCTTAATATCTTACCCAAATTCAAACTAAGTTACAGTCTAAGCCTACAGTGGGACAGTATCTAGCACTCCAAACCTTCCAGTACACCAAGTAATTACACTTAAGTAGTCAATTAGCTTAGTTAGTTCTTGGGGAAAGTTTGGGAATTTTTTTTTGGTTTTGGGATTTTGATTTTTGGGGGTTTTTTTTCTTTACATGATTTTATATTAATTGAAACTACTATATTAATTAGTTGTCATTACTATTTTTATATTTTGTTTTCCCCCGAGATCAGGAATTGACGCAAGAAATACTTCAGGTACCAACAGCAGATGCAACCCTTATCCAGATGAATGGGCAGAGGGCATGGAATACATCCGTAAACACATCATGGGACATGGCAGTTTGTGCCCACTTCGCAAGAAATTAATGTCTGAGGAAGAACATTTAAAAGCTAAAAAACCCACCACTACACTCTGCATCCCACAGCTGCAAAAAGATGCATTGCTGAGATTACCTCTGGGTTTTCCTGCCAAGAAATTCTGGACACAAATTACTTAAGAACTTTCAAAGAATTGGCAGAGATAACCTATTTTGTCTTGGTCTTATTTTTCCTTAACAACCATATTTTACATTACTACCCGTAGAAAATGCTCTAGCAGCCATGCCTCCAGATGGGAATAGCATTAATTGATACCCTTTTTTTGTTTATCAGTAGAACATTCTTATCTTACATTAATGCCAGAAGATTTCAGGACAAAATACATTTACAAGGAATTAATTATCCTGTAAGTATACAGAGGAAATTAAGAGGTACCAAGAGTTTCAGTACTGCCAGCCTGGTGAAAACCAACGGTCATGATATTCTCCCTTACTTATCAACTATCAAGGAAGCACCCACAGCAGTAGCCTTTTTCTCATATATTAGTAGCTTCTAGTTTCCACTGTTTCTTAATGTGACCGATGCGAAAGTACCCATGCTGGACTTAATTGCTTTGCTTCAAAGCTGACAAAGGATCTGGAAGCTTACTGTTCCTAAAATTTTGCCAGAATTTCTTTGGCATAGATGGGCTGGACAAGACATGACTGATAGATCATCATTACTGCTAAATAAAAAAAAAGGGCTGATTTCATTTTAAATTTAATTCTAAATTTCATCTCTCTTTACTGGAGTTCCAAACTTTTGAATCTCTTTATGGTTTGGGGTAGGGTTTTTTTATTATTTGACTTTCATGATGCTTCATTTTACTCCAAACTTTCCAGAAGGACAGGATCAAAAAAAAAAACCCCACCAAAAATACTTTGAAACTTTGGAAAATGCAGGTTCAAATAAACGTGCAATTATTAACCTACAAAACAAACATGTATTCAGAGTTTTGCTGTGCTTATCACTAACCATTTTAACAGTGTAACTAGGACACTTGGAAGTGAAAAGACCAAAAGGGAGAAATGAGTCTTTTGGAAGGTATTTATCCTCCAGGGTCCATAGCTAGTTAAAAGTTTAGGGAATAATCCCAAATACCTGAGTTAGCACTAAACCATCCTCTGGAACAGCCTCCTTCCCTTAACAATGATTATGGATGCTTAAAGAGTTGGATAGATGAATAATCCCAACTGTGTCTATTCTTACATATGTAATTCCTGAGCCATAGGCATTTTGAGATTGACATTCACATTTCCCTATTTCTATACTGAAGATACGCTTCTATGAATAAAATAACTTGAATTTAATGAGAGAGTCTAAATTCACCTTCTATCTATGTGGAACTGATTATCTTCAAACACACATAATAAGCCAGAACTAAACAGAGAGATTGACTTACGCTTTGTTGACACTCTTTTTCTTCTATCACTCAAGATGAAGATAAATGCATGTTCATCTTTGTGCGTTTCTTTGCACAGTTTTTTGCCATTTCTGCACTGTTCTGAAATGCACACTATGAGTTTCAAATCTCTTTGCTGTCTCCATTTACAAGTCTCGGCAGTTAGGAATATATGAATTACCAAATACTACATAACTACCGAATGCTTTGGGTCCAGATTCTTGGACACATTCCAGCTACTTTGCAGTTTTGTAACTTGCAACTCCTGGTATCTGGCCCCCTGGAATTTCCTCTTTTGTAGGGAGAATCTTTCAGTGGTAGAAAATCACTGTTGGCAAGAGACACCTAGGATTGTGCATATAACGAATTTACCTTTTCACAGCCAGTGTGGAAAAATACATAAAGTAGATATCTACATGTTTCATTCTTCTAGATTCCAGCTAGATCCCACTGAGCACTTGTTTCTGCGAAGCAGAACAATGTGGGTGCCTCCACTGACTCCAAATACCTTACTGCATTGGGATATGGCATTTTACACAGCAGTAAGAGATACAAATACAAACTCCCTCAAGACAGATGAAAGAACTGAACTTGTTTTCTTGCTGCTTGTTTTACCCACTGCATACGCAAACGGCAGTATTGTCATCGGGCACTTTCTCCAAAGACCCTCCACTGAAACTGTTGAGGGATGCAAATTAATAGTCCACCCTGAATGTACAGCTATACTAACAAGTTATGAACATGAGAAACTGCCATAGCTTCCTCATATCAAAGAGAAAGTAATATGCATGCAAAGGTAACCCTGACCTGAGGATACACTAACATGATAACAACATGAGAAATGGCAGAAATTAGCAACGTGATATAATAACAGAACAGGGGTACTAATTTAATGGAATTGTTAACCATGGCAGAAATCACCTGGGCAATGATATCTCAAATACCAAAGGTGTAAAAATCAGCAAAATCAGGACCAATGGGGAAAGAGTAAATGTCTATTTTGAAGGGGACAAAAGTGGTAGAGAGAAAGAATTTGCAAGGGGAGAAGGGGGAAAAATTACTATAAAAAATAGCAAAATCATTCAGTCAGAATTGACCAAAGTACCTGTCAAGCAGTCACGTGGTAGATCACCACAGTTTGCACAGGTCAATAAAACTGCTGCTTCCATCATGCCTGCCTCTGACCTACTTGCAGAGTCACAAGCGAACAGACATATTTTCCCTGGCATCAGTGAGAGAATACTTGGAGCACTCTACCTAACATCAGCTTGGAAACACGTCAACCTTTCCCCTCTTACAGAAAATATTTGCAAAATTTGACAAATCTAGGTCAAATTCACCATGTTGCAACAATTTCAAACCATATTTTTAGCAAACTTAGTGTTCAACAAAAATAGAAAATTAACTACTCTACATATACCTGTCCTTTTATAGTTCTTAGTGCATGAAGCCTTCTACAGAAAATGTATAAGCTTTGTTACACAGGAAATTTCGGAAAGCTTTTTTTATAAGCTTTCTAAGGATATTGCCTGCTACATTCCATAAAAAGAGAGCTACTTATGATGAGGGAGAGGAAATGGATTGCCAATTATATGCTTAGCAGCAGGCCTGTCACAGACAACAGCACCGTTCTCAAAATATTGACACCAAATCCATCTCAAAAGGAAACATTTTCTACTAGGATAAGCACTCAGAAAAACCCAGGGACTAATCTAAACGTGACTATAACATTCTAAACATCCGTGATTCACAAAAAGCAGGCTTTTAAATCTCAACTTGCTCTCCCATATGACCTTTTAAGTTTTCCTGGCTGAAAAAAAACTTTAGTCCCAATGATTTGATCTTCACTGATTCTAGACCCTTCTGATTTTAGATAACTATAATTCTTCCATTTTCTTCCAGGAAGGTAATTTCCAGTTCGATGCACACTTCAGGCACTTTACAGCTTACATGAGCCTAACTCAACACTACCAGCAAAAGGACCACCCACAGCCATTTGCATCCCCTCCCTGGACAGCTGCCTCTCTTCCGGCACATGCCTTCAGTGAGCAGGATCTGGGAGCTGTCCTGATGTAAACAACTTAGGATACTTGTTAGTTTTTTAATCCAGATCAACTCCCAGATCTCATCTGTTGCATAGCCCCACAAATATTTGTTTATGCACAGAGAAGGGCCTGTATGGGGCTCCTTCAAGAGCAGTGCCAGTTTATGTCAACTCTTAGGGTATGAGAAGCCAAGAATCAAGAACTGCCCTAACTGCAAAACACTTAAAAAAACCCAACCAAACAAAAAAAACCCAACACCGCGCCCAAAACAAAAAACTCCAAAACCCACTTAAAAAACAGAATTATTCTCAACAGATTTGAAACTTATTTCTACAGATTAAAGAGGTTTGGACTAGTGACGCTTGGACAAAAATACTCAACTGCTTAGTCTGCAATTACCTCTTCATTCTGAAAGCCTTTTTTGGGTCTGAATTAGCAAGACAACAGCAATGGCACGTTTGCATCAATTCATTGTTGATAACTTTGGATTAAATTAGTTGAATTTACTCCACTATAAGGCTGAAATAATTGTACCTAGGACAAACAGAAGCTCTCCTTGCCTACCTTAAAGGTTTCCATTAATACAGCTATTACCAATGGCTTTGTATTAGTACAGTTATACCAAACACCAAAGCCCAAGTAAAGTGATGTTCAAGATGTACACCTAAACTTCAGCTGAAATCTGTTTCCTCTGTTAATCAAAGGCTTTTCAGGCATTCCTACTTATATCACATCTAGGGATCTTTAAGACCTGATTTTCAAAGGTTTGATACAAGGAAAAGGTGAACAGACTTCAGAGGAGAAGACCAATTCTTACAAACTCAGTTTTTTTCCTAGAGATTTAAGTTTCACCTCAAGCATAACACTCTCATTTAGGAATACCTTTCAATACCACTACATTTAAAATTTTAAAAAAATACAGGCTTGGTTACATAATCAAACCAGAGGCTAAGCATCTTCTTAGCAAAGACAAAGAAATTTTAATATATAACCTAGTCCTATATTTCATATAACTTAACCATATAGTGTACAAAAACAAACACTCACAAAAAATAAATTGGCACAGCAGAATGAAACTCCCAAGAGTTCTTAAATACTTTTATATTTTCCACCGTATCGTGGAGACTATCAGATGCAGAGGCCATAAATGGCAGATTTCAGTTTATATAAACTTGTTCCAAAAGCCACAGATGAACTCTGTTCTAACTTGCCACAGAGGAACTGAAGGCCTTGCCAGTGGGATTTCTATCAGGAAATACTGAGAGCATACACAAGAATCTCCCACAACACTTCTCTCTGGAAAAAGTGTTTCCTTATCTGATCAATGTGTCTTAATGGTAGGCAAAAAATTAATAGAGTTTAATTCAGTTTGCACAAGCAATTCCAGAAATCTCCTTCCAAACATGTGGGGAAAAGTTCCCAGAACCATCCAGGCTTTGTGCAGCTCTTGCCATAAATCACAGCAGCCCTGCGACCACTCTCACCTACGTACAGCTGCTATGTATATGTTGAACATGCTACACGGATCCTTGGCTTTTTTCCTCTTTCAGTTGCTAGATACCATGTACAAGAACGCTTATTTGAAAATGAAATCCTTGGTCTTCAGATCCAGAGGTTTCATGGCTTCTTTCTCAGAGAAAAAAAGGTCTGTCTCTCCCAAACAGAAATAATGGTAACATTGCTCAGAGAAGGAGATGCCAACAGAGCAAAGACTTAAAATGAAAAAGACAATTACTCAAGGGTGTAAAGGGAGGCAAGTGAAATGTTCCAATCAAGTCCTGAGGGAGGATTTGGGATAGTCTGAATCTTATGCATCTTAGTACTCCTGATCCATGGCTGACTCCAGCACATTCAGAAGAGTAGCCCCTCTTACCACCATGCAAAATAAACAAACGCAGGCATTTTCATGCCCTACCACTACACCAGCAAAAGCTCACATTATATGACTCCTTATGGTAACATTAAAAACACACAAACCCCTAAAATACAATACCCCTTCTGTATTGCTATACCACAATTAAAACAAAGCTTATTCAACTGAATTTCTACAACAAACTTTACAGAAACAGATGCTACTTCATACACGATGAAAAGGTTTTTCACAATCCCTTAAGTAAGGCATCATTTCTTCTAAGGTAACAATGGCATTGTGCATTAGAACAGTGTAATGCCTAACTTTCAGTCAAAAGTGGCTATTAAATATTTTTAACCAAATACAATTTTTAAACTGGTTTTAAACTGATCTTCAGAATTTATTTCTAGGTACTAACCTTAAGGAAGAAAACTGTCTCCCACTCAAAGCAAATGCTGCAGCCTTTTACTAGCGCTAATAGATGTTCTACTGAAGAATGTCAGCCATGACTCAGACTCGGTTCCTCCAAACAGGAGGTCTTAAGCTTTGGCATTTGGGAAGCCCTGCAGGCATTAAGTTTTCTCCCCCCACCCTTGTTTCCCTGTGTTTTAAAGTGAAAAAATAATATTCTCCTATCAGCAGCAGCAGCTTTCAGATGGAGCTGGGATCTTTAAGAAAAAGAGCAACTAAGATACACAGCAAGAAGAAAGAAAAAAAAAAAGAAGAAAAAGAAACAGGAGCTGGCAGAAAACAAACCACAAGCTAGACAGCATTGTTTCTGTGCTAATATTTAAACTCTGTTACAGCTATACAAAGGAGACTAACAAGGAACCTGCAAGAAATACAGTACCAGTAAACTCACAGAAGTCATTGTTCATTGTGGGAGCCTCACAGCCAGCTCCAGCCTTCTCAGCAAGGTACTGCCAGATTCCTCATGCTGAGCTGAAGGGAATTTCCATATTTTAAAAGACCTAAGACTGGAAAGCAAGCTATAATATTTATTTGCCCTTTAAACAACAAATATATACGCACAAAAGAACAGGTTACACGTACACAGAAACGAGCAAGTGTCAGGATGCGTGCCAGCTACACCTTTGCCGTCAGAAGCTAAACAGGGAAAGGCACTTTAAGAACCTGCCTAGAAAAGAACAAGAGCCCATCTTCGGTCCCAGCACCCAAGTAGAGATAAGACAACCAGTAATTCTAACTACTTGCTTGACGTAAATCACAAAAAGTCAGCTGATTAGATCTAGCCAAAATTCAGGCACCCTGCCAATGCAGAAATAAATAGAGAAGAGCCATTTTCCACAGGTTCAGAGTGCTGCCACTGCAGGGAGGCTAGGCTCAGCCCAGCTGACAGCCTTGCTCCGTGCCATTACAGAGACCTTTTTTATTGGAGCTCTGAAATTTAGGACAATGCATATGGAAGTGTCAGCTCTCTTTATTAAGGTCCTTGCAGATATTTGTTTGACAATATATATTTTCACCAGATCAAAGCATCTTATATGTATGTTAGGCAAAGTAAAGAGCATGCTGTACTTTCCCCCCTTCTCTCAAAGTTTGAAACAAAGCATTAAGAACCAAGGTATGAGCCATTTATCTGTCAAAGGATGATTAAGAGCCTCTGGCAAAGAAAGATCAAGGATAGTTAAGGGCCTCTGGCAAAGCTGAGGGTGCAGTCTGTCCCCATCGAGCTTTAAAAAGGATTGATACAGAGGCCCTTACTGCTATTACAAAACAGAATTTTTTGAAAGTTTAAATTTATTCCTTTTAAGATCCATAAAGTTCAGTACCTGTTCTTCCTGCCCATGGTAACTTCTGCTTTTTCCTTTCTCTTATATTCTGTAATATTTGAATTAAAATATCTGTAATGGCTGTTCAGTAGTAGGTTACTAGTGGACATTAATAACGATACTGCTACTCTGAAATGTTGTGTTCCTGTTACTAAAAAAAACAAACAACAAAAACCCACAAACAACTGAATGAAATAATTTACACTTCTGCCTGCCTGCTTATGTTGGCAGCCCGATCAAAACTCAGATTCATAGTTTGAAGGTGTTTAAGAGCTGATGTATGAATCCAGCTCTATGGATATGGATAAGTAAAAGCTGATCATAAAGAAAAGAGTTGATCACAGGGAAACAAACAAACAAACAAGCCCATCAACTTTAATTTCTACCGAACATTTGGATTACACTAGAAAAGAAACACTACAGAAATGTCTCTAGAGACTACAGTTTGGGGACTCTCCATTATAGACTGGGATGCTTTAACAGATGACAATACCAGACTGACTAGAAGTTATCCAGCTGAACATTTTGCTGTCAGAAAATGTGATTAGTGAAAAGTGAAATAGGTTGTAATTGATAATTTTTTTTTCTAAGAAAAAAAACAGGAAACAGTGAAAAGGCTTTGTTTTAACATAGAAAACAAGAGACTTATACCTGAAGTATTTAAGAATAAAACATTTTTATTAACTCCAAAAGGTAGTTTAAGAATTGCATTCACCAGAAAGATTTTAATATTTTTTTAATTCCTTTTCAGGATAGAAAAAACATGTGTTTTGATCATAAGGAAAAAATTCATTTCTTCCCATGTGACTACATCTCCCATAAAATAACACAGTATCCTCACCTGTTCCTCATCTCTTAGGGGATGCTTGTGCGAATTCCAGGATTCACTGCCTCTTAAGAGATGTAGCTGTGGTCTAGTGAGGAGGGTGGAAGCATGAGAACTTCCAATCCTGACAAGACCCCAAAGGAGATCTAAGATTCCAATACTTCAATGCATTGGGGGAGGGGAGGGAATCCACCAGTATCCAGACATTTTTGTGAAATATCTTACTTCATCATTTTTACTCTACTGAAAAATACGGAGTGCAATTTCAGCCAGACCTAATCTCTTTATACAGAGCCAAGCACAAAATACAGGAGATCTCCTCATAACTACATTTGGACAATTCTCCATTCCAATACAGGAAAGTCACTTTCATTTGAAAGCATTATAGTCATTGCTGCTTAACAAAAGGACTAAGAACCACTCAGTTAACTAGTCTGTATCAAAGTCATGACCAGCAGTGGTCCTCAGCACAGCAAAGTGGTACACAAACCTGGTTATTCCATGCTAGGGGAGGAGAAAATTTAATTCCATTAATTAATTCCATTAAAGCTGATGGTAGCGTTCACTGCTAATATTACCAAAACATCTACCACTGCCTCTCACTTCAGATGTTTCCTCTGTTTTAGCACCTCTAGTAGGAATTGTGTCTCAAAGTACATTGAAAGTTTGTCATTAACCAAGGCTTCTTTTTTGGAAGCGTATCATAGGAATGACTATATATTGCAAGAAACTTTGGCATCTGACAACTGTTGTCTCTGCCTTTCACTCATTGAAGCTCATTCAAAATTTCCTAAAAGCCACTGAATGACAGTTTCAGACTGAATGTCCTGAGAACTGTGGATGAGGTACCCACATCTGCGTAGGAGCTTGCATACAAATAAAGAGCAGAACTGCACCAAAATCAAGTAGCAAGTACAAACCACAGAACAACATTATGCTTTACACAGATGCAATCTTCAGTGGTTCAGCTAGTGATGATCTGAATTTTCACTGCATATGTATTTCTTATGGAGAGGCTCTGTATTTGTTTGAATCTCTTCCTCCTCTGTTTTTGATTGTTTTGGGTTTTTTTTTTTCATCTGTCCCATCCTTGGTTTTCTTTTTACCTCTAGTCTAGAGCAGTATTCAGAAGAAGAATCACTGAATACATTTGGGAACCTACATTTAAAAAACTCTCTGCAAAATCCACGATGGAGCCAGACATTGTCTTTATGGCCAAAGCCTTGGAAATAAATTTTTGGCATGAATTATAGAATACCCAAGTACATTGGAGTGGACTCTGTGCATCATAATTCAAATTATTCATTTTCTAATGCACTGTAAACTAGTATGAAAACTAATTTACAGCACAGATAAAGGTCATGGAAGTATGGAGAAAATAGAAGCAAATGGACATTTCATTCATTCTCAAAGAGAATAAAACTGTTTGCACAATGTGGACTGTTCAGAGATTTTTAAGGTAAATATATTTTTATCAAACAGGTAAATACAGCAAAAAATGAAAATCAAACCTATTGTCTTATCAGCTTTAAATGGTTTTCTTTTTTAGTATCTACCTTTCAGACCTTATGAACCCTTATTTACCTGTCTATAGTTAAGCCAATAGCATAACGTTCAGAAATGCCTTTTTTTTTTTTTTTAATGTGGTACTCAGTGCCAGAATTACAAAGGTTTTTAGGTATCTAAAAATAAAATCAGGCATCTATGTGTAGATTTTCAATTCCTGTCTTAAAAACAAAAAATGTCACTTTTTCTGAACTCTTTGGAATAAAACAAAAACAAGTGACTGGCAGGAACCTGTTCAATAAAAGATTATTCTAGTTTGTAGCTAACAGACAGCAAAGCACTCTTCTTGGAGCTGCTGGCAGGCAGCTAGGCTCTAGAGGAGAGTGGAGAGTAAGACAGAGTGGAGATAAAGACAGAAGCCACCACAGTGGTTTCTATTTGCTCTAGATGGCTCCTCAGGCAGCATGTGAGTTTCTTTGCATTGCCTTTCAGAGACGCCTTCTTCCTCCCTGTTCCCTGCACCCTTTTTAGGTGACTTAAGCACCTCCTTCTAAATTCTGGATTCTGTTTCCCATGCCAGATGTCTAAAAATTAGGCGCCACAGAACATAAGTCAGAAGCTCTTATTCCATCAATTCATATTTTGTAAAAACACCCTTTTAAGTGGCAGCAGAGCAGCTACATTTACAAAGATGGAGAGGAGAGAGGAAAGCTATTCAGTAACAAAACAGGCAGTACATGCCAACATTTTGTCCATTAGAAGCAACACTACATCTTTCTTCATCTACAAAAAGCACCAAGTCAATGATTTATCTGTTTGTCCAGAGGCAAAAATGATTAAAACACTGAACTGGACACTCTGAGTAAAGTGATCGAACAGTTCATGTAGAGAGCATATATATTTATTATGACTCAGCCAAGTTCCAAAAAGGGCATGTAGCAACATATACACAGCTACCACTGTCAAACAATGAAGAACTTCTGCAAGTCCTTTGGTAATTCAACAAACCAAAACAAAACCACCTTGAGACAGCTAAAATACTCTCCAATAAATGTTGAAGGTTCACTTTACACCTCTGAGATGCCATTTTGTTGAATGAAATAAATCTTAAGTCTCAGAGGTGAACTGAAATTTCAGAACAAGTGCACAAGCCTGGGACACACTTAGATTTAAAAGGTTTTAAAGTGATTTAGAAAATCACAAATGCCTGTGTGTAGTAATGTTGCAGTGTCCAAACAAACTGAGCTTGAGAGGAAGTGAATCACAGTCTTTTTATAACATGTTCAGAGGCCTCTCAAACACCAGCACTATACATAAAATTCAAGTGACATTAACTCCTCTTAGAAAATGGGGCTATGCAACTGCAATAAGATCCATCTCCTAATCAAGTAAGCTAGTTATTGACACAGTGACTCTGTTCATCCCAAGATAAGAAATCATACTGGAAGAGAAAGCCTTGCGTCTTTAATTTGCTTCCTGCCTGCAGGCTGAAGTCCTGTACACACACACAGTGCCACTGACCTCTCTTGAGCTAAGGTTTGTGGACCATTTTCTGGTGACAGGCCATATGACAGCACTTCATAGCTTTCAAGTTACTGCGTTCAATGTAACATAAAAGAGGATGTTTCTGGTTAGCTCACATTTAATATACTAATAGTATTCTGCTTCTGTAAAATCTAGAAGCATATAAATAACAAACCATTACAGTGACAACTACCGAATTTCTGTGTTTACAGAAAACTGGCAGTTCATAAATATTGAAGTATGCTGTTAGCAACAAAGTACAACATATAGATGCTATTTTTCCTAAAGATAGGGAAACAGTAACCATCACTGAAATAATTCATTATTTATAGACCTTTGAATTTTAGAGCCACATGACTGCACTACAATTTTGCCATTAAAATTCAGAAAAGTATCTGTGTTATCCCTTTGATGAATACGCTAAAGGCAATGAAAACAGTAACCATTGCTGACACATTTCCCAATGATACAGTGGTATTTGCCACTTGATCATCAATACAGTTTTTTAAATGAGCCCTAGTATTGCCAAATAACTATCACGTAGCTTCATTAAAGCTAAAACATAGGAATCCCCATCACAACTGGAGATTGCAATCATGCATCTATAATTTGCATCACGGAAGTGTTACAGTGGAGAGAAATACACTCCAAGGCAAGCTTCCCGTAGGGCTCATTACAAGGAACTTCTAATGCCTCCAGAGTTAGAAAGGTACACAATCAAATTTGATATCTAGCCAAACCATGCCTTGAAAGTATTGTGACAGCTCTCAGAGTCCTTCGGCTAATTTGTATGACTTTTGCAGTCAGAATCTTTTGCCTTTCAATCTCCGTGGATACTACCCACCTTAGTTTTTCCTCAAAATCATTTCCTTCTTGTAACGCTATCAGTCAGAAAGATCCTGACAGTAAAACATGAATGGACTAATAACAAAATTACCAAAAATAGTCAAACAAGCTATACAGAGCCACCAAACTGGAAAACTAAGAATATTTTCTGTAGTCAATCTCCCCTTGCTATAATAAGTTTGGATGTTATAACAGCAGCAATGTGGCCATCCTGGAGACTATTTTCTGTCCAAAATGTAGATGATGCCGATATGAGTTTTTTAAAATAGGAAGCCTGGGAGGAAAAAGTTCTTCTATCAAGGTTTGTTCAAACAGAATTTTCCGTCTCACCTCAAAAACCACCTCTCCATCAAATCCCCAAGTAAAGTTTTCTTGAAAGATTTAATGAAGTTGTAGAGATCAGGACTAACTACAAGACTGGGAAAGACATACTTCAGAAGTTTTATTGGCAGGTAAATTTCATGAAGACTACTCTATGAGGCTTAGGTGACTTCTCAAAAGCTTCTAGATTCAACTTTCTCTCCTGTTAGGTGCTCTTCCTTCCCTCTTCCTGCTGTACACACAGGAACCTTGGAGGATTTTAACAAGTTGTGTCTACGCTATCCTGTTACAGTACCCAGGTATGGCTTTCAAAGCCCAAAACTGCTGCTTGCTCATGCTGTGCTGGCCTTGAACCTCACTCAGGGCACCATAAAAGTTGCCTTGTTGGAATATTGCAGAGGAGAAAAAGAAACTCGGGACCCTCCAGTATGTACCCTCAAACAACCTGGATTCCTTAACGTGCACTTCCCATTATTCTTGTGCCTCACTGTCCCCCTACTCTCATACGTGGCACCCCTCTTCAAATACACACACTTGGCTGACCTGATGTTGTCACACCAGGAACAAAGTGACAAGGAAGTCCACCACATCACATAAGAAACCTGCTCCTGATTCAGTGCCAGTGGGTTGCACATGCACTCCTTACTGGAGCTAGAGCCTGCCTCATTTCTACAGTGATGAAGGTGAGCCACTTAAGTAATCTGGCCACAGTGCCCAGTTCCACATCCTCCTACTCATCAGCTTTCACATACAGCAACCCTCGGGGCTGGAGCTCTTGATCCAGCACTGTTAGCCAAGGGCTAATGTTACTGTCACAACTGCCAAACAATCCAAGCATGCCCAGCAACCAGCAGCACCCCACAGATGGTTTGCTGGGTGAGGGTTTGTAACTACAACACTCTTGAATGAATTGGTAAATTAACACTTAAAATCTTCACTGAAGTTTGTGTCTCAGAATGGAAGTTGTTCATAGTGTCTGCTGCATCGAAAGCAGAAGCTTGGCACGGAGACAACTGAAGAGGCTGTCACATCTGCTTTGTTTTCGGTCACATGTGGCATCCAGGAAACACCTCCGCTACATGGAATGTGTACATGTTATATGGCTTCCACTGTATTAACAATACTCTTATTTCTCCACAGATACCAGGAGAAGACCGCAGAGAAAGGGAGCTCTTTCAAGCTAAATGACAGGGAATCTTCCCTCCATATGCAATTAGGATGAAGACAAAAGGATAGCATCAGCATAGTGTTACCAACAGTTACTCTTCTGTATTTCCACCTAGGTTTTTTTGTTTGTTTTGTTTTAATAAGAGTATCAGTAATGTTCTGCTAATCAGGAAAATCAGTTTGCTTCTGGCAAACAAATATGCCAGCAACAAAGGTGAAAATTCTCATTAATCTCTCAACACATAGTTGAGACTTGGAAAATACTGCTTATAGAGAAAATCCTTTGTGTCAAATATATGAAGCGTGAGCATCTTCAGAAGTGCTTCGAATGTTCTTATCAAACCTTGTCAAAACTTTTACAGTTTCAGATTTTGCAATAACCTTGAATCCCAGCCTGAGTTGTCAAAATTTTAACCCAAAAAAAAAAAAAAAAAAAAAAAAAAAAATCAGCCTAGGTTTTAAGTTAGAGTTTAACTCCAAATTCAATATATGTGATTCTAAGAGGGGGAAAAAAAAAAGCAGCTATAAATGCTTTAAAAATGCCAGAGAATTCATAACGGAATCTAGAAGCAAAATCAGCAACTTGTGGTTCAAAGGTTGCATTTTGTGGAATTTCCTCTAGTGAAATCTCTGAAATACTGGATTATTTGAACCTATTACAGAAATATATCACATAAACAAAAGCATTTTTTAGTGGAGTTCTTTCATAACTCAAAATTCTAAGTGCTTGCGAAACAATCAAGAAAGATTTAATCTTTGCTGTTTCTAGCTTTTTTCTGAAGATTACCAAAGTAAGGAGAACTCATCTGAGGATGTACCAGCTTCCACTAGATCAACTGCTCTGTGTTAATTTCCCAAGGCAGTGTTGTTTTCTAGTACAGAGACTTGAGTTATTCTATCACATTAGCTTCAATAGGATGTACTCTCCGAAGAACTAGAGAGAAGGGCAGAAGAGGAGACAAAGCTAATGTGGTACTTCCTCCACATCATCCTCTTTCACTTAATCTCCTCAGATTCACATAGACCTCAGGAGAACACTTTCAGGGAGCACATTTCTTGATCTTTCTAAAGGAAGGAAGAAAGGGATAAAAAGGCCTCTGTGTTGTAGTATTTGTATGCAATTCTGCTAAAGACAACTGGTGAAGTTCTTTTACTTCTGCATAGGAGGTAACGATGTCCTTCAATAGCAAGCATAGAAAATTCTGTCAGAATCTGGATTTGTGCTGAACTGCAGCCAATATAAGGAAGACTTACTTGCACAGAAGACAACTGTTAGCTACTCTAAGAAAGTATGGTGGCCGTTGGTAGTATACAAAGTTCCAAACAAGAACAGTTCAGAGCACATTATTATTTAAATATCCCAAAGGAATTTCCAGAATCAAAAGCAAGATGAACCTGCAGAATGTGCCCAGGAGACTGCGGTCAGTTAATGAAATCAAGAAGAGCCTCTGAATTACACTGCAGGATGAACCTGGCAGCCTCAACATCCCTAGGAAAAAAAAAAAAAAAAAATGGTGCAACACAAGCACTTATTCACTTTTCTTGGAGAGAAATATTCAAGATATTAAGTTATATCCATAGCATGTAAAATGCATTATAACAGGGAAACATTATTTTAGCAAGAGATATGAATTGTATGAATTTATTCTTTCCAACTGTTCAGATCAGCAGCTGATTAAATCATAGGTCTGTTTCCTCTAAATCAGATGCGAAGACAAAAACACGAGTTGAGTTTTTTCTCTTAGCTGTCCGTCACCTGCTTTTAAGATCTCACAATATATTGCAGTACACAATATACTGCACAACATATTTGCAGCACAAAAATGTTTAACCACCCACAAGCTGATGTAACACTGACACAAGCTGAAATAGCATATACCATACCAGATTTGCGTCCCCCCTCCCTTATTTCTTGCAGACGTAGGCTGCAAGAAAAGTAAAAGTAAATTTCAAAGTCTTGCTCCTCAGCTGAGCTTTCTTAAGTTCAAGAGGACTCAGAACAAGGATATCTGAAGTCATCTCTGATTTATTTAGTTTGAAATTTCTGCCAAATAATCGGTTCCTTCCTCGATCTCTGCATGCCAACTAAAAACACACAAACAAAATTGAGTCTTGCAAATTCCTTACCAAATCTCACAATAAATTGTTGTAAGAGCAGACCTACAAAACCTCTGAAGCCAGAGATCAGTTAACATTAGTACAGACAGAAGCAGCAAGATGTCCTACAATATTTAGGTTTAAATTGAAGATGACGACTATCCCCAGCTCAAGAAGGCATACTCGCAGAAAGTAGTAGTTAAGCCCTACAACACATTGCACAGGGACGTGAGGAACATCCATTCTTGGAGATACTCGAAACTTTACTCAACAAGGCCCTTAGCAACCTGATCTAGCCTTTGCATTGGCCCTGCATTGAGTAGGAGGTTTGACCATCTGACCTCCAGAGGTGCCTCCCAATGTGAATGTTTCTATGATATATACTGCTTAATGCACAAACCTCCATTAAGTACATGTGCAAGCCTGGATGGTGCTGGATGACTAGAGATGCATTCACATATACACTAGTTCTATTCCCTGTGATGCTTTTGCACGTTAAGACCCTTGCCAGGTACTCTACAGCTGGCAGCTAGCAACAAACCACAACATACAAAGAATATTTTTGAGATTTTGGAGAAGCTACAGGATAACCTATATCTGCATCTAATAGTGATCGCATGAGCCTTCCTAATAATTTACCTCTGCAGAGTCAGAACAATTTAGAATGCTTATTGTCAAGCCTGATTTCAGAGAAGAACCTTCACTGCCTATAGGAAAAACTGCATTTATAAGGTATCCATTCAAAATCAGAGTTCAAAAGACAGCCTGAGGATCTCCTAGCTATTTACCAGCTAGCTACCTTTTCCTGATTCATCATGTTGTTGTGCTAGAGCTCCCCTGACTGTGGAACAAATCTGGTCTGGGCAAGCTGCAGATTCTTTGCTTTTCTCAATGCCAAGCCTGAATTCTGCACCATAATCCCAAGACAACGTACGGAATAAAAGAAACATGGTTTCCAAGTCATCCCTAAGGAGGAAATAAATCCATAACTTTAGATTCAGATTTTTACAGAACTTGTGTGAATTGATGTCAGTTAATGAGGCTGAGCTGGTCTAAATCAGAGGAGGAGAATCTGGTCCCAAGAGTCTCATTTTCAAAATGTAATGTACCTGTGTTGGTTTTGGCTTGGGTAGAGTTAATTTTCTTCATAGTAGCTAGTATGGGGCTATGTTTTGGATTTGTGCTGGAAACAATGTTGATAACACAGGGATGTTTTAGTTACTGCTGAGCAGTGCTTACACAGAGCCAAGGCCTTTTCTGCTTCTCACCCCACCCCACCAGCGAGTAGGCTGGGGGTGCACAAGAAGTTGGGAGGGGACACAGCCAGGACAGCTGACCCCAACTGACCAAAGGGATAGTCCATGCCATATGACCTCCTCCAGCATATAAAGCTGGGGGAAGAAGGAGGAGTGATGGCGTTTTGTCTTCCCAAGGAACTGTTATGCATGATGGAGCCCTGCTTTGCTGGAGATAGCTGAACACCTTCCTGCCAATTGGGAGTAGCGAACTAATTCCTTGTTTTGCTTTGCTTGCGTGCGTGGCTTTTGCTTTCCCTATTAAACTGTCTTTATCTCAATCCACGAGTTTTCTCACTTTTACCCTTCACGATTCTCTCCCCCATCCCACTGGGGGGGAGAGTGAGCGAGTGGCTGTGTAGTGCTTAGTTGCCAGCTGGGGTTAAACCACAATAGTACCACATATTTATCAGAGCAGGACTCCATTTTGTTAACGTTCGTTTATTCTGTTACCCCAGCATTTGGCAAGCTGTTTTCACGTCCAAGACATTTAGTGTTATTGCTTGTTAGGGTGTACATGGAGCTGTAAGAGAGCTTAGAGCTTGATTCATAAAACTAGTTACGCATGTTCTGTAATTTTGTCATGGATCTCTTATAGAGCAGTCAGGCTGCAGGCTGAATGCTTGATTCAAAGAAAGGAACAGCTGCATTACATGAAAAGATTGTAAAATGCTGGACAGGTGCTGGGGAACTGCAGCTCCACACAGAGTTATGTCCTTGGGAAAACACCCCCATTTGGCCACTGATAGATTTAATCACATTGTCTCTGATTACCTCTTTTTCCTCTAAAGATCTGTCCTAACTGATTTTTCTCCATATTTCTTAAGACTGAAAGGACCTCTTGTGAAACACCCAAAGGTCAACCCTTAAGCCACAACTTTGCTAAGTTCTCTAATCACAAAACCTGCTAGACAAAGGTCTATCAGCATGGAGGCTCTTTGATTTCATACCACCTCAGATGTCCACCTCCTATGTCACACAGGCCTACTTTACCTATTCTCACAGTGACTTCCTTAGTTTGTGGCTACCTTTGGAAGTATACTCTCCCTCACCTCTCGGGGAAGATGTTAGAGAGATCTTGCTTCTCCTAAGCATTTACCAGCATCTAATGAACGGTATCTGTATTCCCTACTGTGTCAGGTGCCCATACAGAATCCCAAACTCAGAAGACAGGTAACTACACTGAGGGAAGGGGGCTTGGGAGGCACTAGCTACTGATTCTTCCCAAACATATGGAGATCAATGAGGTATTCATTGTCTACTGGAATTTAGAATACTCTTAAAAAAGAAAATGCTACCTATGTACCCATAGCCCATTTTGTCAGCTTCTTACATCACCTATTCATGCCTTCTCCCCTTACATAATTCTTCCACCCGTATTAATATTTTTAAAAGTCTACTGAGACTATTATACTGAAAAAAGGAGAATCATCTTATAATTTAAGACATATAAGTTGCTATGTTTTTGGAAACTGAATAGAATTCATTAGAGACATACATTTACCACTAGCTTCTGATCTTCCTGCAATTACCTATTCTTCAGAACACCATAATGAAAGTTTTAATAAAAACTGGTTCATATATGCTGAAGCATTAACTCTTGTGAAATCGAAATCACCTTATCTAAAAGAAGATGAATAGAGTGTAGGACATCACAAATTACCTTTGGTGGAAAAAGCCTCTTGCAAAAATACAAGGCAACTAAGACACTTGCTATAGCGTCTGCTATCATTTTTTATGAATGGACTTATTCTATTGGGTTCATTTTCTTTTCTAGCATAAAGTCCAATCCTATAGGGAAATGACTTATCTCCTGCAGGATTCTGAATGTCCTTCAGTTTCCCTTAAAACAAACAAGGATCAAGGGGGTCCAGCACCTCTTAGAGCTCATTTGCATTCTTGCACGATGAGTCCCATATATATTGTCAGCATCATACAGTGATTGTATGGAACATCAAGAAGTTAAAAACAAGAGATTAAGTCTGAATGAAAAACCTAATGTCAGTTTTCTCAAGTCTGGATATAAGTCCAAATTTTTTAAATTGTCATACCCTTCCAATTAATCTAAACAAATCCTACAGTAAACTCATAGTATTTCAACATTGTTACAGATGGTCAGTTATTGAGGGGGCAACCTGATGTCCATATAATGCACTTCTTATTTTTAGAGGACAGTCAGGGCTTTATGACGTTAAATAGGACATGCAAAACTGAGGCACGCAAAAAAAATACTGGTCAGTATCGACTATTTTTTCTGGAGCTCAGGAAAAAACTTCAAAATCCAGGAATTTAGTTGTGCAATTGTACATCATTATTAAAAACCAGTGAAGAAATCATAGAATCATAGAATCATAGAATCATTAAGGTTGGAAAAGACCTCTAAGATCATCGAGTCCAACCATCAACCCAGTACCCATGCCCACTAAATCGAAACTGGATACATGCATGCAGCAAACTTAAAAGTAAATGCAAGAAGTGTTGCATACAGAAAACTGAATGCTCCCTCAGCCCTTGCGAATGAAGGTAGTTTACAGTCTGGTTTGTAGCAAATATCTAGTGAGTACATTGTCTCTTTAGAGTTCAAAGTTATAGGTGTTTAGAAACATAATTTTCAAAGTCACATTGCTTTATGACTGTTCATATGTCTATAGACTAATTAACTGTGACAAGCTGACCATTAGGAAAAAGCATTCATACACATGACAAGATGACAGATGTTTTAACACAAATACAATGCCACCCTAAAAAAAAAAAAAAAAAGAAAGAAAGATCTGACAGGTTTAAGTTTCAATTAATTAGAGACGTTTTAGAATACAGTAATCATTTTCAAACCAATGAACCATGTTAAACTAGGAATACAGTATTCCTTATTTTAAACAGTCAGTCTACTCTCAAAATCAGTGATTTAATAAGAAGGTATTACTTCTGTGCACTGCAATCTGTTCCCCTTCTCTATTCAACCTTTACTGACTGAAGTAAGGGTTTACTACTTTTACTTTCATTCACCTAGAAAAATGAGAGACAATAGGAAAGCAAGAACATAAGATTTCATTTCAAATATTTTTGCAATCACCAACATAAAATAATCCCCAACCTTATAATCTTTAATTCTAATGGCACACAAAATTGAGTTCATATTTCTATCCTAGAGCATAAAACGTGGAATATTTGAGAGGAGAAAAACCTAGCAAACTAAACCTCGTATTTCCATTCCTTTTGTATCCTTCATACCAAGAAAATGAAGGCTTTCAATAGTATTCACCTACCCTGTCTTACTCTACTATATTAGAGAACTTTTGCAAATGTGACTTATCCCAAATTCTGGAGTATTCTGAAAGCCCAAGAGCTTTCAGGGCAGCCTGGTAGGCATGTGTTTAAGCTGCCTCTCACATGACTGTCAGAGCTTCGCATCTATGCTAGCATTAGCCCAGCTCATACCATAAATTTCAGTAGCCTTCTAAGGCAACATTATGGCACCCAGCAATTACTGTAAGCAAGCCATAGTTGCATCATTTCTTTAAACGCAGCAGCTAAGCTCATGTCCAGAAACTACAAGCATGACTGCAAAAATGTCACGAGTACCCTAGGCAACTTTACACTGTTGCAAGGATGCATGGGGAGAAGTATTTTATGGCTAGTGCTGCTAAACATGTAATACAAAATTCTTATCTGGAGCAAATTCTCCTAGGGTTTTGGTTTGGGGTTTTTTTGTGGTGTTTTTGATTTTTTTTAAAAAAGATTAAATGTTTTTGTGGGCAATGAAATTGCAGTTTTCCAACATGAAAAATCACCCTCACCTTTTGCCTGGTCAAGGAAAATAAAATACAACAATTAATTTTCATTTGTTGAAACAGAGTCCCAGCACTGGTCTGTTACCACACATCAGAACATAATCTGAATCTAACAAAACTAACTTCCAGATTAGTATTTATCCACAACCATCCAAAGCCACAGAGTCCTTGGACATACAAGCATTCTGTCAGAATTCTAGTCACAAGTTTGTACCACTAAAATAAAATTTTGTAAAGCTCCCCTTTTTGCAACTGTTCTTACTCAATAAGAGCTCATACCAACCATACAAGTGAAAAAAAAGAGCTGGGGTGGGCGCACCATTTCTCTTACCACCCCTGCACCACAGCAGGATATAGATTAAATTTCAGTACAACCCAACAGAATTTTTTCCTTTTACAGACACCCCTGAGATGTGATCCCAGCATTGTCTCCCTTATGGGCCATTCTGAAAAATGTTACATATTTCAGGGTCTGGAAAAGCCAACTGTAAAAATCAATGTGTAGTGATATTACTGCCATCTACGATTTTGTTAGTTCCTTAAATATACGTTCCTTCTGTGGAGTCTGGCATCCATGTAATAAGCAAGGACTACGTAAGTACTATGCAACAGAAAGTATCAACAATAACATACAGGAATAATGACAGTAACAACTACTTACATAGGCTTAAACAATTTTTAAAAACGCTGTTTGCATTGTGTAGTAGTTCCAAACAGTGGAAAGCTAAGGTAACTTGACAACTTCTGCACACTGCAGCAGAGCTGTGCTGAGACTCTGAAGTTCTCTTGGAGAGAGAAATATATGCAGAAGCAGAGTATAAAAGGAACATAAGCAGGATATAAGAACAGCTACCCTGGAACATTTATTATCATTAGCAGTTAGTTACGGGACTTTTCTGAGTAGCATATTTCCTCCAGATCATCATGTTTAATAGCACCCAACAGGCTGTCCTTCCTAAAATTCTCAACCTTTTTTAACCCTTGTATAGCTTTTTTGAATTTTAAAACATTCTCTGACAATTGATGAAATCTAAAAATTTAACTACTCATTGCATGAAAAAAGAACTTCCTTTTGTTTAAGTGTTCAATTTGACAATTTTCTAATTTGTGTGCTATGGGAAATAGCGAGTGATCTTTCCCTAGTAACTTTTTCTCTTCTTTTCATAATTTTACAGGTCTGTATCATATTCTCTTACGTTGACTCTTTTCTAGGCAGAGCATCCTTAGTCTCTTCAGTCTCTGCTCGTGTAAAAACTATTCCATATACCTCTTCATCTACTCTAGTTTTACTGCATGTTTTTCAGAGTTAAGTATAGTGAAGAACACCTTTAATTCATCCCCTTTCCAGCTCATTCATAAATATGTTAAATAGCAAAATCCCAGAATTGAAGTACTACAAGGAAGATGCTAAGTTACCTCTCTCCATTGTGAAAGCTGACTACTTTTACCTCAACTTCATTTCCTGTCTTTAAGTAACTATTCATCCACAGGAAGACTTCCCACTTACTTCATCAAGCTTAATTTCTTCAAGAGCTGTTTATAAGGGCTCTTTTCAAAAGACATTTGAAGAATCTCAGCATACTGTACTAAGCAGATCACACACATTCATGCTCATTGACACAATTCAAAAACTCTAGAAAAAAAAAATCTAGTAGAATGGTGAGCTATAGATTTTCTTCAAGATGTCAAGGGGGATAAAAATAAGCATGTTTAATCCATGTTTATAAAACAGAATTGAAATGAGTTTTTTCTACTAATATGCCCAGAGTAGAAGTCAGACCTTCTGGTGTGTATTTTCCTACAGATCTTTAAAATTGTGCCTAAATTTTCATTTCTAAATTCTGAGGCCACTGTAACTAAGATTTCACCTCTTAGCTCAGTAATTTCATAACTGAGAGAGCTCTTAAAACTCTTGAGTAGATAGCTTTCACCCTTGAGTTCTGTAAATATTAATTTTACCTTTTTTAATTAATAAAATTATACATTACTGCTAAAAACTCTCTCAATGACAGTTCAATAGGAGCAGTTCCTCAGACCTGCCTTCTGTAAGCAAAAGTTCCAGTGTGAGAACATACCTATACAGTCCTGACCACGGAAGTGAATGGTAATGCACCTCAACTTGGCTAGAGTCACTGGAATGAAAATAATATCATGCTGTATCTTAGATTAAAACAGACTACACTTCAGCATCCTGTTACTTACTGGTTTGCAGTTTGTTCTGTTTGATCCAAATACCAGAGTATTTAGATTTTCTGTAGGATTTTTTGGGCATGGACAGGTTTCGAGGTGTTTTGTTTTGGTTTTTTGATTTTGTTTTGTTTTGTTTTGGGGTTTTTTTGGGGGGGTGGGAGTGGGGGTGGTGTTTGGGTTTTTGGCTGGGGGAGTTGCCAGGGGTTTTTTTGTTGTCGTTTTTGGTGTTTGTTGGTGTTTTGTTTTTGTTTTTTTCAGACAGCACATTGTATACCTATGAGGCAAGCAAAATGACAAGAAGAATAATGTAACTACATCTTCTGTCCTCAGTTACCGTTGTGTAGTTTCAGTGTAATATTAACTCCAGTGGAGTTTCTCTAAATTTTCATTGGTATAATTAAGACCAAAGTGTAGTAGCACTAAAATAAATAATCATAAAAAAAAGAATCATGCTAATACAATGAATTCCAAACATTACATATCTTAATAAATTTATCTTTGTATTAAGATGAGAGTCGTACCCTTAAAATCAAAAGGCCAGAACTACCTCATATCCCATCTACCCATCCATACATAAAAAATAATCTGGGCATTGCTTTAAAAAATCAAAATACTTCTGCTTAATCCTATAGCTAAAGTCACAATCAACTCTAGAGAGTAGTCATTATGTGTCAGTGTTCAAAAATGTACCTGACTGAAGCCCTACACAATCAGGGTGGTAGAGCTGTTTAGAACTAACATGGAATTCCTGCACCACTGCCCCATTTCAGCCATAACACGACTGAAGATTTCAGTTACAATTCATGCTATTTTGCACAGAACCAGTGATAAGGAGGAAAGAAGGTCTTACATAGAACCTAATTCTTGAATGACCAATATAAAAGTTATAAACCCAATAGTAGTTGCAGGCATTCTCCCTCCTGAGACCAGAACTTCGGCTGTGGCAAGAAGGTAAGGATAATCTATGAAGCATACGAGATACTTTCTTCTTCCTCTAATCTTTTGCACTGCAAGTAGTGCTAGCAGAATACTGTGTCCTCAGAGCATAATTATGTCAATACTCCTTTTAAATCACTGCAGCTATACATCTTCTACTACACAGAGCTCCACATAAACACTCAGCTGTTGCCTTTGCATAGACTTTGCTCTAGGAGCAAAATCCTTTGCTAGGAATTATATTAAGGCACATCTAAAATTAATGTCAGCATTCAAAAGAGGTTGTTCTACAAATTTCTGAATCGCTGCATTAAAAAAACTGCATCCTTGTTCCTTTTTTTTCCATTACTGTTTACATTTTCTAATTCTACCAATTAGATGTACTAAAAAAAGTTGTAATTTAAAATCCAATTGCTTAAATTCAATTGCATCAGCAGTTGAATGATCTCTCAAAATTCTGGAGTCAGAGGTAACCAAGTTTAGGTATTTTTCAGACAAACTGGCAGGGGATTAATTAAATTTCCAACATTTTTGTTTGCTTGTTTTGAACCCAGATAATCTTTTGTTCTTTTCAGTTGACTTGCCTTCTAGCATTCACAAATTGAAAAATAGAGATCAACATCATCAGCATTCTTTGTACCTCAACTATAATTAACRCACTTCCCTTACTTTGAGTACAGAATTTTTATATACATCTTAAGGAGGATTATAAATACAGTAGCACACGATATTTCTGCAGGAGTTTTATCAGAGGTAGAAGTGAAGAAGGGGGAATGAACATGAATTACTTTTATTATTGCACAGCATCTTTGGCAATTAATTTTTTCTTCCTCCTAGATTTTATTACAGAAATAGGTAATAGGCCAGATCCATGTTCCATTGTGGCAAAAGCAAGTTTTCCCACTAATATCAATAGGAATTGAAGTGTTGAATTTTGTATAAGAACAGTTTAATAAAGATTCTTGCTCATAAACATCCTTTTAAAGTGTTCTTATGTATTTATGCTCAAGTTTAGGATTGACTTTATCTTTTTATTTATTTATTAAAAAACAAACAAACTTCTGTGGCTTTTCTAGTTTGGAACATTTGGAACTTTCTGTCAAATCAGTACCCCAAACTAATTTTGCTGTACTAGCTATAAATACTGTACTCTGACCACTGCACCTATCATGAGCACACAGCAACAGGACAGCCAGAAGGAGAGGAAAAATTTACCCATCTCCTACTCCTCTTTGATTAAGAAATGTAGCTAACTCTGCTTTTCCAGAGTTGTTTGTGCCTCTCAGCCTCAGAGGATAAAGTATTTTCTTGCTCTTCTCAGAAACTGAAACAAATCCTCAACACTACAGCACTGTTTGAACTTCATAATGCTTCTTGCTTCTCAGGAGTTTTTTCCTGCATATGTGCAACAGAGAGAAGCTCTTCCCCCACCTTTCTCCGATGAGTCAGATATTAAAAGGCAATTCTGAACAACTCTTCATATTGTATAGCTAAGCTTTTTAGCAAAAGGAAAAGCATAAGCAGCTCACAAAATAAAATCTACAAGCCTAGTGTCTCACTGACTTGATTTAAAACTTAATAGTCACAATGGCTCTCACTGCAGAACTTCTTTTGACAATAGCATATATATGCATATAAATATGGATAAGTCAAATTAATGCACAAAGACTAATGAACTGGAATATCTGGAAAAATAAACTACATGCATGTGTGTTCCGAGTACTTCATCACAATATAAACACAAGGCTGAAATAAAGACAATGGTCCTCAGAAGTTTTCCCTACAGACCAGTAATTTGTCAGCACAAATGATATTAGTGTTCAGTGGATGCTGAGTCTGAGATCTGTCATTCTCCAATGGGCAAAACAGACAAGGTTAATTCTTGGGATCTGATCTTGCACATAAGCTCTATGCTCCCTCTGCAATATACTGCCTTAACCAATAGTGTTTATGACCATGTCATAAACATGTCATTTGTTTCTGAGCCTGAACCTTTTAATCTCGGAGCTAAAGGAATCATCTCTGCCTGCAATATCTGAGGCACGTATATTTCAATGCTATAAATACCAAAATTTACTGCTAAAATTATTCCAATGTCTGTGAAGATAAACCCTTCCTGGAAGTGGCTGGCTCCATAAAGGAACCAAAGGATGGAGTTAAGGAGGACATCTGCAAAGTAACTCAATCTGAGCATTCAGCCTGAAGCCTCCCCACCACTAGTAAGGTTGCTAAGCACAAGGTATATACTGATGTGACAGGTACAATCCACAAAACATCATTCCTTATACCAACATTTATAGCATTTAGTATTCGTCATGCCAGTGCTTTACAACTCTTACGTGTTTATTAGAGACAAAAAGTGGATGTTATATGACAGGCAAAAAAGGGTGTCTCTCATGACCACAAGAGGAGTCAGTGTTTCAGAAGATATTTACAGGACCTCTTTCTGTGTAGCATGTGAGAATTCTTACAAATATTAATATTTTAGCATACTCCCCAAGGAACTAGTGTCAGCAAAATAAACAAGTCTCCTCTCCTTCACCTTTTACGCCAAGAAAAATCACGATAGACAAAATTCACACAAGAATTCTGTCAGTCAAGTATTAAAACAACTCTCCTGAATCTCAGCCCAACATCTTGGTTGAAACATTGTCCTTACAGATTCAGTAATTCCTGAAACGCCAGGTAGTCCTTTACCACATGGCCTTCTCTTTATCAAGCAGATAAAAAGCAAAACAGACTTTGTTGCTGTTGTCAGAAATAGCAGCTCCTCCCAATCATTAACAGGAGGTGCAGGTACAAAAGAATACGAACATGGCAAAGAAATAACTCCAGGTCACAAACTGTAATGCCTTCTCTAACCAGTCAAGAGTGAAAAGGGGCTAAAAGGAAAACTAGTATTGTACAAAGTCAGGATGCTTTGTACTCTGAGCTCTTCAAGGATACTTGTGGCTACAGACATTAAACTAAGAGTATTTTCCATTGCTGATAGTGCCTTTTTCTAGTGCAACTTAAATCCTTTAAGTTTTCACAGTTTGGCTAATCCTATTTCTTTTTAAATCACATTAAGCCCTTCCATGTGTCTTACGAATATTGAAAAGAATGAACATACACCTTGTAAAGGCAGCAGAATAAGTTCCTCTCACATCAGGAGAAACGAGCTGGCTAGAATCCATCAGAACTACATTTACCTTTGGTACACAGCAGTGAAAGACATGGTTAAAGGATTGGGCAGCCTCCAAAATACTTTCCAACTCCATTACTACAGCTCTTGGTTATGCTAGCTCCCATCAACTGCCTAGGCAATAAACATTGCACTACACCATTTTTCCAGTGTTTTGACATCAGATATAATAATTCCTTTACCAGCCAGAACATAAACCTTTCAAATGCCATTGCTGCTGAAAACTAAAAAAAAATTATAAAACACAGAACACTYGTGGATGTGCTAACAGGCTTCAATTGAAGACAGTTTTGCTTGCACTACCATACTATGCCAAAGCCATACACGGCTGCAAGCCGAGTATCTCTAATTCATTATTTTTACATGTAACAGAGCTTTTGTGAACAGCAAACACCGGGAGTTTGAAAGTGGGTATGCTGCATTCCATATTGCAAGTTAACTTTTAAAATTACATTCAAATGAAGTTAGTTATGTTCAAGGACTTATGAAAGGTAGTTCATTAATAGCCCTGAAATCCGTCGTTCAGCAACAAGACATTTCAGCTGCTATCCAGACTGACATACTAACATTTTTGAACCCTAATCTATATGGACGGTGTTCAGGACTTAATAGATGCATCAGTCTGTGACCAATTCATTCTTGGCAATTCTGCTGAGGCTGAAAACAAGGACAGGAATTAGTGCCAGTTTGGAAGGTAAGTTTTTCTAGTACAGACGCTTCTTCACCAAGAAATGGACTGGTATCACCAATCCACTCCACAGTGACCAATTAAGTCAATATTTTCCATCTACTAACAAATTAATTTGTGGCCACTACTAAGACTGAATTTTATTGAGAAGCCTAAAGACAAAGATAGCTGTATTCCTTTTCCAAACTCCTAAAATCTCAAAGCTACTGCTTTTCAGACACAGTCATTATTGGTAGGGCAAATAGTACCTGTTGTTACTAATAGAAGCGCGACTGAACCCTATTACAGTTTTTTCCCCACATACAGCTCTCTCTTGAACCTCTTCAAGTCTGAAGTTTCACCTGCTGAAAAATGCTGGTTTTGTGTATACACAACTCAAGTGTATGGCCCAACCTGCTATCAACTTTTCAAATACTGTGGAAAACTAATTTTCCTAGAGATTATTTTTCCCTCCCAGACCATAAACCTCTTTTTTTCTGAGCCATGTAATGGATATGTTTCTCACAGCTCTATTCAAGCCAATGTAAATTTTATACCTTTCAAGATTATAAACCTCTCCCTTTTGTACCACAAATCATCACAGAAAAGTTTAGTATGATACGCTGGGACAGGCCTATACTATTATCTCCTCAGTAGAAAGCAACAGCTCAGTAGCACTGTAGCTTTCACTGTGTACTGCTATGCCTGCTAAGTTCCAATGATAACAGCAAAATATGAGTCCTACCAAAAGGATGCTCTGTGTGTCCCCCAAAAGAAACATATTAACATTGTGCTGACTAATGCAAAAACATCAGTGTTTTATTAATAATTGCTGGTATCAAAAAAACCCACAACCTTTTCTTTTTTGTTTGTGTGTGCTTGTTTACGTTGTTTATTGTAATTAGCGTACAGGAAGACATATTAGTTGAGAAACCAGCATTTGAGGCCACACTTCAAGTCACCATAATGGCATTTCTTCAATTTTAGAGATTCTGATTCTCAAAATTACAGACAAAGATACTAAGAAATGTAACATGGATAGTAGCTCTCTATGGGCCAACTCCTCTTAGACTGAAATAAATTTATTAATACAAAGGAAATTAAGTCTTCAGAAAGCTTGAACTGGATCATCTAAACCTATTCCTGCGCATTTAATTAAACAGAGAGTTAAGGCATCCGGCACCTTGCATAAGACATTCCATCTTTATCCTGAAGGGTCAAACATTTATTTGTAAACTGAAACTAAATATCTCCTGGGTGGAAATATTGGTTAGGTGTACATACTACAAACAAGTGTCTAAAGAAGTGAGGTCCAGTTATATATGGAATAAACTGAATTTAGTCTAGCTAGAATGAAGACTATCCAGAAAAGACTGCCACCAACTAACAGATATAGTGGTGACTGGCATTCAGACAACATACACCAAAGCAAGCAATTTTATAACTTACACACATGATCAATGGAACAGAGATTAAATTTGAATTGGTTTATTGAATAATTACCTTCACCATCCTTCACCATCAGCATGTTTAGAAAACACTCATGATTTCAGAATTCCTACGAGGAACTATATGGGGGGTGATTTATAAACAGCAGTCATAGAATAAGTTTTGTTTGCCTGGACATTGTTTGTCTAGAAGTTACAGTATCAGTCGTGTCCCCCTCCCCCTAATAAATAAATAATATTTATTTATTAGAAATTAAACTAATTAGAAATAAAACTAATGCTAATTAATGATCACATTTATTGTTCACTTATGGTCTGATACTCAGTGATGAGCTTTCACTGTAGATTACACAAAATCTGTCCCCTTTCTATGCTCAGATTGTACAGTCACGTTTTCTTCTCTTTTGCCAAACTTTACTATTTTAATAGACTCCTGCAATGAGAGAAAGCCCTACCCACTAAAGAAGAGTAAGGTGTTACCCATATTTTAAGTATACAGCATGCTGTGTGTTTCAGTTTTACTTCCTTGTTATTAAATTGCTAGTCTAGAATGATGTGGGACAAAATAAATAAAACAGAAATAAGGCATTTCTTCAGAGCAGAAATCTGCACAGGAGGAAGATACCAAGAGCTGGGCCAACAGTTGAGGAGATGTTTTTCTCTGAGCCAGGCAGTTACACTACTGCTTTGAAAAAGTTTAGACATCCTGAGAAAAAGGAAGGGGAAAGAGTGATAGGCATATGGGTCTTTACGGAGTGACGACTGAAAGCCCCAAGAGTCCCATTGGGTTTCTCCCGCATCCATAGGTGAAGGTTACTGCTAAGGATTAAGAGAAAGATTAAGGCAAAGGAAAGTCAAAAGATGCTGATAGCAATCAGAAGTAGGGGTTTAATAATAACAGCCTGTATACCCTCAAGTGAATAAGTAATCTTGCTTTGAAAAAGTTTCAGTCACTCTAATCAGCTACCAGTCTCAGGCTCCCAAAGGAGAAGGGTGTAAAAGTGCCTGCCACTTTCATTAGCACAAAAGGCCAAACTGGAGGGCTATTCTCTATGCCTAAATTTAGCCCAAGAGGAGTTGTATTGTTTCACCTAGAGAGATAAGATGCTAGATAACCTGTCACCTGAAGGCTGCAATTAAGAGAAGGTGAAGAGGGAAGGGCATTGCCATGTCACTGTGACCACAACCTATGTTAGCCTGCCGATCCAACCTAGAGAACACTGAAGTGGAGGGCTCCTTTTCGAGAAAAAACACAGCTCAGTGTTAGAAAGAGTCCTCTTGGGGAACTGAGGGGAGAGACCACAGGTGGGATATGCACCCAGACTGTGATGTAATCATATAGCTAAAATAACACATTCCTAAACCAGCTAAACTTTAAACTTCTTCCTCATTTCAGGGCCTTCAGTGGTGAAAACAAACAAAACCAATACTACCCTGTATCAATCTGAAATTCAGAGATGGAAGGAGAAAAAACAAACAAACAAAAAACAACAACAACAAAAAAAAAAAAAACCACAAAAAAACCACCACCACACCAACCCAGGAAGAAAGGAATTTGTTTTAGAGGTTATGAGTGCACTGCAGTCAAATCTAAGAGCTCTTTAATCTGCAAATTACTCCATCTAATAACATAAAAATGCAGAAGTCATTTAATTTTTTTACAAGTTGTTATGAAGAAAGTGATATTTACTTTTTTTACTTTCAAATATACATAGTAGCTTAAGAGTGGTCTACATATTAAACAATAAAAAAAAAGTTGAGAATGAAGTTTTGAAATGCAATAAGCTCCATTCAATTATTTGAAAAAGTGTCTGCGTTAAAGATTAATTTTTTGCAAACATTTTATGATACTGACAGGCAGGCATAACTTCACTATGAGTATACGGTATACACTATGTCCAGGTATTGCCTTTTTCAGCTGCTTTTCAACAGTAGCAACCTTGCAAACTTTTTCTCACCTGTACAAACCAAGTCTGACACACCTTCACTTGTCTATAAAAGCACTTTTATTACCACAGAGTAAGCGAGAGATTTAAACCACATCTGGCAAAAGACACTAACAATGCTTCTCCCATTTAAAGCAGCAGATGGTGATACTATAGATGAGAACACATTTGGCAGGACAAAGAGTCATCTGTCCAGCTATTGAAGCCACACCATTAGCGGCTAGCAAAATTCAGTTTGATTGTGTGAAATGAAATCAAAACAACTAATGCTGGGGAATGGTTTGGCTGCTGGAGTTAATGAATATATGATAGCAATTCCACCTGTCTAAAATTCTCAACACTATCCTATAACCCCTTCTTTTCTTCAAGATACTGCTTTTCCTTTTGCAGTTTTATAAGTGATAGGCTTGGATGTTCGTTCTTCTCCTTCTATTTCCATTGCAGTAACTTATAAAGGCCCCATTTTACAAGACCAACTTTGTTCTATACCAGCACCATGCTTGTATTAAGCTTCACTGTGCAATTATTTCTGTAATCTACTGCCAGTACTGTCATCACGCCTGGCGCAGCTGTAACATACAAACCTTCATATAAGAGAGATTCAAAGCACCATGAAATCAACAGAAGAGTTTTCTTATTGGACAGTATAGCATGATCAAGCGAGAGTAATGGAAATAAGTCCACAGCTCTAGACGTATGCAGCATGTTACATGTTGCCTTTGACTACGGTGTACTTAATTCCATGTAGAAACCATTACTTTCGTAAACAACAGTTGTCATTTAAAAGTAAAATTCAAACTCATCCTGTTTGCACTCTAACCCATCTTCTCTATATTAAAGAGGAAGCACAATTGTCAGTGAGATTATTTGAAGTTCAGTGAATACAAAGTGTGGAAGTTACAAGCATCGTATCTTCAAACCTATGTAAAACCAAACATAAACTTCTGAAATCATCAGCGTTATTCACGTGGAAGCTTATGCCAAGAATCTCTCTCTTAACAGCACCCATGCCTCTGCCTGTTGTCTCCCTCTCTTCCCTGCCCCTGCAAATAACTCCCTTAGCTCCCCCTGAATCACTTCCTCTGCTCCAATAGTCATCTGCCTGATCCTTTCTCTCTGGATTACTTGAAAATAAACGTGTGACAATACAGTACTTATAAGAAGTATTCTTAAGCACAGCTCTTATTTAATAAACAGCAACCCCGCTCTCATTAAATAGACAGAAAGTCTTTTTCATTTTAAGATGGACAGGGTAAAGTCCAAGTCCATTCCTGAAATGCAAAGTATGACCAAGTAATTATAAATTCCCAGACGTTAACACAAATCCGAAACTAGAAAAACTGGATAATGTCCAACCCAGAAGAGACTACCACTGAAGGATTTACTTTTTATAGCCATTACATGACTAATACCGCAATGGTAGGCTAGACCGCTGCTATTCCTTGTCAAAACCTCCTCGGCATACTTCATGAAGAAAGAATGTGAGAACATTTTGCAATGCTGTTATGATTATAGTACATGCCTCAGTTTTCCTACTTTTTTTGGTAGCATTTCTAAGACAAATGACTGAGGCAAAATTCTTATATTAAAATTAAGATAAACATGTGTAAATCTGCATGTCCTGTTTGATGTGATATGCAATCGATCCTTAGGAACAGAATGAAACTCTCCCACTCATAAAGCATACCTTGGCAGTGAATGAAACACTTCCCTCTTCCCACATATACACATACACAACTGGACATTAACTTTGAAAATCATGAACACTCTCTGCAACAAGGATCAAAGGAACCATGCGAGGAAAAATGCAGAAGATGGAATTCAAGATATTCTTCACGAATTTCAGAGAGAAATCCATCACCCTCTTTCTGAAAGCACTTCACTTGGGCACTCAAAACAAACTACTTTGACCTTCTATGGTCCAGAAGAGTAATTGTTGGTTTGGTTTTCGAAAAATACTTTGCTTAGCTTGAACTCATCACTAGCTGTCTGACCTTCCTTAAAAAGTAGTTGCCACACACCCACCATTGATATCTACATCATCTGAAATGGAGACAAGCAAGGGTACTGGCCTACAGACCCAGTCTCGCAGCCAGAGCAGCTAGCATAATAGAGTGTCCCTAAGAAGATGTGCCAACATCACCTTCAAGAAATATTTGGAAAAGCTATATGAAAGGCAGAAAATCCTAAGCAAAAATCTGGAACTCCTGGGTGGTCATATAATGATAAAACCTGAATCAGAGACCAAATCAAGTGAGCTGAAGGTTCTGGCCACATACGCTTAACGCGATTCATCAGGTTTCCAAATCATATCTTTCTTCTATTTCATCTTACACTGCAGAATCTCAAAGTACACAGCTGTTTTAAAACACACACAGCCAAATAATCAAATTACTAATCCATTCTTTATTTCTGCCTTCCATAAACTGAAAAATAATTTAACTGTACAGTCTAACAAGCTCCATGATTTACTTGCTGGGCAGTTCATTATTTCATATAGATGTCTTTTCTAGTTTGTTCAGAGTGCATAAAAAATGCATAAGCCCTCGGTGCCTATATGCATTCATTAGATAACATAATACTAATCAGCCTTCTCATGAGCAACTAGAAACCTAGCTGGATTTCCAGGGTGAACACCCAATACAGCTAAATGAGAAATCAATACAGCTCAATAGCGTATTTTGCAAGACAAGCGCTGCTTCTACTCCCGCTCCCATGTACCTAGCTTAACACAAAGATATACTACCCGAGTGGAGAATGTCTCACCTAGAGTTGCAGCAGAGAACATGCTGTACAAGCAGGCTAAAATGTCAACCCAGTCAGATATCTGATTGCACGTACTTAACAGAAAGACAGAGTTCAATTTCCTATGCAGCAAACAAGATATTCCTGAGAAACTTGAATATGCACTCGAGTAACAGTTAGTAAAGATACCATAGCTTATTAAAATGAATCACAGTTCTACAATTTAAAATAGGAATATTCATGATTTTAAAGCCAAAACCAGTATTGTATGGTGTAGTTCTTGAAGAAATATGTCTAGAAAATAGCACAGCTAGAAATAGAACTACATACATTATATATAAGGACGACATTGATCAAAGCCTGTTTCTGCACAAAAGGGTTTGTCAGATGGAAGAGGATCACAGCGGTGTAAAGCTATTGGTTTTAGTTAGTTTATCTTTAGAAAAGATACTCTCTTCTTCAGTCTATACTATCAATACGATGAGCTCTTCTTGAGATTCAGTGTGCAATGTACTGAGGAACCCACAAAATTAATGTGCCACCTCCAGTCTGTGATGAAAGGCCCTTCTCACTGTTTCCACAATTCCAGCGTAGGCAGCTACCTCTTGCTACTCTGTGCTGAGTGAGAGCATCTCGGGCTGGAGCAATGAGGAAAACACTCATCTCAGTACTGAACTCACAGCATGTAAATTAGCAAGTTTTCCTACCTTAACAGAGGACAGCGTGAAGGGGACAGACTGGTTTTATTATAAGCCATACTCTCTCCAAAGTTACAAGACTGTTACAAAATAAAAGGCCTTTAAAAATATCTTGTATTGTGGTTGGTCTAAAGTTGTTTTTTAATGCCCCCTCCTCATCCACAACATGTGTAACAATTATAGTACTGGAACCCTCACAGCTATAAGCTGAGTAATGCAATTTTTGACTCTCGTTGCATCTTGACATGAATCCCAACAGAGATGACAACACATGCATTTCTATGAAGTGTATATATGTATATACTATGAAGTATATACATATATATATATATGTATGAAGTTCATACATTTCTATGAAGTAAATGGAAATATATCCATTCATCGTTTTTCCCCAAAAATCTTAACTGCAGCCTCTCTGTGACAATKTAATACATGTGTTGGTCCCAGTTCAACAGTAACATATGCTTACGCCAAACCCATACTCATACAGCCCCTGTACTCAGCACTGGTGAGGCCGCACCTCGAATACTGTGTTCAGTTTTGGGCCCTTCACTACAAGAAGGACATTGAGGTGCTGGAGCGTGTCCAGAGAAGGGCGATGAGGCTGGTGAAGGGTCTGGAGAACAGGTCTTATGAGGAGCGGCTGAGGGAGCTGGGGTTGTTTAGCCTGGAGGAGAGGAGGCTGAGGGGAGACCTTATTGCTCTCTATAACTACCTGAAAGGAGGCTGCAGCGAGGCGGGTGTCGGTCTCTTCTCCCAAGTAACAAGCGAAAGGACGAGAGGAAATGGCCTCAAGATGCGCCAGGGGAGGTTTAGATTGGATATTAGGAAAAATTTCTTCACCGAAAGGGTAGTCAAGCATTGGAACAGGCTGCMYAGGGAAGTGGYGGAGTCACCAACACTGGAGACATTCAAAAAACGTGTGGATGTGGTACTTCAGGACAYGGTTTAGTRGGCATGGGTGCTGGGTTGACGGTTGGACTCGATGATCTTAAAGGTCTTTTCCAACCTTAATGATTCTATGATTCTATTCTATGATTCTAATTCTATGATTCATATAAATTCTGCACTCATATCAAAAACGTTTTGTATTCTCAACCATCATCTCCACTTCAGTCAGCTGGGCAACATCAACACTGCCACTTCCCCTGCCTTTCACTGCCTCTGGTGTGAACTCATGCTTCCCCCTTGCATTCTGCCTCCTACAKGCTTTTCATACAGTTTTCACACACTCATCTTACTTTTCTAGGTCTGGCAAAAGGCAATTTCAGGGAGTCTTTTACTCTCCTGGGGTTTTCATGGGGAGAACTTCATCAAGGTGCTTCCTTTTTCAGAGGTTACTGTTACATGTCTAGAAGAGAAGTATGGGAAAAAGTGAGGAGCTGAGGGGCAGACCTGTATTTTACCCAGGAAAGATGCAGAGAAGAGAACTCAAATTTTCAGACTTGTTAAATTGTTCCGGCTCTAGTATGACAGAAATTCCTGAAGTTTCAGAGAAGAAAGTCAAAGAACAGCGCCGGCTTCCTTAAGTAGCTTAGATGAATGACTTCTCTTTCCCAATTGGCAGCCAGGTAGGAAATGTAGTTTCCCACAACCTCAGGCCCCTACAAAAACACTACACTGAAGGCTGTAATCACATTAATAAACTGGGACACCTCACCAAGCTCCCCTTGAAAGCAAGAAGACAGGAAGCGAAATTCGCAAATTAAGATCCCAAATGATAAAGACTGATCAATCCACTTGCTCAGAAAAGCTCAGTAAGCACGAGTTTAAGAACATCTAAACTTTAATGCCCCTTTTTATGATATACCATAAGGGTGAAAGGATATAACTCCAACCTAATAAACCAGTTGACTTTTTTAATGAGTTGTTTTTGGTTTTGAGGCCACTCACTTCCTCAAAGAGCTAACACTGAGCGCTTCCTTCGTAAAGAGACGTACACAGGCATGCAAGCAGTTTGAGCGTTGCTCCACAATGAAGGTTAGAGCTTCATTATTCCAAATTCAGACTCCTCCTCATACAGGGTCACAAACAAAGGCTCTGCAGTTTATCACCAGGCAGTGTTCAGCATTCAGTGTCTAATGCCTTGAACACTTCAAGAAATCTATAACAAGGCAGAAAAGGAGACAACAGATGGAGGTCATTTTCAGTCACAAAACCTCTTTGTGTTGTAAAAACATATCTGGAACCTGCATTTGAATAATAACTCAGAAAGCTGTGTCCAATCTCTAGAACTGCTTTGCCCTGACTGTAACAGATCTGAGTGGAATTTTTATCTGCTAGGGATCTTGGGATGGAATTTGATTTGGAAAACATCTAGGGGGTTGGGGTGGGTTTTTTGGCAATGGGTTTGTTTTTGGTGGGGTTTTTTTCAGTTTTCTTCTAACAGTAACCCTTTTTATTTAATATAGAATACTGAAGGCAAATAAAGATATTAATGGCATATAATCAAATCCTATCTACATGTGAGATAATTAGTTGTCTTCAAACTTTGTTGATTTACTTTCTATGTTCTTTTAAAGCTACTTGAATGTGACCCTAGGGCAATTAACAATGAAAAGCTGGCCAGTAAGAAAATGCTTTCACTGTCTTACTTAGCACCACAGTCAAGAAATAGCTACACTGGAATCCTTTGCCAGGATTCAGAACTAGGTTCATATGTCAACTGCAACTCGGATTATTTGGAAGCAACAGCCCAAAGAAGCTGTCCTAGTAAGGACTGCAAATTAGTGGATCCTTATTCCTCATTTCAAAAATACTTTGGAGTACAGTATGAAAGCTCAAATGAAATAGAATTTGGGAAATACCACTGCTATATGGGCTTAGAGCAATGTAGCATCTACTTAGATTTAACAGATAGTTTTCTTTAAAGGGTTTGATCCGAAAGCCATACACAAAAATCCTTAGTACTTATTTCAGTTGTAGTGGCATTTCTATATTAAGAGTGAAAACAACAAGATCTGTCTCGCAGCTTCAGCTCCCCTTCCCAGCTCCAGCATACATAGGTAGCTCTCTTCACAGAGAAATACAGAGGTGCAGATTCACTTTTTGGACCTGTTTACAAGAACATGTATAGATCCATGTAAGCTCTTCCACAATGTCCTCAAAAGGCTGTTTGAGAGACAGGACTCATTAATTCAACACCAGACCAAGCTCATGTTGTGGCCAGCTCTGAGAATGAGAAGAGCAAACCTGAGCCTCTTTGTACCTTACATCTATCCCAGAGGATGGTGGAGAAAGGATTAGAAGAAATGCTCTGCCAGCTCCCCTAGCCAGCGCCTCCCATGTCAATTCACTGCTTTCCTCCTGTCCTTTGCAGGATCAAAAAGGTGCTATTTCAGATTTGAGTTCTTATTAACAAAAGATATGTATCCTTCTTTTGATCTCTTTGGATTTTAACTTTCAGTTCCTGTACTTCCCACACATCCCATTTATGCATGGTGAAACCACGCCAATTCCACTGCGGAAGACTTTTGCACTCCTACAGACCAGAAGCTAGACATGCACTTCATAAAGGTTAAAATACTTGAGCTGAAGTGATCTTACTATCACTAACACAAATACAGTAGTCCAAATCAGATTTACAAAAATTGTTGAGAATGAACAAAACACAGTTCCACCCCACTATGGAAAATGAGAATGAATGCTCTGGGACAAAACCCAGCAAGGGCACCCTTCTAAACTAATGGTGTTATGGTACAACGTATTAAAAGAGTAGCACAGAAAACCAAATACTCTACACAGCTGTAACACATGCAAAATATTCCAACTGAATTTGTCTCAGTATTTAAAGATCAAAGATAAAATTATTTCAGACAGGATGCTTCTTTTCCAAACAACATGCTTAAGACTGTAAAAAAAAAAAGCCCATTTCAATTAAGATTTTGGCATTGGCTTTTGAACATCACAAGTTTGTTAATTTTATGTAACACAAAATAAAATTATATTCTCAATGGACTTCAGCAAATTAAATGAAAATATTTCCAGCAGCTAACTTTAAAAGGGATATCATTAAAGTGCTGCATTCACTCTTATCTGTAGTTACCATTTAAACTTCTAGTCACGACACATTCATTCAAAACAAAATAGCAGGTTGTAATGTGGGCTGATATCTGAAGGCATTTCATGAGCATACTCACGCTGAAGTCTAAATTTTACATGATCACTAGAGAGATTACCTTTGAACTAGTTACAAAAATGTTTTCATTTCTTTGTTCTGTCTCTGAATTAGCATGTGTCATTGGAAAATTTAATATGATTTCTTTCCATATACTTCCCATGACCCGTTAGCTAAAATAAGATGCAACATAAAACTGGAGATCATTTTCCCTTTTAATAGGAGTGGGGGCAGAGGCAAAAAAAAGATCATTCAACTATTCAAATTACATAGCTTTCAAATTTACTGTCCAAAAATCCCAGGTTATAGACACGACAATTACATCCATTCTTTTTCTGTGGCATTAGGACTATGATTTTCCTCTGTTCGTAACCAGTGGCACTGATGGTTCAATATGTTGTTAAATGAAAAAATTGCTTTGACACTTGTCACTACATCTTAAGCTAGAAAATGAGTGTGGTTCTTAATCACAACAGACAAAAGTACTGTACTGTTTGATGAAAATTGCAATTTGTAACTGGCTCTATGTAAACCATTCTAACCTAATGCCAAGTCCTTGATGATAAGTGCTGCTAGGAAACATTATTGGGCAGCTCTATGCATGCAGACGGTTAATTATGACTTCAGTGGAGAACAGTTCATGAGATTATGTACACTTACAATGCAATTAACTCTTGTTTATAATTTCTTACATATCTGCAATGTTAGTGTATGTGTGGAGCACAGATACTTCCCATATAATTTTAACTTTTCTGTTCAGACGGGTCCAAATCTATAAGGATTCGTATGCCTTTTCTTTTTAATAGGAAAAAAGGGACTAAATCACAATCAGTTTACAACCAAGCTTTGTCCCTGCCACTTGTTTTTATGATTCCATATATAAAAATTAGCTATATTTGTGCCTACTATAGCCACCTGCTGAAATTTCGACACCAAAATAAGATCTATAATTGGATACACAAAAACAGAAGCCCTGAAATTACAGCACAACAGGCCCAAAATTTTCAGCAGGGATAGTGGAATTCTGCAGCAGTATTTATATGTGCCTGTCAGCAGTTGTACACCCACAGAATCTACTATTAGCAGTAAAAAAAGGACAAGAAAAAAAAAAAAACCTCGTACATGGCCTCCTACTTTAGCAGCTCTATTTTTCTTTGCCCTTGCAGGAGCTTTTTCCTATTCCCTCCCCTACTCCAAAAGAAGCGTATAGGCCCCATGCTGTACAGTATGTATGCTCTACATACAAAAGAAATGCGCAGGCCACCGCCATCTTCTCCACAGCGTGTTTAGGAATCTAGATAAAGGGGAGATAAGAACATTTAATTCTTCGAGGCTTCCTCAAAATAGGGCTGAAAAATACTGTCTTACCGACTGAAAACAATTTTTAGTTAATTTATTTTTGAAATAGAATCCACTTACATTTATTAGCATCTCATATACTTCTGTGATGATTAAAATCCATACACAAGGCACAGGTAGAGAATGTTCTAGTCTCTTCTTCATGCATATCCTTAGTTTGTAGTTTTATTCACAACTTAATACCTTAGCATTTCATTTTTTAATCTCCCACTGCAGTACTAACCCCAAAGCAGCTCCTTGTACAGAAGGAGCACGGTGCTGGCATGTCACAGCGTACTGCATTTGATACTGGAGATACATCCAAAGCTCAGGCATGTTCTAGATCTTCTCCAGCACTGTTCCAGGTGGCCTCACGAGTACAAGAGCAAATTTTAAAAACCTCTAACATACATTGGGGATCTGGTCCAAGACCTCAGAACAAACTTCATCCCCAATGTTGATGCTGAGCAGAGAATTGAGACTGAAACATCTGGAAAATACTATGTTGACCATGAAGAGCTCTGATATGACTCAGGAGAAAGACAAATCTGCAGGCTGTCTTGAATTTAAAGCCCTAACAGAAGACACCATGTATAGATGACTTTTTTTTTTTTAAGTATTCTTTTTGTATGCTCTTCAAGAAAGAGACACAAATTTTCCTTTTTTGCTTTTCACCTTCGAAACTTCAGGAGTCAGAGACATTTATTCGTTCTGCTGAACGTATCTGGCAACAGATCCCGTCACCAATGCTCACACTTTATTTGCAGAGGTGGGCCAGAAATACATCAGCTGCAGAGCTGCTGGCTTCAACCGATGGACAGCAACTGTGTCCGCAGCCCAGGGCTCCCACAGGAGTTTTCTGCTTACCTAGAGCATAACCTCCTTTTCTGATGGCTGCTTTTCCTCAGGAGGCAGAGAAATCAGACAGACCTGTTGACAGGGCAAGGTAAAACTAGTAAAATTATTAATATTATTGACGCTCCCCTTTCTGCCTGTCCAGTCAAGGAGGTGTTGTCTGGGGAGCTGCTCACACCATTGCCACAAGGACTGAGAATAGCTCTGACCCACAGAAAATATACAATGCTCTGGGGTTCTTGCTTCTCACTCTCCCTGGCCTCCCAGAGTAGCAATGGCCTGTAGTTCCATATGCAATTTACAATAGTACAAGGAACATACAAGATCAAGGAAGACCAGTGAAATTCAGAGGAGACTCTGAAAATAAAGTTAGTGAACAGAGGCAGGGAAAGAGAATTACATCTTGAGAACCCAATGAAGCTGCAAGATGCATATGGCAAGCAGCGTGTCATATGAATGTCTGTCCTATCACTTAGCTACGCAGTCCAGAGAGGGCTCTATAATAAGCATCGAAAGCACTTCACAGCATAAACCTGAGAAAGTCAGTAACGCTAGCTAACACAAAACCACACTAGCTAACTCAGGAGAAGCTGAGAGTTCAAAAATGGAGGAAGCTTCATTTTATATTGTTAGCATACATAACAAGCCAGTAAGTGTTCTGCCTTTGAATATGGGGAACTGACAATGCTATCATTAACATGTACTTGTGAGTCTTTCAGAGTGGTGTGGTACTGAACATCACTTAACTTGGGATTTGTAACATAGCAGGTGTAGTCTAGCACAGGCAAGTGCTATTAGGAGGTTCAGTATGCCTGCTTGGGATCCAGATAAGAGACTATTTACTTAATACATCACATGCTTCTGGAGAATCTGATCCTCTGCTTCACAGACCTGCTTTCTGAATGCTGTAATACTTCCCCCACATCTCAAGTTGGACCAGATATGGAAAAGTCAGCTCTAATAAGCTTATCAAACTACTGGTTTGGGGTTGGGTTTTTTTTTCTTCACTCAGTAGCATTTAACAGGTTTCTCACAAATCTTCAGCCATGGTAGCTCTTCTATTACTTATATGGAAGCTTAAGCCTCTAACGCATTTCCTCACCTTTCTATCAGTCAGATGGCACAGCAACTGTCAGTTACTGCAGCTTACAAGAAGTACATTTTAAGCTATAGTAACTGTCTGAATAATTTATGAGTCCTAATATCTTAGCAGTAGCAATCTAACTTTAAAAATTACTTTTTTTTCATTTCTAGGCAAACCAATTATCATGTCCATATATCAAAAATTGTATATTAGCTTAGAGATTTACTACATTGCATCTTTGTTCTTTCTGTCATTTTGGACCTCACTGGACCCATTCCATGTGTTAGAGGGACAATCAGCATTGCTCACTATGCACAGCTTATTGAGTAAGGTAAATTTGCTACCAGCACATTTTCCACTGCACACATTCCCATCTTTGGCCCACCTCTTCTCCCTCTCCTTCCATCCTCCAAACTTACAAAACACTCCTGTCTTATTCCCCACCAGTCGACCACCATGACATTTGTGTTTCCCAGCCCCCTGTTAGTACTCCTCCTCTCCACCTCTCAGTGGCACATCTGTTCAGTCCCCAACTTGTTCTAGCTGCCTCATTTGCCTTTGCCCTGCTGCAGCAGACCATTTAGCCCAGGATCCTGTCCCTGAGAGTGACACTAGGGGATGCTATTTAGAAAAAACAAGCAAGCCTGACGCTGCCTGCAATCCATTCCTCTAATATACCTCCAGCATCAGAAAGTGTTGTATTAGAGATGCTAGAGGATACATCCCTGTCTAATCCTTTAGTATCCATTTATTGACCTGTTGTACATGATTTAATCTAATCCCTTTCGAACCTGCTGAAATTGCTACTTCTACAAGCTCCTTACAGCATGTTCCAGAAGTTCTGTGCCTGCTGTGTAAAATACCAGGGCTTCATATAGTGCCAAGATGCTGCCCTCTGTCTTGCTATAATGCCCCCCATTTTGCTGGTTCTTTTGGCTGCTGCTACTGCACATTCAGTCAACAATTTCAGAAATCTCTCTACTGACTATTTCTCTTGTGCTGCAATTGCTTGTTCTGGGCTTGGCGTTGTGTGGGTATGGTTTAGATTATTTTTACTTAGATGCATCATATCACTTATCTATCCTGAAGCTTGATCTGCCACCTTTCCACCCCCGCCCCCCCACAGAGCTTCATAAGGTTCTCCTGGAGTTCCTCGCCATTAGCACACCACAACTGACTTCTGAAATAAGCTTAGCAACTGCACTGTTGGAGATTTCAATGTTTATCTCCTTCTCTGACTCACTGATGGTGATTCCTAAGGATCCCTCTCTTGACTCTTTTTCAACTCAAGAAGTGACTGACTACTATTACACTTAGACTCCACCATTTGCTTCTTGGTCATTAATCGACTTGCAGTCCACAAAATAGCCTTTTCCTCAACTCTGCAGTAACTTAGTTTCTTTAATCGTCATTGTGAAACCTTCACATGAGTCTTTGCTGTTCCTTCCATTTTGGAAGAGGGGGGTGGGAAGATGATACAGAATTTTTTCTTCTCTTCTAGACTGACCATGATACTCAGGTTTCCTTTGCACGCCTCTCGCTCAACTTCCTTGAGCAAGTCAAGCACAGTGCAGCAAAGCGATCAACCTGTTGCTTCCAAAGGAACAGCGAGATTAACAAGGGCAGGAAACTGAACTACTCAGCTACTTGCCCCTACCTGCACCTGAGGAAACATTACTATGTTGTTAGAAGATGCTGTCATCTTTTCCCATAGCAACTTTGATCATTGACTCTATCTCAGGCAGTGCAAATGGGACAGGCAGACAAACTGAAACATTTATTCTCACCATAACTGAAATCTCTTCTCCTATTACAAAACTTGCATCAGCCATCATCAAAAAAAAAAAAAAACTCATAAGATCAAGCAACACTACATATGGATAATATCAACCTCACCTTGTGAGGGCATATATGACAATCACACATGGTTCAAGAGTCCTCACAAAAAGTTCTGTTCTTTCACGAAGAAATTTTTAGGAAGTCTAGCCATGCAGACACAGCTCTGCATCACATGCAATGGAACTGAATGCTATAGTACATTGTGGGGAAAAAAGACCCATAGAAGCAGGACAGGAAAGAAGCAATTGGGTCAGCATTCATTGAGAACTAGTAGTTGGAAATCTGTTAACTTGGAATCATAGAATCATAAAGGTTGGAAAAGACCCCTAAGATCATCAAGTCCAACCGTCAACCCAACACCACCATGCCCACTAAACCATGTCCTGAAGCGCCACATCTACACGTCTTTTAAATACCTCCAGGCATGGTGACTCCACCACTTCCCTGGGCAGCCTGTTCCAATGCCTGACTACCCTTTCAGTGAAGAAATTTTTCCTAATATCCAATCTAAACCTCCCCTGGCACAACTTGAGGCCATTTCCTCTCGTCCTTTCGCTTGTTACTTGGGAGAAGAGACCGACACCCGCCTCGCTGCAGCCTCCTTTCAGGTAGTTGTAGAGAGCGATAAGGTCTCCCCTCAGCCTCCTCTCCTCCAGGCTAAACAACCCCAGCTCCCTCAGCCGCTCCTCCTAAGACCTGTTCTCCAGACCCTTCACCAGCCTCATCGCCCTTCTCTGGACAGGCTCCAGCACCTCAATGTCCTTCCTGTAGTGAAGGGCCCAAAACTGAACACAGTATTCGAGGTGCGGCCTCACCAGTGCCGAGTACAGGGGCACAATCACCTCCCTACTCCTGCTGGCCACACTACTCCTGATACAGGCCAGGATGCTGTTGGCCTTCTTGGCCACCTGGGCACACTGCCGGCTCATGTTCAGCCGGCTGTCGACCAGCATCCCCAGGTCCTTTTCCACCGGGCAGCTTTCCAGCAACTCTTCCCCAAGCCTGTAGCGTTGCCTGGGGTTGTTGTGACCCAAGTGCAGGACCCGGCACTTGGTCTTGTTGAACCTCATACGATTGGCCTCGGCCCATCGATCCAGCCTGTCCAGATCCCTCTGCAGAGCCTTCCTACCCTCAGGCAGATCAACACTCCCGCCCAACTTGGTGTCATCTGCAAACTTACTGAGGGTGCACTCGATCCCCTCGTCCAGATCATTGATAAAGATGTTAAACAAGACCGGCCCCAAAACGGAGCCCTGGGGAACACCGCTCGTGACCGGCTGCCAACTGGATTTAACTCTGTTCACCACAACTCTCTGGGCTTGCCCGTCCAGCCAGTAAGGAGCAGCAAACATAGGTTTTTTCCCCACAGTCCTGTACCTATAGAGTCAAATCCTATATGACCCCTTTTTGAGAGGAATGATCTGGCTTTGTCAGGAGGAAGCGCATGTCATCAAGGCAAGTATTTCTTTATTAAATGAATTCCTGTACAAGAGACTGAGATCTTTCCTTTCTAGGCTGAGAGGAAATGGCCTCAAGTTGCGCCAGGGGAGGTTTAGATTGGATATTAGGAAAAATTTCTTCACCGAAAGGGTAGTCAAGCATTGGAACAGGCTGCCCAGGGAAGTGGTGGAGTCACCATCACTGGAGGCGTTCAAAAAACGTGTGGATGTGGCGCTTCGGGACATGGTTTAGTGGGCATGGGTACTGGGTTGATGGTTGGACTCGATGATCTTAAAGGTCTTTTCCAACCTTAATGATTCTATGATTCTAAGCTCAGAGGGAACCATACTATGCCCACGTTGTTGTTTGCCTTTTGATCTGTTAAAGAAAAATTATAGATGCAATATCCATTGACTGTATCTGAATATTCTTGGCAGTGGTGTTAGTGAGATGATGAAATGGCAGAATTCTTTGTAAAACTGACGCTTGAAGAAAGAAAATGTAAAAAAGAATGAACAACAGTGTTTACTCCCTTAATGAAATTGTGTCAGAGCCTTGAGAAGAGCGATTCTTTTCTTCAGGGGCTGTCTCTTATCAGCTGCTTCATCTGTTTGTTTGTTTGTTTGTCTGTTAGCCTCAGTTGTGATGTGCACATGCTGCTTGACTGGCTAGATGACCTCAGCTACAATAGCTAAGGGCAGTGAAAAAAAAGTCAGGAGTTTATAATGCCTTGTCCTCTTTCTGAAATGCCAGCTTCAATTTGCCTAGAGCCAGTGGTTCAAATACATACAGCACATAATTACTCTTTAAAGAGTTAAAGTGTTATGATTGAGAGACAAGGAAAAGAATGCATTTAAAAAGAGGAAGGAGCTATTCCTGTGAAACAGTCACTGCTTTCAGTTCCCACTGGGAAACAATAAAAATTTCACTTCTCCATAACTGGCACCGCTCAAAGATGCAGACGCTGAGCACCTTGTAATCTAAGTCTTACTTCTTTAGTCCACCAGATATTCAAGCATGCAGTGTCCCCAGCTCACCTCATTATGTACAGCCACTACAGCATCTGAAACTGCCTGTCATACCACTGTTATACCACATCTCATTTCCTTTAACTCTTTTTTTTTTTTAATAACTGTAATAAGGCTCATTTGGGTGAGCAGTGGTTTGTACTCGAGCAGTTAAATGAAATTTAAGATTGTAACAAAACCTACGATGCATCAGAGCTGCATTCATAACAAACACTGTTTAACAGGAACATTATTATTTATGGGGAAAATGGTTCTGAAAATAAACTCTTATGCATGTTTAATGTCTTCTTGCCTTTATTTTTATTCTACGCAGCAGGGAGGATTTAGGAAAACAACACAACCCAAAACAATGAAAGACAACTTGATGCCCTGTAATAACTAACTATATGCAAAATTGATTTTAAAAGAAAAAAAAAAAATCAGTTCAAGAGTTCTTCAATCTACTGTAAATCAATAGATAAAACATGACAAAAATGTTCATTCAGAAGGAATCTTAAATTAAATTTCAATCTAATGAAGGCCATTTGTCTTCTCGATGACTCATATCCAGGAATGAAGAAAACAATGTAAATTCTCTTTGTCATGACCCCTTTTTCATTTCTTATTTGCTGATGTATATCAGATTATTGAATTTTACAAAATGATGAGGAGAAGATTTGGCGAGAGCTTCACTCTGCAAACTTTCATTTTTTTTTTTAAATTATCACATTTGAATATCCTCAAATTTCAAATAAAGTTGAAGTATTTCTTTAATTAAACTATTTTAGCTCTTCAAGTTAACTGAAAGACACCTGTGCAGCCCAATCTAGGCTGTTTTCATTCTCTGTCCCATAAAACTGCAATGATGTGCCTACTCACCCCAGAAACTACAGATTGCTCTTTTATAGAACGAGGCAGATATGGAGGGGTATGGAACACCACATTGCTTTTAAGAGGAGAAGCACATGCAGATCATGAGCCTTGATCCCTAGTTCTCCCATACACAAATGTTGTATTTCAGTACACAGTGGAACTGTGGAGTGTGCGCGCCTTGGATTTGGGACTGGAAATACTTTCTTTGGCTGTTAATCAACACAGAAGGCAGAATCCGCTTCACGTACCCATTACTAATCATAAGGCACCCAACATGACTAAGATGCTAAAACTTCAGAAACTTGCTGCATTAACAGGAATGTCAGGCACTTCCAATTGCACATTACTGCTTTCTATTTACATGAGAAAAATGGGACTTGTTTGGACATCCTGTTTACAGTCTGCAAAAACCCACAGTCATCCTTTTGAAACTAACATCTGGTAAGTACAGCTAACTTTTCTGCTGTTCAACCTGATAGTGCCATTATGTGAAAAACTGCAATATACTGGGTAGAGATTTTAAATTATGTTTTTCATGATAAGGAAAAGGAAAAAGCAAACAACTAATGTGACAGTACAAAATGCCAGGCATCATTCAGCCTCCTCAACCTGCCAAGACAACATTTAAAAGCCAAAAGCCATACTTAGATCTATGTGACAATAGCTTCTGCCCTGTAAATCCATGATTTATTACTTCAGGGGATGGAGTGCATTTTGCCAAGGGAATTCCCCCAGTCAGTAAGTACCTCTTCAAAAATGGGCAGTACCATGGGGGTAGGGGGGGTGCGGAAGTGTTATTCTCATCAGACATATCAACTCAATTTCAGTTGAGCCTCACTTGCAATTTACAGCTACTCTTCTTTCTCAAAAGTCTTCAAAGGGGCAAGCATGATAAATGTGCTTTCCCTTCCCCATAATATAAATACGTGGATTTAAAAAAAAGCCTTTTTTGCATTAGCAAGTGGTTGGCATTAATGGTGGAAACACCTCACCAAAGACTGTATTATCAAAAAAGAAAAGGAACACACTTATCAGAGATATTATAATGAAGTTCAACAATTATTTTGTGCTACTCTTGACTAGAGTAGCACAAGTTAGCTTGACTAAAGCTAATTTCCACAGTTCATGCCAGCACGATACACATACACCCATATATGCATGCCAATTTTGAACAGTGTGTATGCATGTTGATACATGTTCATGTACTCATATATTCACACACTCTCTCAAACACATACACACCCACACTATGTACAAGAAAAGCATGAGGAATCAACAGGGGAAACTTCATAGAGTCATTCATTATGGCATAGAGACTACCATGTTGAAGATTATCTATCAGTTGCAATGTGACTTTTTTTTTTTTTTTTTTTTTTTAAAAAAACAGGCTATTTTAACATAAAAACTTCTAAAATTACTCAATTTTACCAGAAAAGAACATTTTGGCAGAATAACTTATGATCCCTGGGGAATCTGGTTAAGCTACATCTGTATGAAGGTTTGCCAATACTATTGCATTTCAGCAGTGATCTGAAGATAAGTAGGGAGGCAACTATTTTCTGCAGTGAAATGCCAGGCTGAAAAGCACATTCCATGCAGAGCACCACACAAGCCAGAAAGGCTCCTCACAAGTGCAATACTCAGATTCTACACTAAATACAGTAAAAACAGAACTGAAAAATGATAAAAGCGAGTTGAAGACATATATTATGGGCTTTGACTTTTTAAAAAAGCCTCAATTCAGTGTTTGGGTTATGGGCTGGGAGGTTTGGTTTGGGTTTTTTTGTGTGTAAGCACAGTTTGTGACTGGCAGCAAATATTCTGGGCATATCAGGATATTAATTACTTAACTTGTGGGGTATCTTAATGCTATATAAGGTGTTTTCAGTTAACTTGCAAAACTGCCAAGTGCAGTTCAGCCTATCACAAAATTAATTTTCAAAATCAAATCAATAATGAACTATGGATAAAATTACACATTAATCAACACAAAAGTTAACCTACTTGACATTTATATTCCTTAAACAGATAGTTGGCATGTGCCTTTCCTACAAATATTGACAAGGCAGAGGGAAAACACTGTTACAAGATTTCATGGTTAATACTATGACAGATGATTTTGACTGATAAATCAAGTTCTAGACATGAGATCTACCTGTTTTTCTACATGCTTTCTACCACATCCTCTGACATGTCACATCTTTCTGCCTCAGTGTCCCCAGAAGGGAAATATCCACTCACCTCACAAAGTACTGTGAAACTGAATCAGTTTATAAACTTCATATAATCTAGACAGTATCAATATAAGTGGAAGATATTCAGCACCTTGCAATATGTGGTAGTGTCTTGCAGGATCAAAACTAACTGTACAGCTCTTTGAAGATCAAATAACTGTGACCAAATACAGTCTATTTGAGGGCGAAGTCACCTTTAAAAAATTAAAAGAGGAATGTTACATATACTTACTAATATTAGTCAAATCATCACCTATGTCACTGGTTTACAGAATAGCAATCATGGCAAGATCTCCAGATTTTCAAACGGTACTAAAATTAGAGTCAGAGCAAATAATGAAGAATAATACAATCAGATTCCAAAGGATTTGGATCATTTAGGTAATTAGGCCAGCAGATGGCAAATGCAGTTCAGTGTGGAAAAATGTAAAATAATTGGTCTGGGAATATGTGCTAAATGGAACAATCACATCGCATGATTATTAAGAAAAAGCATTATTTGTGGGGAAAAAAATTAAACCGTCCAGAGAGAGAGAGAGAGAGAGAGAGAAAGAGAAAGGGGGGGGGCTATGACAACATATTAGCAAATAAAAAGAAATTAAAAAGGAAATGGTAAAAGGCATTTATTAGAGCACACAAGGTATAATCTATGTGAACTATTTTTACAATCAAGAGATCCAGCCAGGAAATGATTTAATTAGGTAATAGGACCAACCAGCGTGAAAGTGCAAGTATAAGCAGAAGCATTCAACACCTTACAGGATGTGTTTGGCATCATGTAGTATCAAATCCAAAGTCAGTAAAGTTCTTTGAAGATCAAGTACACTAGGATATAACGAAGGCCTTTTGAAGTTTAAAGCCACAAACAAAAACAAGCCTAGATAAAGCAAGAAACACTAATCTACCTGATTAATAGTCAGTATCTCAATGAAGAAGCAACTTAGGGAGACTTCTCAGTCTCCCCATTAGAGTGATTGGGGTTTGTCTATGACACCAAAAATGCAAGTTCCTCACCTAAACTAGGCAGACCAAGGACTCTAAACACAATTCTAATGACTACACTATCAGCTGTTCTAGAGCGAGTTTCCCAGTTCTGTTCTAAAGCAAAGGTCCCTTTCCTAATACAAATTTCTTTTAAAAGGTTGGAAATTTAATTTTTGTTAAAACTTGGAAAATTCACAACCAGATGCACTAGTTATATACATCATGGATCACCATGGCACAAAAATAATTCATGTAGAAATAAAACCTTAGTTCTAAGCACTGTGTTGTCCAAAAAAAGACATAATACAACAAAAAATGACAGCAACAAACAGCAAAGTAATCAGATCTGGGATGCAAATATGTAAAAGCATTGCAGGGTTGTCAGTTCTGGTACAAACTGGTCCTTTTAAAAATTAATATAATACAAATGCGAAGACAAAAGGCTAAGCTAAAAAGAAAGATTTGTGGAACATTGACAAATAGGCACTGCTACACTTAAAGGGTGTTATTACATACGACCACTGACATTTTTGGACAATGAAAGTTATGAGGAAAAGCACAGGCAGTCATGGCCCATTATCACTGGAAAAGATGACATGGAGATGAGACAAAATAGAGATTTTTCATTACTACTGTCTGTTGTTAGTTATTTTTCATACTAGTAAAAGGCAAAATCTGCAATTAAAAAAAAAAAAAGTCAATCCTGTTTGTGCCATCGGACCTATTTGGAGATCCACACAATTGGAGCAGGATTCAAGTCCAAAACTTGAAAGTTACAGAATAGAAATCAAAACAGGAAAACAGCAGAAGGGCTGTAAAAAGCAGACAGGTGGGATTAAGAGATCAATAAATATTAAAAAGCAGATTCCTAATCCTAAAATATCATTAGTTCTTGTAATAAAACAGCAAAGTTCTTCCCTTACACCATTAATTTCCTTTTTCATCTTAACCTGCTAACTTTATTTTCTGCTGGAGCTATCATATGAAAGTACTTTGAGTGCTTTTCTCCGATTGCACTGGCAGAGTTATATGAACCATTACCTATCATTACCTTTATTTCAGACCTGTCAGTTCTTCCTCTTTGTGGCCAACAAGCTGTAAGAAGGGAAAAAATGCAGTCTCTATCAGGGAATAAAACCACCCATACAAAAATGACCTGAAAGGAGCATGTGAACAAAGGAGAAGGGAGAGTAAGAAAGGGAGAGATAAGAGACTTGATAAATCTGTGCTCTCTCTCTGCAAAGGACATTCTACTCTCCTGCTATTTTAAATAAATAAATAAACCCATAACACTAACACACAATGCATGCTGGAGCTGGCTTCTGCCCATGACCCTCCTTTCTTCTGCCACGCCTTGTACTTAAAATACCTCAAACATTCCACAAATATTATGCAAATAAAAATAATATTGATACCACTGCCTCATGCATGGAAAAATGTACATAAATGAAGCCTGAGTACATGAGAGAAGATGCACTTCCCTCAAAGCTGCGTGTATCTTATGAGGTGCTTTTCAGTAAATCCTTCATGAGCCACACAATGAGCTGTGAGCAACTGATGTTAATTAAATGGCCCCCTCTAACTATAGCACTGCCAGTGACACATTAATGACCTCAAAACACACTTGGATTTGGAACTTTACCCCCCCCGGGTGCGTGCCAGGCTGCCTTACCTCTGTAAAGCTGTGGCACGCTCCAGCTGCTACTGCACATGTACGGAATGTCATTCCCATTTGCAGTAACATGCGCCGTTTGCCAAACACTGAAGGAACGTAACGGTTATACAAGAGCACTGCAGACACAGCTCAGAGACTAGAACATACCAGTAAGCTTTGATTTGCCTGCTTAAAACACCCAGAGAAGCTACATGCAATTGCAAAGTGATGGCATACTGATAGGCAGACCATCATGAAGGCAGCCAAGTTAATGCAGCAGAAACACGTTCCAGAAGCTTATTTATCACACTCAGTGCCCTGGGTTAGTAGCAAGTCTGCCTCTTAACATCTCAAAAATAAATAAGGAAATGAAAAAATAAATACAAATCCTAAGTAAAGAGTCAGATCCCACCCAACCCCCTTCCCCCCAACAATGTAACACTATGGAGCTAATGCCAGGAATACAATGTCCTACAGTCTCTCAGTAAGTACTTTATTAGGAGGCAAAGAAATACGAAAGATCAGTTATCCCTGTACTCTGGAAGTGTAATGAAAGCCACTGGAAATGACCAGAGGAAATAATGTAATGAAGTCACAAACAGACAGCTGAATTCATAGTCATTCCTAATCTGGCCATTATCTACAGACTGAACTGCAAACATTCATCTCTTGTATGAACACAAGATAAAGAAATCCAACAGAGGGACAGAATGACGTGTAAGTATCCTTTGAAAGCAAATGCCTCTGGAAAATACTAATTATTCAATCAAATTTAACTAACTGACAAATACTGAAGTTTAGTAGAGTGTCTGACAACATTTATCTCCAAAGCTATCCGAAAAAAGAAGATGGAAGTATCTGGGATATGTGTTAAAGAATGAAGCCAGAGCATCTGCCGTGACAAGCATGTTATTGGACAACTGAAAGCAACTAGGGCTGGCTCAAGGAATCTATCAAAGAAATGAACAGACAGAAAACTTACGGGACTTAACAACAACTTACGTGCAAGCAGTGGCAGAACACACACACAGGGATTGCTGAGCCCAGCTGATACCCCAAAGGTCATATGATGGCACAGAAAGGATTCAGATTCAGAAGCAGATTTCCCATCTTGTTTTGAAAATATAGCCATGCTCTACAGCCCACATATACGCTCCTCCTGGACTGTGATTTACTAATACCTCAAAACAACAAAATCTAATCTGTACACATACAGATAATATTTTTCCTCAAGGTTGTTTTTTGCTTGTAGGACCTCTTCTCTCCTTCCGTCATTCAAGAGAAATATAGTGCAGTTAAAACACAAGACTTGAATCAGTTTAGACTTGTGATTTTGGCAGGGTTAGGGACAGGTGAAGATATTCCTACTGCTTTTCCAAGATCTAGCTAATGGCAGAGTCAAGAATGCTAAGATGTGGGGAGCTTTCTGTGACTGTGATAGAGAGAAGCTCAAAGAAAAGCTGTTCCAAGAGCACATATGGTGCAAGAAAAAGTCTGAAGAATAAAGTAGTAGCTTAAAGCAGAGAAAAGTTACGATGATGGCAGTATACATTTCTTGCAGCTAATATGCAGCTTGTCACAGCCCCTAAAAATCACAGGTTAATAAGTGTGAAAACTAGAATGTAATAATGACGTCATGCATTCCAGCCAAAACAGAATTCACATTTGAATTTTATTTTCATTTCAATACATGAATACATTCACTGAATGCTACAGACTGAGTACAAAAGACCCAGATAAGTTCAGGTATTTTTATTTAAAAAGAAAAAAAAAATCTATTTTAGTGCTTGAATGCAAAAGCAATCAGTGAGAGATGAAAAAACACACCCACTCAGAGGCATGAAGGAAAAGACCTTGGAGGGGAAAAAAAAAAAATAAAAAAAGAGAGAATGGAGAAAGAGGAGAGAGGGAGAAAAGCAATCCCAAAAGCTGGAAGAAGTCTGCAAATTGCACCACAATGACAACATTGTAATTTGTTCATATAAGGCTTTGATATGTGTGAAATTCTGAACACAGCTAGAGCAAAATGCAGCCTGCTACAAAAAATTGAAATCTTTAATTTCCACACAGAAAGGTCCAAATATAGCAAATATATCAAGCTATCGTCTGCTGCATTACGTAGTCAGAATATATCAAGTCTCCTTATTATTACCATTATTTCTTTTGAATTACAATTGCACCCATAGTCCAGGGGATGATTTGCAGAGATTCTGTCAGAGCTTCAGAGGATTCAGAATCTAAAACAGCAAGCAGCATACAGGGGAGGAATGGGAGAATATTAAAGCATACCCTTTCAAACAGCAAGTGTTGGCTTCTTCCACCAGCAATCTATCTAGCCAAAAAATAAGACCTATCTAGTACAAGACTTGCATTATCCCAGACTTGGTGAAAATGTATCATCTATTCATAAATGCCCCTGTTTAAAGAACTGCATATGGGGGAAATGAGAACTGACTCAAATTCTAAAAAGGCTCTATTGAGTAGGTTTGCACTCTAATCATGCATGGTCATGAAACTGAGGCATCTGATAGACACATATCTAACGTTCTGAGCTTAAAAGGAGAGCATGAGACTAGTCATCAGCTGAGGAATACACTTTCCAGAAGTGCTCCATTTCATAGGGTTCCACTAAGTGGCACATCTGCAGCTGCAACACACACTTGCACTTTCTCTTGTAGTCTGCAAAATGGGATAATGCTGGCTGACAAACAGCAATCAAACTGACTAGCTGTTTCTAGCATTTGGACTCATACAAAAGCAGAGATGTTAAAATGCTGCCTTGCAATTAAAAGAGAAAGCCCAAAACACGATGGGTGTAAGTAAATTGTACAAGAGTTTCTTTCAATGCATATCATTTGAAAAGTATGCACTAAGTCTTTCCAACAATTTGACCTGTTTGAAGACAGTGTTGTAGCAAAGTTCCTAATGAGACCAGGGAGCTCAAGTAGTGCACATGATATTTCTCTGCAATACCTGTGAATTTACAGCTGGAATGCTAGGCAAGAAAAAACATCAGTCAGATGGACTTTAATTTCTCTCCTGCAGACTCTATTATCTGGGAGGTTTGCAAACACAGTATGCAAAGAAATGGCTTATGGATGGAAAAGAAAGCCATAGTCATAAATATTGTCCCTTATAGTTAGTGTTACCCATGGTGCCTGTGCAGCTCAGGCCATTCTCTTAAGTACTCTATGAACAAAGATGAAGAAGGAAAAAAAAGTCCACCACCACAACTTGAATAAGAGACAGCAGATGGCAAAAGGGGAAAATACAAGGAATCAATGGGATAACATTGGTCAGTATGAAGAATAGCGGTCTCGGCATAACACACTGCTTACCTGGTGGTAAACTTCCACAAATAAAGAAGCTTTTTGGAAGGGCTTTGAAGGAGGATAGTTTGCAGCTCTGTGTCTGTTTATGAAATAAATTATAGCATAAAAAAAAAAAGTGTTAAAAGCTTTTAAGTGGATGATGGTGATTGGCAACTGAAGGCAGAAATAAATGTTATAATAATGCAGGAGATGCGATAGGTGGAAGAGAATAAAGAGCCTTGAAAACAAAAGGCAAACATCTTACATTTAATGTGACAGGTTAGATGGAGCTAGCTGATGAAGTCAAGGAAAGAAGTGACAAAGGTCAAACAGAGTGCTAAGGAAATTATCTTTACAGCAGCAATTATCATTGACACAAGTAAGTCAAAACTGCATTGCCAAGGCTAGGAGAAAGGTTGCTGGCATAATCAAGGGATACAAGAGAAAGGTATGAGGATGGCTGGGAGGGAAGGCTAAGGCTTCTGTTTCAGCTATATTGAGCTTCAGCAGGTGCACAGACAGGCCCAAGGAGATAGCAGACAGGCCAAGATTTTAGTTTCATCAAGGAAGCTGTAGAATTCTTCTGTATCTTGCCAGTATCCAGAAGGTATATGCATGTCTATTCAGAAATCAGATCTTCAAAAGATAAGATTCTGAAAGACAGAAGACTAAAAAGAGTGAAGCTTTTGGAGCTTATGGAGATGAATTAGGATGGTTTTGACAGAAGGACAGGATGAAGGTTCAGGAAATACAGAAGAATAATTCAGTGCATTCAACGTACTACATAAAAACCATGACAACACACTTGGTAAAGGGAATGTCAGCTGTTGATCCTTATTATTTCTCTGAGAGCCTCACTGTTACTCTGCATGCATGTGTGCATGTGCATTAAAAACCAGAGAGAAAGTAGAACCTCAACTAAGAGACTGCTAACTCTTGACTGACAATGGAATCTAGTAACCACCGCAGGGAAAATGCAAGAGCCTCACCAAACCAAACCAAAGACTACAGCTAATGCACTCTGCTTGTCAATATTCAAACTATGTTTTCTAAATAGACTAGTAAACAAAAACAAAGGAAAAAAAATCGCAAGTGTCACCTCCCAGTTTCTTACATCCTAGATCTCTTATATGGGCTTTATGCCAAGACAGTTTCTGGTGGATTGACTCCTCCAGTCAAAAGAAATAAATCTATGCTTACCCTAAAGGACCTCACTATTATATTTACTACCATCCATCATCACTTCTCTCAAATCTTTTTGAAAACTGCAGAGTTGAATGGAAATGCCAGAAGTATACTGAGATCTTTTGATCCACATGAACCCTGACAAGCACTCTTCTACTTCTAACGTGCTCACCTGAAGAGTGTCACAAAGTCCACTCCTTTCCCATACCTTGTTGAAAAACTGTGTTAAACTCTCCTGAAAAAAATGTCTTTTATGCTAAAGACTAGCAACATAATATAACTTAAAAGGTTTTACCAACCTGCAGACAGGTTCAGTCTTTTCGACGAACTGTTTTCAACTTTTCTAAATGAGTGATGAAATTCATCACACAGATAAAGAGAAAGGGGGAAAGATACAAGACACAGAAATAATGAAAAAAATGTGTTCTTCTTTAGAAGTCCTTAAACTACTGAGTGTTGTCAGATAATTAAGAGATCTCAGGCAATTTTGTGGGCTTTGCATCACAAACTCTATAGAACCTAGCAATGGACAATACAGAAGCTGCTGAAGACACAATATCTTCCCCCCCCCATCTTCGCAGGCTGACTTTGCTCCCAGATCTTTGCATGTATTGGAATAGCTTTGGAAGGAGAGGTGTAGCCAACAAGGGAAGAGTGACAGGTTATGACTACTTACAGGAGCAGGATTTTTTCAAGTCCACAGGACCAGACAGAACCTGGACCCCTGAAGGGGCTGAAAGTGTCAGCCAATCTGATAGTAACATCATCCTGAAAATTCATGGTGATCAGGTCACTGATTAAGAAAAAAGTGCATTATGCTGGTCCTTAAGAAAAGTACAGAGAAGAACCCAAAGAACAAACTCACCTGAAGCCCTGGAAATCATGGAGGATATCCTTTTTGAATACATTTCCGAACACACACAAAATTAGAAAGTAATCAGGAAAAGTCAGCACTGACTTTTTAAGACTAAGCCATACTTAGCCAATCTATAGACTAGCAAGCTGGAGAAGGAAAGAGTGGTGGATATGATCTAATCTATCTATATTTTAGCACATTTTTTGGAAGAAGTGTGAGCTGGCATAACAGACTGTTAGGTACGCTGAAAATAGGCTGGACTGCTGGGCTCAAAGAGTACTGTTGAGTACTGACTGCTCAATGGTTGGCAGTCAAAAGTGAGAAATGTATGCCAGGGATTGATACTGGAACCCATACAACAACAGTTGAGTAATAACAATGAGAATCCAGAATAGTGCAAAGTTTTGCACCTGGGGTGGAATAAACCCATGTGCCTATGTATGCTGGGAAGCAGCTGGGTAAATTTCAGCCCTGTTGAAAAGAACCTGTGAGATATAGCAGACACCAAGCTGAACATGAGCTACAAATGTTTAGTCATAATGACCAAGGCAAACTGAGTACTTGACTGTCTCAGCAGAAGCATGGCCAGCAAATCAAGGGGAATTATTATCCCCCCCTACTGAGTGCTGGTAAAGCATCAGTAATCTGTGCCTACTTCCAGGTGGATATGGAGAATTTGAGAACATCTAGAGGAGGATCACCAAGATGGTCATGGCCTAGAGAACATGATCTGTAAGGAGCAATTGAGGGAGCTGGGCTTCTCAATGAAGAGGCTAAAGGTTGCTAGAAGGGATACAAAGCTAATGGAGCCACATTCTTCTTGACAGTAGCAGATGATGCAATAATCTGTCTTGACTACAATCTGGCGGTTCCAACCGGACATCAGGAAAAGCACACTGCAAATTTGTGTCCTAGAGCTCCTTAATTTATGCCAAAGGATCAACACATACCCTTAAAATATCTCCAACTGAAATACCAAGAAATTAAAAAAAAACAAACCAAACCAAAACAAAAAAAAMCAGTATAAGCTCCATCTGCATAACACCTGCAAAACCCTGTACTGACTTACCCTGAAAACTTTCTTGTGTAGGAGATGACAGGAAACAGGAGTAGAGACTGAAGTAGAGAGCGTCTCCCTTTCTAGATACCTAGTATCCTGTGAAGTTGCCACAAAAAGGGCTTTGCAGGCCTAAGCTGTCATTGTATAGCGTTTCAAAGCCATACTCTTCATTCTGTGCTTCCCTTCTAGCCCAGATCTGCAAGTTTCCCACTTAGAGAAGGAAAAACCCAAGGCCCTCTATTTGTAGCTACTCTGTACGTCTGCAGTAAAACTGTTGACATCTAAACGCTCATGTAAACAGGTGCATATTTTAGTTCTTTCTCCCATCAGCATAATAAGTATTATTAAGACTACGGCAGGCAGCAGATTTTTAAAAGGCTTTAGTTATATCAATGGTAAGTTTGAATGGATTTTTAGTCTGCTGTAGTAAGGCAGTAAAATATAATAGCCTCTTAACTGACACATTGTTATCAGTCTTATTACGGCTTTCTTCATGCCTGTCAGTGGATTATGGTAATTTTTTTAGTCACGGGTCTAATCAAAGTACAAGACTCTGAGCTACTGACAGCTCAGGAGAGATATAACTGCTTATATACTGTCATGAAATTCTAACACCGGCAGAAACTTCAGCATCTCTCTCGCCCAACTCTCCTCCTAGTAAAACAAAGCAACTTTTGGAATAACAGGTTCCTTTTCCATGTCAAACAAAGGAACAAAGAAACAAAGTTCAATGCTTTCCCTCAAATTAATAGAGCATTCAGAACAAGAAATTTTGTTCTTCTAGGCAGCTGGTGTGGTGCAGTTTAGAAATAGTTTTGTGATCGCTACTGTAAAATCATCTTAATATCTACCTGTCCAAAACACCTCCTCTGCTTATTTCTGAGGATCTGGTCAAATCAAACCATTACATTGCGCAGAAAAAAGTCCTAAGTAAGGTTGAAATACCATTTTCTCATTCAAGCAAGCAAGCTGCACTTACTATATTCTTCAAAGCACCAAGGAATAGCTTTGTGCAAGCATTATACAGTGGCTTCGAAGGGGAGCCAGGACTGTAAATACATGTAGGGTGTGCAGTGTGTATGAGCAAGCATACATTACACGCAATAGATATAATCACACTGCAGTTGTTGGATTGTGTCATATGTGGGGGGATTTCTGTTTTCCTCAAGCTTTGTGGGTTTCTACTAAAGCAGACAGAAGTACACAGAAGATCTCAGAATTAAAAACCTTATAGAGCATAAACATTCTGCATTCCAAAACCAGTAGTTCCAGTGTAATTTGTACTGAACTTGAGGAGGACCAATTAAAAACCATGCAAGCTGAATTTATGCATAGAGAGTAGACAAAACACTGCATGAAGGCAGTTCACATCAGCTCTCCAATAAAAGTAAGAAAGTAGAGGAGCTTCCATTTTCTGTTCTCTTCAGGCCTGCCCCGTGTGCCAGCTGCAGTGATGGTCAGTGACCCAATGTATCTACTATAAACATCACTGCAATCAGCAACATATTTCACATTGGCTACTGAAGAACAAGATGATACTAGCTAGTGCTTTACCACAGCTGATGCGAGCTTGAAGTACTAACCTAGAAGTAAAAGGATTGACTGAAGAATATAAGCCTGAGATCCCATCTACTAGACTGTCTACTGAACACTAAATTTAGTAAGTGGCAAAAAAAAGACAAGCCAACCAACCAACAAACCCAGACAGCAGACTGGTGGCACATATTATCTCACCAGCATTCATCACCACTGATAGTACAACAGAAAATGTGAACAAACAAAACAGCAATCCAGGAAAGTAACACGCCCTGCTGCCAAAGACAAGAACAGCAAGTTTTTGCTGAAGTTAGCAGGAATGTTGCCACAGCCTGGATCTCATTAATATGCCCTTTGCGTATAAAAATAGGTTGTGAGTGTCTTGAAGCTTGACCTGATGGCGAGTGACATCCTTCAATAAAGTAATTTATTTCTTTCTCGTGAACCTGTGGGACATCAGAACACTGAGGCACAGGAACCAAGCACTACGAAGGTGTCTAAGAAAGAACCTATTCACAAAATGTAGCCTTTCCTGAACATGGCAGCATTAGTCTGAAAAGAGGCCTTTTACATTTGAGTATTTGCAAGTCTTCTCTGCTTCACTCTCCCCCACTTCTTTTTTATTTTATACGAGCTATCGACTGCTAAGAAGGCTACTATCAAAAACAAGCTTGGGCAAGTAGGCTAAGGATTTAATCTTCACATAAAATAATGCAGACAGGTGCTGAAGTTTAAGTGTTGCCTGATACTACATTTGCATTATCAGCAATGTTACAAACCATACCCAAAGAACATCTTTATAAAGAAAGGCAAAATATCAGAAAAATCCAAATTTGTTTTCTATTGGGTGTAAGCTGAGAAGAGTGTCAGTTTTCAAAATCTGTTTAAATTCCTGGCTATTTGAATGGCCACTGTATTATCAGTCAAGAACTCCACAGAGCTTCATGAATCATAGTATTGGATCCAAAGCCGATTGATGTAAAAAATATTACCTTCTCATTGACTTTAAAGGGTTTTGACTCAAGCCTATAGCAAAAGACATGAAGCATTGCAAAAACACTTCAAATAAGCTAAAACACTTCTTAAGATTAAAGACAAATTATTATACAATGCAGAATCTTCAACACTTACCACTTATCAATGTAGGATTTAATGCTATTTTCCATAGTTTCTATTCTGCAATGAACTAAGGTTATCTGCAATAGAGATTTCTGTAAGATATTTCACCCCACTTTTGCAAATCCTTGATCTTTTCCACCAGTTTTTGTTACAGACTTCAATCTCATCCATCCTTTTTAACAGCATGCTAATTTCAAAAAGTACTGAATCAAGCTTTAGCATAAACAAGTCAAAATGTAACTTGAGGGGAGAAAGCAGTGGAATCTGAAATATATTGTCCAAATAAGACTGATACAGAGTCTTTTGTGGCTGAAGGAAAGGCACTGCAAATACTATAATGGCGTTCAAATTATATAGGTGAACAAATACCTTTTACTAAAATCCTTCCTTTTATAGGTCTTGGAATTTACTGTCCTCTCTGGACCCGTCATATGTTTATCTCACTCGCTATCTTGAGGCATATGTGGAGGGAAGGGGAGGGGAGAGGGGAGAAGGGCAAAAACTCTACTTCACTCAGTAATCAAGTTCTAACTAACCAGCACTATACAAACATGAATTCTAAGTAGTGTTAATCTTAGAAGTACAGTTATCAATAGGTCAGTGATAGGCTCTAGACAAATATTATGTCAGTTTGGTTTTTTTGGAGCTGTGGGGCGGTTGTTGTTGTTTTTTTTTTTTTTTCCCCTGTTTTTTTTTTTTCTTTTAAATGTTTTCCTTGTAAATAAGAAAACCTAGCCAAACAGGAAGAAACCTTTTCAAAGCTCATATCAATACTCATCTTTTGTTTAACACTATAAAATTCCATCTCATTAACATATGATAGAAATAATGTTACTGATACCACAGACTAGTAAGTGCCCAGCAGCGATGGGTGAAATATCAATAGAAGAAAGTATTGCTCTTCTCAGTGAAAGCCATGGCAAATGCCAAAATTGCAAAATGCTGAGATCTGGGATTACCAGGGATAATATATTCACGTGCCCCACTATAACACACACTACTTGCAAGTTCTGCTCTGGCCACACTGTGCCCATACTTTTCAACCACACTTTTCAGCCTGGCACTTCAATGCATTATTTTACACGGACCCAAGTACAACAGGATGCCAGCTTGACTGACAAGTAAGTACTGCCACTGCACAACAACACAGTAAAATTAACATCTTGAGTTTGCTTTCCCTGTGAGGCATTCTCTACCTTCCTAGTGGTAGGCTTCGTGCAGGGGCACCTGCTAATTTAAGGTGCCAGAAGGTTTAGCTGATACGTACATATGCTTCTTGGTGATATTTCTCACTACCACAGCAAGGACAACTGCTGATCGTAAAACTCATTCTAAACTATCCCCTTTAAAGATAACTGGTCAAATGCTAACATCTCTTTCAAATTCCCTGGAATAGGAACTTAACTTCTCTCTCCACTCTGCTATCTATAAGGTTCTGCCTGTAAAACTGGCACAGAATAAGCAATACAATTTATGCTGATTTTGCCCCAATAAAGGAATAAAAGCTAACAGAAGGAGCTGAGGGGTGAAAGGTATACAAATTAAATATGGATTCCTTGACATCAACTTTGACTAAAGTCTTCAGGGAATCCAGGATTTACTCTTAAGGGATTGAGGGTTGGGGTTTTTTTGCTTGTTTGTTTTGTGGTGTTGGGTAGAATGGGGTGTTCTTTTTGTTTGTTTGTTCTATTGTTGGGTTTTTTGGGTTAAGATTCAGTAACACAGATCGGTCAGCTGTGAAGGTCACCAGATACAGACATGACACTACAGTGTTTTTCTCCCTACTGTGTTCCCTGTACAGTGCACCTAAAATAACATCATCATCATATGCTACTTAGTGGAATTGAATCAATTATATCAGATTGCTGTGCTGTGTTCAAATACATGAAGCCAAATAATGAGCATTTGGTTTATTGTTCGCCCTTTTCAGGAAACTCGGTCTTGTGGGAAATTGACAATGAAAATAAAACACTATGTTATAGCCTGTGGAGAGTGCTTCTGTTCCAAAAACAATGATAAGTACCATTGTCTTTCATTGTGGAGTTATCCCCCACTAACATAGGCTACTGCTGATCAGCAGGCAAATACAGAATGAGCCACCTGTATGCCACACAACAGATTTCTGAACAATACTGCTTCTAAAGACCCAGAAGTATCAGGCCACAGATGGTGCTTTAAAAATAATCACTAGAGCAATTTATTGCATCTCACCTCAACCTTTATTGTTGCAATTATGCAACAATATATGCAAATCAGTCACTGAACTTCACAATAGCTATAGTTCTTTTTCACAAAATCCACAGGATCACAATAATAATAGTAAAAGTAAATATTAATAATCCACATCATAGTCTCACGATCCTGTGTCACCGTCTCTGATCTGCGGATTAGCTGGACAGTGAAAGTCAAGATGTCACACATTTTAGTCCCTATGAAGGTCTCAAAATAACAACTTTTTAGTGACCAGGGATGCTGATGGAAATACCCAAGTTACTGAGAAAGCGCTTTAAGTTTTGGGCAGTTCCCAGACTCCTGTGACAACTGGCACCACTTCAGCCTTTCTTCTTTAGTTTGTTGGTGCTGGTAGTTGGTTTTTTTTCTAAAGTAATTCCCTGCTTAGGGGATTAAAGACTTGCTGCTCTTCTTTCTCTTTCTAAAGCCAACCCTCTGAACGAACAAAGTCTATGTATGCTATGACCTGGGAAGAGGTCATATTCTTTCCATCTAGTCAACCATACTTACTAGGTTGCACTGTGATGGTTTCTCAAGAACTTTGAGCAGAGGAGGTCTCACAATCTATTTATCATACGTAGTTCAAGTGCCCCAGCCAGATGGACAGAGCTTGCTTTCCTGCACAAACTCCAGTCCATTAGAGTTCTCTTCGCTAATCATTTCCATCTTTTTGTTGTTTTCCATACAAAGGATTGATTCTTTCTAAAAACAGATATTTAAACAGATGTATATTCGAACATTCAAATCTACGCTCATATTTCAATCCTATAAGGGAACATTATGAAAATGAAATGGCAGAAAAATTAGCTAAAAAGACCTTCACACCCCTAAGATTCTATAGGCTTCTGAAATTGTAACAGGCAATTTTGGATCTGACAGGACAAACCATATTGTGGTTGCTCCATATTGTGGAAATTTTGTGATCATCACCTCTGACTGCAAGACCATTGCAAGTTTGCAAAGACAGATTTTCAAAACAAGTCTCCTCTTCCAACTATTTCAGAGTAGGGAAAAGAAGAAAAAACATTACTCAAAAAAGAAATCTTAATGTGCTACTGAGAAGTCAAGTGGACTACAACAGCATTAAATCCCAGAAAAATCCCCTAGAAAAGACTGACTCACCATCTATTTTTTTCAATTACCATCATAAAAATTATTTCTGTATTGCAATTATTTCTCTTCCAGGGAAAGAGGCAGAACCTGCCTTCTCTCAAGCAGAACAATTAGACCGCTAAGAAAAACTACCTAACTTCTAATAGGAATTGGAAAATGTTCATATCACATGTTCATACACTTAGGCAGGAATAATTAACTACTCAAAGCACACAGGGGAGAGCAGCTTGCTAGGTATCAGTTCTCTTGGAAGAATCTGGTGGTTACATTGGATCACAGATATGAATTAAATAATTTTATGTTTCTTTGTTTTAGCACCATACAATAAGAAAAGCAGATGTGCCATTTGTAAGCATAGATATAAGCTGAAAGGCAAGTGGAATAACTCTATTCAGCACAAGTAACGCATCAGCTAAGCTATGGATTCACATCCGCACATGACATCTCAGGAAAAATATAGACCACACGGAGACAGTTCAGAGAAGAGAGATAAGGGATCTACAAAGAAAGTCAGATATGAGGAAAGACAGACACAGGACTATTTAGCTTTAAGAGATCAAATGGAAACATACTACTAAGAGTCTTTACTACATAAAGAACCGCTGCAAAGAGGAAGGGATTCATTTGTTCTGCCCATGCACTGTGGACAAGACACAAAGTAATAGTCTTAATCGCAGCAAAAGATTTGTAGTAAATATTAGGAAAAGTTTTGCATTAGTAAAGCTAGTGAAGGACTGAAATAAGTTGCCTGTGAGGTAGGAAATATCTACTGCTGGTGGTCCTTGAGAACAGGTTAGACAAACACTTGTCAGGAACACCACCAGATTACAGGCCCCGACACAGATGACTTCTTGTGATCCAAGAGTATTTCCTGATTCTTTGCATAGTCTCTTCCTTTTCAGAGTGTTTTGTAGCATGTAACTGATTTTAGCACATCTCCACTTTCTGGCCTAGGGTAGTGCACATGTTCATTCACTCACTGAAAGCTGTTGCAAGCAGAACTGCCAGGTTTGAGGACTCAAAAACAATGCCTAGTATTAGCTGAAAATAATTTCTATTGGGTAAAAATCCTATAGAAAATACCTGAATTTGTGAGGAAAAAAAGTAGGCTAAAGAATAAAGTAATAACTTAGAAAGTACAATCCACTGTAAGACTTCTTGATGGCTGGTAAAGGCTTGAGAATATTCTTGCTAAACGAAAGCTATGCATTACTGCAGCTGAGAAGCAATACATCAAAGTTGTCAATTTATCCAGTGTCTTGTGCTTCATTTTTTTCAAAAAATTTGAAAAGCTATGTAAATTCTAGGAAGACATACACGTCATCTTGCACCTGACACATACATGCACATATTAATTGTGTTTAGGAACTGAAATGAAAGAAATTAAGAAAATTTCAAAAGTGACAAAGCAAGAACACTGCAATATTTGCATGCCCTATCCTTCTCTGTGTTCATTTGTCAAATAAATCATAGCACACCAAACAGATAACCTGACTCCCTTCTCAAAGTGTTTAAGAATTTTTTCACCCCTTACACATGATTTAGCAACTCTAGTATTTATTTGTGGAAAGAGGAGGTCGTAGATAAGAGGGAGTTAATGCAAAGGGTTATTAATGGGTGGCACAGTAGAATTAATAAGCGTGGGGGCAGATGGGACAAATACTTTAATAATAAATAATAGAATTATTTGAAGCATTGCACACTGGCAAGAAGTCTCTGTGGGTCTTCCTCTTCATAAAAATAGCTGTTGCACCACTGCACTGATTAACCTCTTAGCTTTGTTATGTTATTTATCTTCCAGTAAGAACTGACAACCAACAAGATGCCTACAGGCTCCAGTAGGATGAACGTTACAAAATTTCATGCAACTATACAGGACAAATATGGCAAGTTAATCAATATTATAGTTAGATTGCTACTTATGCTTATTTTATCTTAAAAAGCTTTTTTTTTTTTTTTTTTTAATATTTTAAGACATATGTGTCCAGTTGAGTGAGTAGTCCCTATTAGTATGAAATCTTAGGGGACTATTTGTGCAATCAAGGAATTACCCAGGTTAGAAAAGACTGAAGGGTTTGACCCAAAAATATTTTTTCCTCCATCCTTGAGATTAATTGTGGAATGAGGTAACAATTCAACACAAACACTATTATCAGCATCTGGAACTTCATCTACTTTTGTGAATGACAGAGTCAAACAACATATTCATAAGAAGTAGTAATTTACACCTTAATCTCACTGAATTGAAAGGATGAGCATGCCATTAGTTTCACAGGCCTATGCCAAGGCATAGAATAAGTGAATAGCTTGTTCTACTGCTGGAGCAAATGTAGAAGCTGCACAACTGGAATCCTAGACAGGATGGCAAAACCATGACTGTATCTCAACCAGCCCTCCTCACAGTCCAGCACATCAGCACAAACCCACGCTCTGTCATGACTTACGCCAATACACCAAAGCACGGACACATGCCTCATTCTTTGCTGCAAGAGAGACGGTGTTTACGTCTGGCATGCAAGTGGAGAAAACAGCAGATACAGTAAAAGTTGCCTGCCCCCAAGACCTGGTAGCAGAGGTGACAATGCCTCTGTCGCCCTAGTAGAGACTCACTTGGTGACTATATTCAGATTGGGTCAGACTGTAAGAGGCCATTTAATTCCCTCTTGCATAAAGGAAGAGCAGGTAGGGCACTCACTTCCCCTTTCCTAAGGAACCTTCCTAAAGGCCCATATGTATACACGTTTCAATAAACCACACTTCCTCTGCTGACTGTATTTACCCTCCATTTCCATTCCAGCCTAGCTGAATGGGTTGTCAGCCACTGTTTGGCTAGCCCTGAATTGTCCCAATATGTAAATTAGACTCCCCCCTCATTTAAAAACCTTGGAGAGCAATTTTTCCTGCATTTAAGTCATTCTACCACCCATTACATGGACAATGAATCCATCCCCAAGTGTTTGCCTACGCTACTGAATATTAACTAATGAAAGGAAAATTAATTACATACTAGTGCAGTGACATAAGATTGGAAGTACAGTGAGAGTACTAAATTTTACTAATGATGTATTTATGAAATATGTGAACAAACTCTGAAACTGAAGGTTAAAACATCTTTGAGTCTAGACATCAAAAACAAATACGAAACTCACTCATTGCCAGCATGCAAAATACAATTACTGTATTACATCTGTAATAATTGCTGTGGCAAGTCAGTAGTCCAAGCAGGATGCAGCCAAGCCAAAAGACATCAGGCACTGCATTCACCAGTTTACTACTAGTTAGCAGAACTGGTGCAGCCCATTCATAAAATCCTCTACCCAATGAATAGACTTAGTAGATTTTCTGGGCTGGATACCACCCTAGACTACATTCATTTTATATGGTTGTAATGACACTGTCCTCACTACACCAAGGTTTGATTTAAACTAGCATTGGTGAAAACCAAGCTTCAACCACACCACAACTCTGTTTGCTGCCACTGATTATGGGAAGAAAACATTCAGCTACGTCTGCACTTCGCTAACATACAGGACTTACGAGAAGCAATCTGACTTCCATTATAACTTAGAAGAGCATCAGGTTGGTTTTAAATTACATTTTAATGCAATGGTACTTAACCAGTTTTTCTTAAGTCCTGCATTGCCAACACTCGGTGGAATACTAATAACGCTTTATTTCTTCAGCCAAAACCTTACCACCTCTTCAGCTCTCTCACACCAACTTTGGGACAATCTGCTTAAGACCATCTGAACATGCTTTTCTACCTGGAAAATCCTCATAGGTTTAATGTTCTTTTGAAGGCCCCCCCAAAATATATTTCTTTTGCATGGTTAATGCTATTGTCACTGAAATTCAGGCCATGGAAGCTCCATTTGTTTGCTGTTTTGCTGTCCTTGCAATGGAGTTTAGGGAAGCTTTCTTGCCTCAGCTGAGGGTAATTATGCTAAAACTGGTATGTGTCTGTATTATTGATCAGCAGTCATCACATTATCTGCACCAAAACAGAGGTCGACAGAGGTATACCCTGGAACACTGTGGTTTTTTGCAATTATTTTCTCACATACAAGCAATGATGCAAGAGGGAACAATGTGAACCTGAACCCAGACCTACTGTAACTGTGCTGAAAAAAAGTAGAAACAATGCTGTAAAATCTGGGTGGAAGATTTATGTTACTATTACCCTCTAGATAATTCCACAGTTGGATATGGAAGCCAATATATAAAGTGATTTTCAGCTATCTCTTACAAAATTAATCTCAGAGAAATAGCCCAGTAGACAAATACTGAAGGTCAGATTTTTTTTTTGTTTAATAAGTAGGTAGATAAATAGCATTAGACAAGCCATGTTTAGGAAGCTTAAGTCAACGGTTCTTAGTGGTGTGTGGGATGGACATAAACTCAGAAGCCTTAGGGAAGACAGGGTTTCTTGGCATCCTGAGCCACTTGGTAAGTTATAATGGAGGGTCTTCTCCAAAGTGCAGCACTCCTGAGAAGCTCAAGCTACACAGACTCTGAGAAAAAGAATCACTGCTGCTTACAGACTGCATTGCTGGGTGGCACTAATGAAACTTGGTGATAAATCTGCTGGGCTCACCTGCCAATCCTAGAAATCCAAGTCACATTCAAAACTTCCAATTATCTTTCCCAACACAAGCTCTTCTGGCCTGGCCTGCCATGTTAGTGACTTCCAGCCACGCAAGGGAAAGCTAGGCTTTTGCTGTGTTCAAACAGGTGTCAATGTGAGAGCTGCAGAATAGATATGAAATTAATCCAAATGTGTTGGGGATGATACAGCCTGATATCTAGATCCCTGTGTGAAACCTGCTGTGAAGATCCATTTATAGCTTAAGTTTCAAAACAAAGGAATTGCAAGGACTCAGAAGTACTTAAGTCTTGACCAGAAAGAGCCATGTAGGTACTCGAGTCTGTGCGTGAGTGCCCATGTGAATTTAAGCAGAAGGAAGGGGGAAGAGGGGTAGCTAAATTAATGTCCCCCAAGCTGGGGCAGTAGGCTTGCAAGAAGAAGGGGGGGGGGGGAAGCCCAAAGGCATTAGTTTAGGTTTCCTGTCATGTCTGTGATGAACGTGCTTCTCTCTCTCTCTCCCTCTCTCCTCAGAGGGATTTAGAACAGCTACCTACAAACTTCTGTGTCAGCAGCAAATAACCATAAAGGTTCAGCTATGCTCTGGTCCCATTACCACTTCAGACATTTCTGTGCAAGTGAAAGACAGGATAGATGACAGAGAGGAAACACTAGCTACCATCACTATCATATATCTTGTTGAATTCACCTCACCAATACCAGGGCAGATCATGTAAATTACCTGCCCAAGTCCTAGTAAGTTTGGTCCCTTGAGTTTTCAGTTTGGTATAATCACTAGCTTGATTAATCATGTGGCGTTTCCCTAATCCTGCTTTGCTCACTCAGAGGATAAGCACTGGATATTAACTTTTTTAAAGCTGTTTGTTTGGTTTTTTTTTAAAAAAGCTTCTAGAGGCCAAAGTCCATCTTTAATGCATATTATTTCATATATATCATATATCACTCCTAAAAACCAAACACCTGACTGATTGAAGCAGGTTATAGATGCCCTTGAACCTTCTGAATAATCACAGTATGCTCCTGACTTGGTTTATTTCCACTTCTATCAACAGCAATGAATCAACAGCTTCCATTATTAACTGAAAATACCTAGTGCCATCCTGGGATCTCAAAGACTGGATACTCCATACTCTCTTCATATTTACTTTATAACATTTCTACAGAGTTAGTAGTTCTGCATCTTCTAATTGTAAGGTACATTTTGATATTTGGTATTCCATTTAGAGTCCCAGCTTTGGGAGTCTGGTGGCTTCATAAGAAACCATACCCGTAAATTTGATTTTGTATTGTTAAATAAAGCGAGTCTAAAGAAAAACTGAGAATATGAATCTTAACAGCTTAAAAAAAAATAGAAGCCAAGTAATTAAGAAATGAACACTTACTACTACTTAAAAAAGAAAAGAAAAAAAAAAAACAACTCATACCCCTCCTGATTTAAGTCAGTCTTGTGATCTGGATTGGGGGGTTCACACTCTCAAACTGCCCTTTCAATGAATTCACATCACATGGATTTGGATTCATACTTAAATGCGTAATACAAATTCAAGCCTGAACATTCAAGTGAATACAGCCACACTGTGAAGAGATAAGCTATGAATGAATAGCTTAATTGGACAGTTGCAAAATTAACTTGTCAAAAGTAACTACTCTATACATGATCCAACTGGAAATGTTTTATATCAACCACAATTTAAAATAGTATTTAAGCTATCCTTGGCCTTTGAAAGACACATTCACAATGTGCTGCTTATTTACTACGCTACTACCATGCATTTGCAAATCCTTCAAATATTCTTTGGTACAAAGAGACAACCAATTCATTTGGTTCAATTCTGAAGAGGTTAGCAGATACACTAACTATATTTTTCATGGAAATTTTCTCATTCTTTCTTCTTCTTAAGTTAGAGTAAAATCATTCTGACTAAATGTATGYCTTTGCTTTCTGTGTATAACATTAAAAATGGACTTTAAAATGAAACAGCTGGAGACTGGGAGACATTTAGTGATTGGGAAAGACCAAGTAAACATGACCACAAGCAAGACTCTGTAATTACAAGACATCAGAATTCGCAGAGAAACTACCATGGAAGGTAGTTTACTCCTTTTCATTGAGGGTATAAGCTACTTTGCACTACCAAACAGTATATACACATACTTACAATACAGTATGTCCAGACCTGCATATTTCAGAGCACAGCTCGTTGTACTGCTCTTGTCCTTTGTGTTTTCCAATCACTGAGTGCCAGTAGTAATATTTGGTTTAACTTCTGCCCATTTGTTTTGTATGGTGTTTTTTCCAATTCATGCTTAATTCCACATTTCAGAACATTGTAAGAAAACAACAAACATGCTTTGGGGAAGAAGACTCCAAGAGGAGGTTAAATCTCTCCCTCTCAGGACCTAAAAGAAACAGTAAGTTTTGCATGACTCACATAGTGGTAATAAAGTGCTCCCTGAACTAGACAATTCCTACCTAGTACCCTGAGATAGCAGATCATAATTGGAAAAAGATACACAGATGTATTTATTTCATCAATGCATAAGGCAGCTGCATATCTATTCAAAATAGTGTCTCACTGAATTTCCATCTCAATCACATGGGAAGCAGTAATTCAAAGCATGCCGTTGAAGCCAGGTACATCACGTAGCCTTCCAATATAAAGTCACTACTGCATGCCTGGCCCAGCAGAAAGGTCCTTCTGTACATTCATTAAAAACATATGAATTGTGTAGTGACTGGTAGAGTATCACTTCTCCTCATACTGGTACTACCCTGATGAAAAATGGCTTCCTATGCAATCACTTATGTATTGCCTTAAGCTACACAGTAGCAGAAAAAGACAGGAGAGATCAAAAGTACTGTCAGAACAAAAGCCAGCAATGCATTCATATGCTGCTACCACTACTTAGGCCACTACAGTGAGCATCATGAGAGAGAAAAATAATACTAGAGTAGATAGAAAGCTGTGCTACCATACTATAAATGCTAATACTTAGAAAGGAAAGAGAAGAAGGTGTCGTGGTTTTAACCCCAGCCAGTAACTAAGCCCCACACAGCTGCTTGCTCACTCCCCCCGGGTAGGATGGGGGAGAGAATCAGAAGGGTAAAAGTGAGAAAACTTGTAGGTTGAGATAAAGACAGTTTAATAGGGAAAGGAAAAGCTGCGCATGCAAGCAAAGCAAAAGAAGGAATTCATTCACTCCTTCCCATCGGCTGGCAGGTGTTCAGCCATCCCCAGGAAAGCAGGGCTCCATCCCGTGTAACGGTTACTTGGGAAGACAAATGCCATCACTCTGAACATCCCCCGCTTCCTCCTTCTTCCCTCAGCCTTATATGCTGAGCATGACGTCATATGGTATGGAATATCCCTTTGGTCAGTTGGGTTAGCTGTCCTGACTATGCCCTCTCTCAGCTTCTTGTGCACCTGTCAGAGCACGGGAAGCTGAAAAGCCTGTGACTAGTGTAAAAACTACTTAGCAACAACTAAAACATCAGTGTGTTATCAACATTATTCTCATACTAAATCCAAAACATAGCACTATACCAACTACTAGGAAGAAAATTAATTCTATCCCATCTGAAACCAGGACAGAAGGACATATGGCAAAGCTAGAAAGGTTGGTCTCTAAAGTCCCTTAGGCAAAGGCATTATTGCAATTATCTAACACATGCTAACTCTTTTGGTTTTGCTTTAGCAGAAGTTTTGTTATCAATCCCAAACTCTTACTGAAGTCCCTGAGAGTTTTGATTGAGCACGGCCTGTAGAAGCAGTCTTCCGACACAGTCAAAGTGTACACTGTGTTGCTGCTGGCTTGTACTGAATTCCTTGCACATGCTGCTATGCTGGACAAGGCAAGGAGGAAATATAAACTTCAAAGGTTATTCAATTTATTAAAACTTAATGAGCCATTGCCCCAATATGTGCAAAGCACACAACACCTCTTACATTCTGGCTTCAGACTGCAATCTACTAATCAGTTACTGAAGCATCTCAGTCCCAAAGCAGTTACTGATTGATCGGTTAATAAAAGTTTCTACAGAGAGAATTTCATCTCCATAACTGGAAGTTTAAGGGGCAAATCTGAGATGATGTAAAAAAAAAAACAAAACAAAACAACAACAACAAAAAAAACCCCACACAAACAAACCAACAAAGAAAACCACCACCAAACCAAAAATCACAAAACCAAACGCCCAAAAAAGAGCACTTAATTCGTTTCCTTACCTTTAAAATAATAGTAGAAGAGGTATTCTACTATCAATGTATTTTATACACTGGCATATGGCTTTAATACAGATGTTGTCCACAACACTGCACAATTATTCATAATTTCTCACGGGAAAACAAATGCTCTGTGGTATAATATGTACAAAACACCACCCCAAGCGTCTTCAATGGGGCCACATTATCCAACGAGCAACCAGGTCACAAGTTCAAAACAAAATAAAAGAGATCCTGGTTAGTCAGCAGCCTATGTGAAATAGGCTGCTGTTACTGGTGAGCAGCAGTTCACACCAGTCAGCATGAACTGATGGCGTCACAGAAAGCCCAACAACAGAATAAGCTACACAAGATTAAATACTTGATTCAACTTTGTTAGCAGTCTCTTCCATTAGGACACTAGATACACAAGTAACAAAACTGGAAATACATTGGTGCTGCTTCTGTGTTCTGCTCTGTTTTGTACCMAAAGGCACTCACTTCTCCAGGTTGTCACAATATGACTCTGTTTATAACATCTCAGTTAATGCCTGTGACTAACACACTATCTTCACCAGGTCCATGGAGAAATCATAACCAGGATTCAAAAGCAATGAGCCTTTCTGAGTCTGCAGGAACAAAACAAACAGCATCCTTCCGTCTTATCTACTAAATAGTGGTACTTACTTTCTTCTGTATTTCACTCATCACTTTGGTATGTGAGTATTTGGCATTTATACAGGAATAAGTATTATTTAAATTGTGAGATGGATGAATAATTAAGGGCACTGCAATTCTCTTTTTGTTCTCAGGAGGAAGCAACGTTTACATTTTTTTATTTCACTATAAGAAAAGTTACCAAACACACAGGTATGGCATAAATACAGTACAGAGAGGAAAAAAACCAAACACACACCACAAACATTCTTGTCACTTATTAAAAAAAGCAGAACATAAATCAGATTTTGCTTCAAATGCCACGGGCGCTGTGGGAATATGAGGACAGCAGTGCAACTATATAAGTAATAAAAGTAAAAACAAACAAAAAAATTATGTCCCAGAGTAAAGACATCATATCCAGCAGGATAAGGGTTTCAACCTGTGTTCTTCAAGCCCATTTGGCTGATGCACAATGTATAGGTGTATACATTTGAAGGCAAGGAATATAGAAATAGTCTTGAAAATAAATAACCCCTTATAAATCAATCCTAAACAAGCAAAGCAAAGGTCTGTGTTGTTGCACAGAAAAAAGGTGAGACAGGGCTGTCTCACTTCAGGATCTGGAACCTTATTCAAAGCTTTTGAGCATTTATCTGCAGTATTCTCCCTCTTTTCCTTTATTTACATTTCTGCTGTGCTTTTAGTGCAGTAATTAATCACAAAGTTCCATCTGATCAACAGTTTTAGTTCACATCCTTATTGCTTCAGACAATTAAAAACAATTCTTAGTGATAAGAACAACAAAGGCAGCCTCTAGAAGCACTGTGCTAAGGTTCTGGAGTATAATTTTCTTTTAAAAATAGAACCTCTTCAAATTAGCTTCAACCTACAAGTAATCTCACGTTTTAAAGAAATCCCTCTCTGAAAAGCAGCACCTTGACAGAATTTAACACTTGAGACTATCTTTAGAGTGTTTTTGATTAAAAAATTAATTTTAGACTAAACTAATGTCATTATTATAACTGGCTTACTCCAAGCATTATGTTGCTTGACAACTCTTTCAAACAATTCCTTCACTTATTCATGACCGAGAAGTCAATAATAATTGAAGGTTTTGTTGATTATTAATGCCATCTCTTAGTCAGGAAAAACACTTCGATGCGTATTCCTGATTTGACTGTTCAACTAATGTTTTGCTTTTTTAACAAATTTAGCATAGATCTTTGTGTCTATTTTTTTCTGGGGTAAGGTTGTCAGCTAGAATTTATAAACGAGTATATGAAACTGAAGCAGTAAACAATTTAAAAGGATACCAGAACGGACAATCTATACCTCAAGTGCAGTTTGGAAGGTATAGCTTCTCCAAAATTAAATACTTTCACAAGCATCAAGACCATGTCAGGCTACCTTCAGAAACAAAAGATTAGGAATTAGTCTTTGTACAAGAGCGTTTAGTTCCCTCCCTCATCCTGGGGTCAAGGGACAAAGTCCTTGTTTGAGTACTGGTTACGTGAAACCATATGCTGCTGAAATTTTATATCCCTGACCTTATATATAAAGTCATAGATAACCTGCAACAAGAGTTGTGGCTCTTAATTTAGGAAGTAGCAGGCCTCAGATATAATGCAACTCTCTGACATTTCAGTTGAAAACTGTAAACAGAAGAAACAGGATACACAAAAATGCAATGCAAAAAGTAATAAAACACAGGAACAAATTAGTCTCACTTCTTCATGCTTTTTCTCTATTCCATATAGTAAAGAACAAGGAAGGATAAAGTGAAAACCAAAGGCTGGAAAGACATTTTAAAGGCTTTCTTGCAGATGCCAACACAATAGAGAGAATATACTAGTAAATTTTAGATCAGCTGAAATAATTATCAATCACTTTCTTCTGCATAGTCCATCACAGACAGTGCACACATGAGATTCATACAGTAAGTTTATGGACTCTAATCTAGACACTTTGGCCTAGTCTCTGCTGTTTCCAAATGTAGTTCTCATTACTTGAAAAACACATTGTAAAAGAAAACCACCACTACCAAAACACATTCCTTATAGACTGAACTGTACCTAAATATAAACCTGACATGTTTCCTGAATCACGACTCAAGTGTTTAGAAAACATTGTACATTATAACAGGTCCAAAACAAAAGAAGTGATCACCCTGGAAGTAAATCATACTGATTTCCAGCTAAAAGAAATTAATCCCTCGGCAGCTGAAAATCATACCAAAGGTAGCATAGGCTCATAATGTGAATTTTCTAATAACTTAGTCAAGATACAACACCAATACGGCAGTGATATACTAGGAAAACCTCTTATGCCTATAATAGCTGAACTTCACACTAAAAAAAGAAGAGTTTAATTTTTAAACTATTCAATTAGCAGTAGTACTCACCATAAGACAAGGTTAAGCAGTGCTGAACTCCTTCAAACAAACACTGCCTCTAGGGAATGGGCTGCAAGGCTCCCCAGCTACAATAAGTCCAGTAACCACTTTGCTTCCAACTAACTCAGTGTCCTGAGGCACAAGGAGCGTACTATGTACCAAAGTGCTAGTTTTCAAGATTGCCAACACCTGATTCAAATCACAGGTGCAGTCACTTGCTCATTGTAGCACTCCCCGGCAAGACATGCCTGCTGAAAACCAGTACAGAAGAGCCATAGTGTAAAGGTTTCTCATGGCTGAACCAAAGATATAGGTTCTCTTCTACAACACAGCCTCTGAGGAATAGTGAATTCACCTTCTACAGTAATATCAGTATCTGCATGTTACTTTTATATTTAGATTACTGTTTATAGAAATTGCTTGTGTGTACATATTTATTGTGGTAATTTTTTCTAGCTGAGTCTGGCCCTTATTTTCAACTCATGAGTAATAACATTTTTATAAAATAAAATAAAATAGCACTACCTGTCTGTCAATAGAAATTGATGTCATTTTGTACATTAACACACTTTGATACAAGACCCCTCAAACCATGAGGTCCTTCATATTACCCAATCTCTCACTGCATGCATGCATGCATACATGGTCAGCAGATCATACAAGGCAGCTCTATTAGCTCCCTAAATACTGTCTCCTGTGGTCAAGAGAGATACCCTTTTCCAATCTGCAAGATCAGGTACATTTTTTTGTATTTGCCATCTCCCATTATTGGTAGATAGACAAATTGAACCAATAGTCCAGGCTGAAAATCATTGCCCTTATTAGTTGAAAGTTGCAGAAAAAGAAGAAAATTTCTCTCTTTATACCTTTAGAGAAAAAAAGGCTTTCAAAGTACACAGGTAATCTTAGGGGCCTAAAAGTTTGAAGACATCCCTTACCATAGTTGCTTCCAAACTTAACAATCCTCTTCATTACTCTTCCCTGTAGGGCAATGTCTGATTATGTGATAGACTATGGATCTACTCTTCCAAAAGCCACACCCTCCACTTCAAAATCTAACAGAGGTTCCTGCCTGTTCCTTATTTCACATGCTGAAATAAGACACTGCAGGCAGCCTGTGAGGTATCTAACAAACACCCCAGTCTGAATACCCCATTCCCTGCTATACCAAAAGGAGATTTCACAGTCCACAAATGGACTAAGGATGCGTGCTAAACATGGCTTGCAAGAAAGTTGAATTTAGAGGGATCTTCTTTCAAATAAATGGGACAGACTGCATGTTTATGGCTTAAATGATATGCTGTTGGGTTTCTGTCCTCTATAAAATTCCAACTTCCTCTCAGGCATTGGTTAAATTCCTACAGTAACAAGAAACTCAGACTCAGAGCAAACTGTCCCCTGGGTCTACCCTCTCTAAGACAGAAGTCTACATAGTTACTATTGAACTATCATTGTACAAACCTTTATGCAGTGCTGGAGATATTTTCCTATTCCAAGCCACAGCATGATCTATAAACACACTGCAAAGTAGAGGCTGCTGCCCAGGGTACATAAGGAACAAATATGTAGCCTAGCCTTTCCTACCTCCAAGTAAGCTGCTGGGAAAGGTAATTATTCCCTGCTTGTCTGTGATTGATCAGCTTCCTGTATATGGATATGTGAGCTTTACCTACTTGGTCACTGGCACAGGGCTGCAAAGAAAAAGGTCTTTCTAATAGGATTTTTTCTGGGAAAGGAATTAAAATAGCATTGAGACAATTTAAATCACAAACAATGACACTTTCCAATCCTCCTGTCTATGTAAGACAACATCCATACAGCTAAAAGTTCTAGGGGAATTGTTTGGAATGCAGAAAGTGGATTTCAACCTCTCTGTGCTTTTAAATAATACGCACAAAGGGCAGAAGTCTGTGCAATCAAGGCAGAGTACGGCTTTAAGTAACATGATTTTAATATTCATAAGGTTTTAAGTTCTTAGTGATTATTTATGAAATCTTCTATTACATCAGGATAACAGGCTTAAAAGAAAGTAAAATGATCCAAAACTTACCATTTTTACACCAGTAAAAACATTTTAGAGCTATATTCAGAACCTGTCCTCATAGTTGCATTGAAATGATCTGTCAATCCTTACGAAGTATCAAATAATTAAATCCAGAGTTCATGGAGGACAATTGTTAAAGGAATAAATCTGTTGCAGAAATAACAATCATGTACTAAAGCTTCAGCCCGAAATGCAGTCTTTGTCACAATACATTGCATAGGCCCCGGCTAAGTCCAAAAGACAATGGAGTTTTCCTCATATCAAAATTATCAAAAACTCCTACCTATTCCATTGGCTTAAAGACTCCTATACAGGCTTTACATTAGGTTATCTTGTATGTGAAGAGGTTCACAACAGGAGAGAAGGAAAAGTGTCACTCCAATGTCCTTTCATTCTCCACAACATGTCCGAGATGGCCTGTGGCCAGTTCTTCTTTACTGGAAAGGAATTTTGTCTTGGTCACATTTTGATGTACAAGGGACGGATATTCCCCAAGAAAAGGAATGTGACAAACTAATTAAACTAAGCTATATTGTACAAGTAACTGTAGATCAGTATCTGCTGAAGGTATCTCTCAACTGGTTCTTATTATAAAGAACCTCCCACTAATTTAACTCATTTAAAATAGAAATATATTAGAAAATTAGTGCTATGGAACAACCATTATAAAACATTTTCTTAGTTGAATAAATTATCTTCCACATGATTCTGAACCACTCAGCATCTCGTATTTGAGCTTGGGAAGACAAGAGGGTATAAAGGTTGCAAGATACTGTCAAGTACATGCACCACTGTCCTCTGCTGGAAGAAATCAGTCTTATATGTTTGTGACTGATTAGGTTCTATTAGCAGTAGCTGACATAAAGCAAAGATGACATAAGCAACAGCTAATGTACATTCCCATTTAAGCTCCACAGGCCTGTGGCTTAGGACAGACGGTTGTTAATTCTATTGTCTGTGCAATGTAGCTGCATTAACAGCAATTAGGAGGATGTTTGCATATGCCCCGGACAGTGTTCTTTATTACCATGTATTTGTACAGCAATAACACCCCAAGGCCCTGCAGGGACTGGACCTTGCCGCTCTACATACACGGAGTTAAGATCCAAGATTGCAACTGCATCGTACCGTATCATTTGATGCCCAAGATTTGCCAAATGCCATCTATAAAATAGCAGCATGACACCAAAGGAAAACCATAGACAACCCCTTTGAGGACCTGAGCCCAAAACATTTTAAACAACAGCCAAAAAAAAGACACAAATGCAGTCACTCTCTCTTGCTCCAGCATTTCTAGGACAAGCATTGATTTTCTCAGGATAGGCACAGACCTGTAGACTCAAGTATCAAGGCCTCTCAAGACCCCCTCAGATTGCAGCATAGCTGCTTCCCACACTAACGCTACCATATTTTTGGGTGCCTGGGGAAACACCTCCCTGGGAGGAGCTAAGCAGGAGAGCTGCGTGTGAGGACTCGCACCTGCCTGCCAACAGGGCACCATTACACTGAGCCACGAAGCCAGGAAAGGCCTTTCCACAGCAAAGGTGAAGGACAAAAGCCCCATATTGATCACAAGCCGAGGGGAGCCAGTCTTCACCCAGCCCCTGGTGAAGGCGGAGAGGCGTGTGCCTGCAGCTGGCTGCCCGCTTCCACCCTGAGGAGATCCTCACGGGCCCCTGCTTCACGCACCCGTCACCTCACCGCAGCCCTCTGCGTCACAACGCCCGCCCCGCTCGCTCGCTCGCTCGCCCGCCCSCCCGCCCGCCGCAGACCCCCCGCAGACCCCCCGCCTCAGGTGGCGCGCGCGGGCACACCCCGCCCTGCCCCGAAGTGCCGGGCCGTTCGGGAAGGGCAGTGCCAAGGCGAGGGGCTTGGCGGGAGTTGTAGTCCGTCCCACCCCCACCCCGCCGCTCCGCGCGGCCATCCCGCGCGCCGGACTACATTTCCCAGGGGGGGCTGTGGAAGCGTCTCAGCAGCCAGCAAGGCAAAATGGCGGCGGCGGCGGCGCGGGGGTGCGGAGGGGTTTGGCGCCGGGCGTGGCAGCGCGGCGCCGGGCGTCCCGCCCCCGCCCCCCGCGGGCAGCGGGCCGTCGCCTGTAATGCGAGAGGCGGGGCAATGCCGGCGGGGAAGAGCGGGTACGGTGCCGGGACGGTGTGGGGAGAGGGGCCGGTGGAGGTGGTTCTCCGCCGGGGCATCCCGCCTTCAGGGCGTAGCCGCAGGGTGGGTGCTGGGCCCGGTGTCGGGGCGCGAGAGCAACGGCGGCGGGAGCCGGGCCGCGCCGGCGTGTCGGGTCTTGGAGGTGCAGTTACCGTGTCACAAGCAGATTGCGAGGTGATAGCAGCAGGGCCCGCTTTAAATACCATCTTTTGAGCGGTGTAAGGCATCTACAGCTTGCTGATGGCTGGCAGCACCTACGCATTTATCTCGCACACCCGCAAAACCCCCAAAGCAGTATTTGTCTTCGCGGTAGGGCTGTTGTCCCTTTGGCACGTTTGGCTGTGGTAAGATTCCCACACAATGCAAGCAAATTGGAAAGTGTTAGCATTGACGTGTTCGGAGTATAAACAGCAAGGGCTGCACCAATTTTGCTAAGTATTTTTTTGAAGAGTTATTCTGGTCCAAAGGAAGCTTTCTCTTCCAGGGGAGAAACATGAAACTTTGACAGTGTGCCTGGAATTGAGCACTTTATTCCTGCTGCAACTGAAAGTTGCAGCCTGTACAAGCTTTCATATTCTCTGGTGAGATTTGGGTTTCTCTCTGCGTAACTGATCACCTGAGTGAAGTTATGTAGACAGCAGCAGAAGTATGCTGCTGATTCTTTAGAGACACAAATAAACATAAACCTTGAACAAACATGGCAAGAAACTCCAGGTTTCTCATCAGTGGTGTTAGTAGGACTCGAGGACTGACTGATGCACATACCTTTTTATTTGAGTGTAAGCCAACACACTGATTAAGCGAAGCCTGATGTAATTTTTAATGCCATGATGTGACGGGGATGCATTTCATAAGAATGCAGGAAGCAATGAAATAAATTGACCTCCAAAGTTAAAAAAAACCAACTTCTTTTTCTAAACCTTGAGGTATTTTTACAAGAGTTGAAAATACCAGAGAAAATAATACATTTCAGTAAAAGGAAATGTATTGGCTCCTTTAAACATCTGAACCTTAATCCTTTATGAGAATATTCTTTCTAACACAGTGATATAAGTAGTGCCTGCATCACTAGTTTGGTGTTTGTAGGGATGTCCTCAGCTGTTGGAGGGCACACAGAGAACTAAAATCTTGGCAATGTATTATGTTCACCTTTGGAAGGAACACTGTACTTGATATATTTGTTTGATGTTTTTCCATAGCTCGCTTATCTCCTATAGCTATCTGGGTACTTATACTGCTGAAGTATTCTGCCATAGAAATGTGATTTCATCAGTGAAATATTACTTGTGCCACTTCATTTGTACAAGGCCAGATAATTACTTACAGAAACCGTCAAGCAATTCATACTGTAAAGGTGACCTTTTTCTCTTGTCCATATAAAGGTTATGGATGTGAGAATTGCAATTACTTTTTAGATGATATGGAGAAGCTTTATTCTGTGGAGTGTGTTCAGAGAGCAGTAGCTCTCTAGTTGAAATGATGATTTCTCTATTACCGGATTAGTAATGTTTATGCTAATATGCTACTAACATTGCTCTGGAGAGCCACCTTTCCCAGCATGCAAGTGACTAGCTGAAAAAAGAATATGTAATTTATTATGCCACATGTCTGTTGGAGATTTATCAAACTACCTGAGAAGTAATTGATATTTATGATGATTTTGTGATTTTCACAAGGTACCAAATTAGGGTTCATCCAGCATGCAAGTTTGGCTCATTAATTTCTCTAGGATTTCTCATGTAAGGAGAAGTTAAAACTTTCATTTATATTTATTTTTTACGGCATTGTTTTCTGTATATAATGAAGACACTTTGCCATACAGTCCTCTCCATATATATTGTCAATTAGTCTCAGTTCTCTAGTATTGCAGCACAACTTTTGCCATTGCACTGTAGATGTATTTACAACACCATTTACAGGTTTTTTTACAATTACAGTTTAATTTTTGTTAAAAGAATAAGTGACAAGTTCTTAATTCTTGTATTATTAAATGTTTATGGGGTTTAATGTCATCTATATTTAAATTGTATTTCCCTTCTCCTCTTTTCAGTCTTGCTCCATGGGTACCAGTTGTGGGTCTGGAAATTCATGCACAGATCAGTTCCAACTCAAAACTTTTCTCTGGTTCCCAAGTCCAGTTTGCAGCACCTCCTAACTCTTTGGTGTCTTTCTTTGATGCTTCTTTACCAGGAACATTACCAGTAAGTTATGCTTCAATTTAATTTATATCAGGATTAATGTCAGACAACTTTGAGTATGTTTCTAATATTTTGTTCTTCCCAAGATTTGACTACAGAACTACTTTTACATATTTTTCTGTTTTCTGGTTGTTTGATAACATGAGATGCCTAGTACTGTTTCTTTTCAGTTTACTCGCTCCCTAGTTATCACTACAGATAATTGATATCATCTGCAAATGAAAAAAATAAGGAGTGTCTCTTCAACGTGTTGAATGAATCGCGATATTTCTCTGAGGCCAGAGTGGGTGTATTTGGTTAGTATGCCACATAGGAAATTCCTTAAATATAAGAGAGACTTAAAATCCTAAGAGGGAAGAACATCTTAGATTTCCGAGTGGCCATTTGATGTTACTTTGCCATATGTTTGTTTATGTAGCTGTCATTTGCCGTTTGGAATGACTCACTATGGAGGTACTTTGCTTCCTAAGTACAAAGCCTCTGATTTAGGAAAGTGTCAACTATTTCTATTTCCAGAGCAAAACAATTATTTAAAAAAAAAAAAAAGGAATCTCACTTAGCAATGAGATTTATTAGTGACAATGTAATAAATTTTTGAAGTCACAGCTTAATTATAACTTTGTGATGGTTATGACAGTACTGCCGTAGAATTCTCTGGGAATCTAACAAGTTCAATATAAAAATAATAGTTAAAAAAGTATAACATAAGTTCTTACTATACAGTGAAAGTAAATATTGAATAGACTTAACATTGCCTCGTGCAACAAGCATGCGGAAACTATAATGGGGTCAAATTATTTAATGCAAAAGTGTTTCGCTGAGTATATTTATTAGAGTGGAAGTTTGAATTCCAGTTGCAGATATATTTTGTTAATCTATTAGAAGCTTTTCATCACCATAATACATTAAATAATAGCCTTAAATAATATTTTGAAATTGAGAATTAACTTATGGCTGGATTTCTAGGGTCTTGATATATGCCGTGTGATCCTTAAAATGAGAAATGAGTTGATATATTCATTCTGTATTTGCAAAGATCTTGAACTTAAGGAAGTGAAGTTTAGATGCTGATAAARTTTGGTCTTCACTCTGGTGTCCATGGCAATTCAGGGCTGAGTTTCAGATCTAACTATATGGAAATTTTCAAAACTTTCCAGAGAAAATGGGAATCTTATGCAATCATTTGGTTTTAGAATAATCATGGAAGTTAGACTTAAACATGGAAAATGAGTTCCTTTCATTTGGGGGCAGGGCTAGGTTAGGGAGTTAATAGTCACAAAATTTAAAAGGGTTCAAGATTTTGATTTTAGACCTTCTACTTAACTTTCTGTTAATGCACAGAAATCCTGGTAAATTGTCTAATGCTTATCTTCAGTCAAGTAGAAAAACGGTTCTTGAATGAACAAAAATGAGTATCTATGAAGAGTTTCATTTTATGTACGTTACTATTTATCTGGGTGTTTTTTTTTTTTGGCTTTTTCCTCTGTTAAAGTGCTTTACAAATGAGGCTTGGTATGACCTTTGTGAGAAAACCCCAGTACCTGTGGGCTTTGGCAGAGAATATAACTGCACCTGAGAAGCAAAAAGCAGGATGGTTAGGTTAATTTAAAAGTAGTGTTGCTATGTTAGCTTCTACCAGCTGCTTTTATCTATACAAAGAGAAAAGAGATTTTTCTCACTGTAGTACTGGTGAAAATAGAGTTGAAAGTGAATGTTACAAAATACATGTTCTTGCATGTTAGAATGTGATACAAAATCCAGTCAGTAGTCATAGCTTTATTTTCCCATTGTACTTGCTGCACAGGAGTTAATGTTAGAGACCAATGTTTGTTCTGGAATCAAACAGTTGGGCTTATTCTCTTGAAATAATTATATGTGTTTGTATATGGCAATAGTATCTGAAGTAGAATTGGGTTTTGGTGGATTTCGAAAGACGGAAGGTAGTTTTTGAAAATTTCCAAGTATTTGTGGGGGAAAAAAACCACAAAGCAACATTTTAACGAATGTTAACATTATTGCCTAATAAGTCTGTTTAGAAGGTAAATATTTGGCCTTTTGACTCTGTTTTGTTGAGAAACAAAAAAAATAGGAGCAAAGTTCTAATACAGTAGTTGTGCTGTCTGTAGCAGAGAATAACTGCTGTTATAAACTGAGAACTATAAGGGCAGTTTTCAATGTCACAGGGATTTAAATTTACTGTGGGACCATGAGATGATTGTGATAGACAACCATGCTAGTATTTGCTGCTTCATGAGACCAGAAAGAATGGTGCTAATGGGAGCTTTTCTGGTTGCTATACATTTCTGGGTCACTGATGAGTGTGGGCATGAGCCTTTGCTGTGCTCTGCACAGGAGACGGGAAACTAGAAGAATGTGCTTAGCCCTCCTCCATCTTTCTTCTTTATATTTTCTTCCTGTACTGTAATACAGCTTATTTTATGCTTCTGCTGCAAGTAGACCTTAGGAGGACCATCACAGTGTTAGTGTCAAGGCCATTTCACTATGCTGCTCTCATAATGTGCCTCTGAGAGACAGCTACAGGCAAAAACAGCTATGCAGGTGCACTCCTGTTTGGTATGAGACAGAAAAAATGTTGTGGCAAAACTTTGATTGAAGAAGTAGATTTAGAAGTAGTGAGACTGGACGGTGCATCCCATGCCACTCTGCACACTTTTTGTGCCCTATGGTGATGGAGCCCCTCACCATTAGGCCAGATAGCATTTTACTCAAATTACTGTAAGGATCTTCTTTCTTTGGGACTCCATGACTAATGAAATGTGCAAAGGCCTGTTTTTTTTACCTGGTGAATGGACTTGGCAATGTTCTTAGCTTGGTGTCTTTAAAGAACTGGTTATAAAGAAAGTTTTACGCTACATGTGGTGACATATAGTGCGTCATACCTGCAGATTGATGTAGAATTCTTCTGAGGATCCATAAAGGTGGCTGCACTCCCAGTCTGATTTATCCTCTTTTAAAATTCTGAGAATCTTTATAAAGGTTTATAAAGATAAGACTGGGCTCACAGAAGGAGAATCCATGATTATCTATTCTCATGATTGAGGTGGCTGACTAAAGGTTAATTACAGCTCAGCCACAGAAATAAGATGGTAGATCTAGTAGCTAAACGCTGAAACCTTTTTGTCTGTGCTTACAGTCTTTGTTGCTAATCACATGAAAAGATGCACATTTTACATTTGTCTCCTGCATGACTAAAGTGAAAGCCTGATCCTATTTCTTTGTCTGCAAGTGTACTAAGAAATAATCTAGGATTAACATAACCAAGGTTTAAATTAATAAGATTTGAATGAATGTTAACCCTGCAGTCTTAAGTATTTTGAAATTTTTGATACCTTCCCATGCATTTGAATTTCATTCTCTTCACAGTGTGAACAGCATCTGTTTTATCTTTTTTTAAGATAGAGTTTTCAGAAACACTTAGTAATGATCAAGCTCTCTTTCTAATGAAGAAAAGATAAATACCTTCTTACCTCAAGAAACAGAGTAAGATCTGTGTTGAACATTGCTGTAGAATATCATGTGAGATGCATGATTTTATCTGAATATACGTTTTTTTCCTGCTTCACTAGACATCCTTCAGGGCTTGACAACTCACTCATTGCTGCTATCCTATACTGAGATTTTCATACACCCTTGTTTTAAACTCCTTTAGGTTTCCCTCTATAAATAGTGTTAGAAGGAAGCATTTGGGTCCTACTGTATCTTCTCTCACCTGTATAATGATGGTCAGGCAACCAGATAAGCCTTTTCATGGAGGAAAGCAGGGCTAGAACAGCGATTAGCCCTTGTTCCTTCTGGTATTGCAACACTGGCAGCTTAAACTCCAAACTCTGACTTCTCCAAAGCTGAGGAATGTCACTGCAACACTGCGCAGTACCAGAGAGTGTGTGTTATCATGTTGCCTTCCCCACCCTGTAGTGCTGCACTGTTGAGATGGCTGCCCAGGGACGTGACAGGCTTAATACTCAGTTTGGGGTTGTAGAGGGTGCTTTAGTTCCCCTTCCTGTATTGACACTGCATCCATCCTTGGCAGTGGTAGATACCCAGTGTTTTTCCAGATGTCTTGGGTGATAGATTATCAGACTTTATGATGAATTTTAGATGTTATTAATATACAGAATTTACCTGATGCATTTGCTTTCAAAGGCACTGAGAGGTTTGTGTGAGATCTGTCTGTCAGCTATACATATTGGAACAGAAACAGCATTTGAGACCAGAATTTATACTTTACAGCTTGAAACTAGATTTTTTGATATCCTGTGCCTGTTAAATCTGGTAATTGCAACAGCTGCTTTACCAACTTGTGATTTCAATTTTGTTTTGACATTCCTGCTGGCATGCATATGAATTTACTCCCTTCTTGTACTACTTCGCTTTGAAAAAAACCTGCTTCTTAGCTTGACTTTTGATAACTACATTTTTAATTGTATGCACCTTTCTTGGGGAACTGGACAATCTTCTGATCTTTGTACACATGTTGGTTTAGCTTCCATTATATACATTTCCTTCTTTTCTTTGAAACTACGTGATGCCTAGGTTGTTTTATCCATGAGCTGTCCTCTAAAAATAAATTAGTGGCAGTACCTGAAGGAAAAAGTGAGTTCATTCTTGTTTTAAACCATTTACGTATGTCGAGGTTCACTTTAATTGCTTGTTACTTCCTTCAGTAAAACTGTAATAATTGTACTTAGGGGAAAAAAGGAGATATTTTCTTAGAAATTGATGGTACCTTTCTCTTGCAGTCCTTTCTTTCCTGATAATATTTGGGTTTCCAACATGCATTGTATCCTCAGTGGATACAATGGATATTAACAGTCTTTTGTTGCTCACACAGTCCCAGTTTGCTGGACTTGCAGTTCCAGTAAGCCTCTAAAAAGAAAATCCCACGTAATTTAGAAAAAAACTAGGGGAATGAAATAGGCTTTCAAACCATTGCTCCCTGAGAATGCCTTTGCAGTTCACAGACCCTTAAATTTCCGAGTGCGTGATGGATTAAAGCCTGCCTACATAATTTCAAGCTGTTAATCAGTTCAGTGCTGTTGTACTGGTCACCAGAGAGGTCTTTGAAAGATGAGGGAGGCCTGCTTCAGGCGACTTTCAGGGCTGGGTTATGGTGGGGATTGTTCCTCATTCTATTTCTTTCTCTTTCATAGGATCATTCACAGCCCCAGGGTTACCTGTGGAACTAATCTCCTTCACCGAGGTCTGAGAAGTGTTATACTTCGTCCGTTACTGCAGTTGCTTAGCTCAACTTTATTTCATACTTAACTGTAAATGCCATTTTTCTGGAGATGCCTCTGCTTTTGTGCTTTGAAGTATTTGGTAACATTTGTTGCTCTTCTCTCAACCTTTGAAGGAGTCCCCTGTAAGGTTTTCTCTTGCTTCTTGCTATGTCTTGTTTATTTGTGAGAAGTTCTGACACTCATTCTGGGTTTTTTAATCTTTTTGTCAAGGCTAACAATTCCTGTAGGGCTGTCTCCTTAGCACCTCAGTAACTGTGCTACCTATTGAGCTCTCTTTCTTTTTGTTGTTCTTGTTGGCTTTCCTGTTCATCCTTAACAGGTCCCTCTGGCTGATGTAAACTTGCCAGTTAGAACAGCATTGAACTGATAAAACATCTTGCTATCACCTATTTCAGTAGATCCTTCAATGCATCAGTGATGTTATCTATGTATCTTCTCCTATCTCCTTTTGTGTTGTTTTTTTTGTTTATTGCTTTACCTTTTGCTTTATACAGATGTTTTTCTACTTCTTAGTGGGGAGCAGGAGTTTGCAGTATCTTGTTTCCTTTCTTTCACACAGTTCTGTTACTCCAGTTACTGTGCCATCTTTGATACTTTTGGACAGCACAACCATTACATGACAACTAGACAGATTGGTGTCCCCTCTTTCTGGACACAGTCTGAAATTGCTTCTGAAACGCACGTTAGCTTTTTGCAGTAGTTTTTCTCAGTGGGCTGGGAATTTCTTTATTTTAAGTTTGAACCGTGAGTGGATTTTTTGGGACAATTTTCTATTACTTCTGTTATCAGTCATTAGATATGCTCTGACATCCTTAAGTGTTTGATTTAATTTTCTCTCAGTATGTAGTCAGTCTGATTCCAGGTGACTCCCTTTGAGGAAATCCAAGGTAGCATATTGTATATATGTGTATGAAAGCAGTGCTCCGTTAAGCATGTATCAACCGTGGTTCTACCAATTTCTTAGCATTTTAGCTTTGCAAACTGACATTGTGTTTCTTTGTTCTTCTTCTTAAGAATTTTTTCTTTGAAGAGTTTTTTCATTGAAAGGTATTTAGGAAACATTGTCCAACAGTAATGACAGATAACTGTAGACTGGGTCTTTGTTCTCTTCGTGGTTAGCTGTCTGGTGTTTAATGTTGCGTAACTGTCAGGTTTACGTATTTTTTTTGAAACTTATCTTGGTGCAATTAGGCTGTAATTGGTTCCTGGGGTAAAACTAATTTTTTTCTTTGTGTTGTCTCTGATTATCAGCCACCTTGCCACCTTAAATATACTATGTATTTGATTTTGAAAGGATTATGTAAGCTTCTGCAACTGGTGTTTATTAGTTACATGTGCAGATTTTGCCACTGCAACCATTGTTTTCCATATGGAAACACTAGTTTTACAATTTCACTGCCAAGTTCAGCCAAACTTGTCTCAAAAAATTTTAGGTTTGTAGAGGTTTTTGTGAATACATTAGCAAGCACATGAAGAGGAAATTAGCAATTAAGTCACTTCTCCCCACTGATCTCAGCTTTATTTGGGCTGCTGCTGTTCAGGTATTTGTGACACTTTATACTCAATTTGGGATGTTTGATGAAATGGGGATAATATGGGGGAATCATGGAGGAGAGAGTGTTGAGGTCAGTGCTTTGGTAAAACAAACTAGGGCAATTATTTATAGGAAATTAGTCTTCGCTGGTTCTACTGTTCCAGAACAACTTTGTTAAAATCAAAGAATTATGGTTTGCTTTTTTAATAGCTTTTTGCAAGACTTGTTGCATTATGTTGCCTATTGTTTTCCTGAATTAGTATATTCTTGTCTCTATATGTGATAGACCACTTCTGGTTTACTCTGAATTTGTATGTTGTGCTCTCTTAAGAGATCTGGATCAGCCTGGAGGGAAAGATGGCTACCTCATCAGGGAGAAAATAAGCATGTTTCAGAAGGCGGCAAATGGACGAAAAAGGGCTGAGGGAGTCAGAACAAAGGGCTGGGAGTTTTTAGTGTGTGTTTGGTGTGGGCTCTCAGACACACAACAATTGCAAGAAGGAGCAGAGGGCAGATAGCCGAGACTTAGAAATGATAGAAAATGACAGTCAATGTGTATCAAAGGTCAGAATTTGGTACAACTTGGAAAACCGCAGAGCTGGGCCTCACCAAGCCTACAAGCAAAGGACCACCTGCAAGGATAAACAGGGCAGGCATTGGTTTATAAACTCTGTTCTGTCCTAAGTGCTCTGAATTTTCTCTATTTAACAAGTTAAACAATCCAGGTTATATTGAAGAAGGCAGATGCTATTCATGCTTAAAAGCCTTTTTTAGCCTTTTTTGTGGAGCTCAGTGTAGGAAAAAAGGTCTGAGAAGGTCCACCTCAAAGCTCTGATTCACTTTGGATTTGATCACATTCTGTAACTTAGGTTTTAGCCGTTGCTCAGTCCCCTGCCTCCAGCAGCAGTGAAGTGTTTTCACTGGATCTTCCTGCATTTAACTTGTCCTGGATTGAGTAGCATTAGCAATGGTTTAAATTTCAACTGGCATAAGAGAGGGAGCATCCTTATGACAGGTCAAAAAAAGCCATGTGGCAGACGCAGAAGACTGTGCTGTCAACAGGGAGGGCATGGATGTTAGAGAGATACTGGACTTATTGATGTCCATAGAAACACAGTGTTTGATTATGGATATCATGAACTGYTGTATTGCCATTGCATTGTTCTGTCTGCCCTGTGTGTTCTCCTGCTTGGAACCGGTTCTGCATAGTAGAAGTTTATTTGGTTTTAGCCGCTGATGATGGGATCTGAGACACGAAGATCGCTGGTTTGGGCCAATGCTACTGGATTGGCTGCTTCCCTACCACCTCACAAAATAGATTTATTCCATTGGGACCATTGAGCGCTTTGCCCACACAGTGGTCTGAATGGATTTTTCCTTCTGTGTTTTTTTTAGCAACCTGTGTCTCAAAGGGATGAGAAACCCAGAAGTCAGTCAGTATTTAAATAGCTTTGTATCTTGTGATACCTTTCCATTTTTCTTACTCTCAGGCGTCAGCATTTCTCCGTACTGCTGCTGAGTTTTTTCTGGTCATCACTGACACTGGAAGATGCTTCCTCCAATTCTAAGCCTTGTGACTCTAAGCTCTCAGACTAGCTCTTCAGCTTCAAGGGAGTGGGCCCTCTTATTCTTTGAGTACACGTAAGGTAACATATTTGGGAACTGGGTATTTTTTAAAATATCAGAGTTGCCGGGTTTTAGGATATGACTTGAATGAGTGTGTGCTGCATCACCGCAAGCCAACTTTGTCACCAAGCAATGTTAGGAATAATAATACGTTTTGTATAGCAACATGTATCTTCAGTATCAGACTGCAGAAAGATAAAGTTACAAAAGATATTAAGGTATATTTAATGCCCCTCCCTGCCCCTCCCTCCCCCCATCTTCCTTTGCTGCTTCAGCTTTTCAGTTGCCATTTTGTTCTCTTTTCTTAAGCTGGAATCTTTTTCTATTAATCTAAGATCTTAATTTAAAATGTCTGGTGCTTCCTGCCCTACTCTCTTGCCCCTTTCCTTAGGGATAAGAACATAATGCTCATATTAGGGCAGGAAATATGCTGTGAAGTAGATGCTGGACTGAAATGCAGAAGTCCCTAAACTGAAGTTGGCCTTCTTTTTAAATTTCCCCTGCAGTTAGAGACCTCAGTTTTTGGAACATGTGGGCTCTTTGCAGACCAAACAAATGACAAGGCTTAGGTTGGCTTGTTTTTTAAATTTTTACTGTATGCTTAGAGGGATGGGGTCTGATTGTAGACCTATTGAAATAAAAGGGTCATTTGGGAAATGATTAGCTCTTAGTTTATTTTAATGTACATTCTGTACATGCACAGCTACAAGACAGTTACACCCTTCTGTGTGTGTGGGAGGATGCCAAGGAAGAACACTGCCTTGAAGTACTCATCTGCAGTGTCAGACTGAACAGTCGCAATTACATTTGGACTAAGTAGATATGAGTAGTTTATTTTGAAGTTTAACTTATGATTGCATTTCCAAGAACCATATATTGGAGCAAGTTGGTACTTTTATCACAGCAAGAATAGTAAGACTTCCATTAGTGGAAGCAAATAAAAATCAGAATGATATGAAATGGGAGTACTGGGAAATATGATTAGATATAACTGTTGAGGTTTCTAAAGATTACTGCCTGGTCTACAGAGAGCTGGCTAAGTACATTGCACTAGTTCCTTCTTCCAGCTGTTATTTTGAATGAAAAGGAGCTAAAATTAAATGTTTCTTAGATAAGCAGTCCTGTAGTTAATCTGGTTAATGCTGATTTCTTCATGATTATAAGTAGGAGTGAAAGTCTTAAGATAGATAATTAATATGAAATCTACTTTATGAAAATGTGTGACCAAAATGTGTCTTTATTAAAATGTGTGATCAAAAACTTCTAAAATTTCCAAGGAATTATTTTGATTTTACTGTGTTTAGTACAAGGAATACTTTGTTCCATAACTTAGGTTTCCTGGGTGCCACTGTTATGGCAGATTACTTTTTTTTGTTTTTTAAAGGTAGCAAAAATAAACTTCTTCCAGGAGAGAGATCTAGACGTTTCTTTTTATTTTTTCCCAACTTATCCTATATAATACTCATTAGAAAAACAAGAAGCTGCATACCTACTCTCTTTAAAATATAAAAATGATCATTTACTAAATATAGAAACATATATCTTCACCTAAAAGGGCGCCAGCTTTCTTTAACGTATTAATATAAGGAGTAAACCTGCTGTTAAAGAAAAAACTGTTAAAAAATTGCTTTTGGTGGGAATTTATGCCAATGAAGGTATTATGTATAGTTTTGTATAGCTATTGAATAGTTTTGTATTTAAAACCAAGGTCTTGACTAAACTGACCTTGCAAATAAAGATGATAAATTTTTAAAAGGAGTCTTTCCACTTGTGAACTAGATGTAAAGAATAGGCGAGTATCAGAGAAAGAGAGATCCTGGTTGGATTGTTCTTTCATTCCTTTAGTGCTCAGTTACCATGGTGCTCTAGCAGGATAGTGTAGCTACAAGGGAAATGGTGCTGGTGTTGTGATGCCATTGTTAAGGTTTTTCATGAGTTTCCAATACAAACAATTTACATTTCCTTTTGTGATAGCTCTCTAGGAATTTCTTTAAATAAATACCTAGGAGAGATGCTTCCATTTTAGAAGATCAGAAATATTTAAGAAGGCTTTATAGGCTCTTGTGTTTTGTCCGTAGCTATTGCAGGAACTACATAGCTTGCTTTCAAGGCCAGCACTTTGCTAACATACCAGACTGGCAGCTTGTCAGTTCAAGCCAGTAATTTAAATCTTTGGTGCTAGTCAAAGCTGTCAACTTAATAATAGCTTACTGCATAAACAAGCTTGGGGGACTTATTCTAGGTCATTAGTATGGGAAGTTTCACATACTGAATTGGTGTTTATCACTGAAGATTATTTGAAAAGCTAGGCTTATTTGAAGGAAAAGTAGTAGTTTGCTTAAACAGCTCTGCTTTATGTGCACAGCCTTGATCACTGGAATGAGTAGTAGTAGTCACTTCAGAAATGGAGCAATATTAAACAGATAAGTTTTGATTTTTGAGGAAGTAGAGGGTCATCTGATTTTTTTTTTTTTTTTTAAGAGTCAAACAGGGCCAAAGAAGAAGATTGGCATTGTAGACAGTGTGCCATAGTGGGAAAGATCTGGTTTGCAATGCCTTCTATCACCACAGAGGTTCATAAAGAAGTAGCACAGGAAGTGGCACTGGTGAATGAGTAATGGTGCATATACAATGATTTGGCTGGTATGACCCAGTACGCTGGGGACATATACACATTACAGTCATCTAAATGCTTAGTACTATACATAGAAAATAATCAATACTTTCCATTTTTATGCCAGTTTTTCCCCAGAGCCACCAAAATGGTTCATCAGTAGTAGCGCAAAAGCTTCTCACTGGTGTAAGTAGTATGTATGTGGGAATTATTTCCCTCACCTCAAAACAGTGTTATCTCTTAGGTCAAACAGTAAGATACACTCTACCTTGTTTGAAGCAAAAATTGAAGAGCGAGTGGTCAAGGGCAGTAGTTGTAGTGTAATCATTAGCTAAACTCCACCTGCGTTTGAAGAATGCGCTATGAGGCTCTAACTGACTGCACCTCAGGAGTTGGGTTTTGTCTCATTCTCCAATTACAACCAGTCACAACCCCTGCACCATCAGGAAACGTAGCAAGACACTAGTTCAATACTTTGGTGCAGTGGTGTTTTAAGTCTACCTAATCCTTATGGCGCCTTAATGGTTTCTGGTGACCAGCTGTTAAAGGGCTGACTGGCGTGGTCCTCCCTAATTTGTAAAGCTGAACAGGATCATGCCATAAGGCTTTAGTAGGAAGAAATTTCGCCTGCGTATTTAGAAATACTATATTTTAAACATGGAACAATTTGACTAGCACTGTTACAAGCTTTCTTAAACAGTAAAAAAAAGTACCTGTAATGGCTGGAAGCATTTAATTGTTGAAAATGGGAGCATCTACTATATAACGAACTGCAGCTATGATACTAAAATAAATTAATATTTTGTAGTTACCAATTTTACTTTAGATTACAGTCAGAACCAATTGCGTTCATTTTGCTGCAGATCAGTATTTCAAAGGGAAATTGTTCTTCCTTTTTTCTCATTTAAAATTTGCTTTATCTATCTTTTAATTTTTTTGATAAATAAAATATGCCCAAACAGATGTTGTGTTCTGATTAGCCATATATAGCTACACTAAAGACCTGAAGGTTCCCTTGTTAAATGTCTTAAATATTTAATTTCTTGTCTGTATAAGCAATTTTTAAGTTTCTGTTACATGAAGAGTTTCTCATATTTTATCTTATTATTTTGATTTTTTAAATATTAGATGAGTAAAGCCAAGAGATTCTTTTTCCAGCTGAAGACATGGGATGATGGGAAATGTACAGCTGCTTAATCTGTTTTCAGAAATCAGGCTGGAGAATATAAAAAGTAAATACTGTCAGAAACATTGAAGAAAACATTATTTAAGCCTTTTATGTTCTGGTCAATGCAGATGAAGTCATGTAGATTCTTTTACATAATGTGCCCCTTTAATGGTCCTGCTGGAAATTGACTTCTTGGCAGCTGTACAGTGCAGAATAAGATGGATAAAGTTCTGTTCCTGTTTCAAAATACTCAAGTGTGATCATCTCAGAGTTGTACTAAGACAAATTCAGTCTTTTTTTCTTTTCAGTTTTATCCGTTTGATGTTAGTTAAACCAACTGGTAAATTAATGAGAGCACATCTGAAAAAAACATAACTTTGAAACATTGCTTGTTAGTACTTTTTGGAGTGGAATTTTCTTTCTGCTCTGATCCTGACCCTGCTGAGGAGATACAAGGGTGTAGCACTGAGAGTGGTGGGTCCATGGTGAGAAACCACATTTAACTACTTTATTTCTTCATGAAGGCCTTGCTGGGTCTTCAGATCACGTGGCATTCTGCAAGAACCTTAATCCCATGGGTTATCTGGGTACTGGAAATGCATGTATACTTGTAGCCATGGGATCAGTTGATGTCTCTTTGGTTCTATTTTAGCAAAGCATGTAAGTGTGCTTAATTTCATCCTGGTTAAGCAAAGCATTGAAATCTATGAATTCACTGTGGTTCTGTGGTTACAGATGTTCTGAAGTGTTCTACTGAAATGGCACTGCAGTCCCGAATGCAAATCTTCTGTGTTTCCAGCTCCCACTATGAGTTGACAGCTGGTTACAAGTCAATTATCATTTGCTATGATTTGTCTTTAGAATCTTCGAGGGTGCAAGAGTACTGGGATGTTTGCAAAAGTAGCAAGCCAGAACAGTGCACACCTCCTTATGTGGCTTGTCAAAATGACTGAATGGCTTGTTTTTTCATCTTAAAGCTTTGCAGATTTGTAGCTACCATGACTTTAATGATGAATAAGAACTACCCACACAAGGAAAGAGATATAATGGTGGCTGAAGGCAAGAAAAATTGAATATACGCTCCATATAAGGCAATGTGTGGGAGACACATTTGTTACATACTGTGTATCTTGAGCAAAACCATGTGTCATGTTTCCTTAGGTTCTCAACAGGAGATGTGTAGAAGCAGCAGTGATGACAGGCCTGGCACTCAACTGCAGCATAAACAAGAAGTCCTTGTTTGACAGAAAACACTATTTCTATGCAGATCTGCCTGTAAGTATGCAGTATAGCTGGTCCCTTTATGGCTGTAGGAAAGGACAAGTCTGGAGTATGGATGGCAATAGAGGATGGTGAAGAGATGCTTTTTCTGTTTTCAGTCAGTGTTCTGCTCACCCCAACAGGATGCTGTGCTGTGCCCTGATGAATAGACAGCTGTACCCTGGTGCTCACTGATTGAATACGATTGCTCTGATTGCTGACTCCTTGCTTAGCTGCACGATTCCAGTAGCTTAATGTAATTGAATTGGGAGCTTTGCCCCTCAAGTTCTCCATTCCTGGTGTTTAGTACTAATTGTCTGTTAGGGTAAAAGCACTCTGATAATAGTCCTTCATTTAAAGTGAATGTATAACAAACACAGGTTCCAGTTGTATAAAAATAATAGTGTCTTTTTGTGTGTGTGCTGAGGGACCTAAAAATACTTAATTTCCCTCTAAAACTTTCTGAGTCAGTAGTTCCAATAAATTAAAAAAAAAAAAAAAAAAAAAAAAACAAAAAAAAAAAAAAAAAAAAAAAAAAAAAAAAAAAAAAAATTAAAAAAAAAAATTAAAAAAAAAAAAAAAAAAAAACAAAACCAAAACCTGAGAAACTGAGTCTTTGCAATATGGTTTGTTGGTAACTTTCATATTTGGTAGAACGTGTCACTGGAAGTCAAATGCCTTTTGCCACACTTGATATGGGTGTAGAAATATTGAAATAATTTAAGAACTTGACTTCTGTCATTGCAACAGGATGCAGCAGTGGTTGAGCCTTTTTTTTCTATTCTAATGAAATTCTTTCTGATTTTAAACTTTTTTTTTCTTTCTGTCAGCTCATTTGTTCTGAATGTTCAGTGTAACACTAACCTGTCAAAGGGAGGACACTAGTTTTACTTCCTCTGATTTTGGGGTGAAGATCTGATGACTGCATTAAAAGAAAAAAATCTGTTTCTATTTTACCTGAGAAAGATCAGGCATGTTACCTTATCCTCTCTTTAGATGAGGTGTCCCGGACATCCAGAGAAGCAGAGTGGGAGATTTCTCAGGTCCCAAATTAATGTGTAGAGGTGGTGTATTATTAACCAAACTACTTTCTCTCCCACTCTTTTGTTCAAGCATTGGAAATATTTTGAAGTTACACAAAACATATTCAAATACAATTGCTTCCCTCCTTAGAAAGAGAATTATGTTATAGTTGTCCACCGGAGACCTGGATCTCAGAAGAGATTTCTATTCTGTTTTCTTCTAGGTTGGGAACTTGTGGCTCTTCTGTGAAGTTGATGTAATTACTGATTTGGTTTCTAGGTTGGGAACTTGTGGCTCTTCTGTGAAGTTGATGTAATTACTGATTTGGTTTCTGGGGATAACTGCTAATATTTGTGAGCCATTAAGAGGCCCTTTGTTGGGGACCCTGTAGTGAGCTACTGGGAATGGGAAACACAAACTTAGCAGATTGAATTGGCAATACTTCTTTTTTTTTAACTTGTAAAATTATCTTAAAGCCCATTTCCAGACCTGAAGGAGATAAAAGTGAAATAGCAGGAAATAAACGTGACTTTCAAAATTCCTTTACACATCATAAAGAAACACCAAAAACATCACAGACTTGTTTGCAGGCCACCTTTGGTGCTTCTGCTGTTAAACTGAAAACAACCTCTCATAATCTTGTGATGTCTGCTGCTATCAGTCTACTGCATAGAAGCTATATGGAAGAATGTTGTCATAGGAAAGAAACCGTATCCATGTGTTTGGAGGAGAAAAGCAAGGTGGAAGAAGGTGTGTACAGCACCAAGTGGGCTGCCGTTGTCTGCAGACGTGAGTTACAGGATCCTCTGATCAGATAAGCATGGAAATTTGGTCAAGGAGATGCCGACACATTTTATTAGCTTGAAACATGTAATTCTGGCTTTCTACTGGCTGCCTTCTGCAGTTTAAGCACTGACAATAAACTGCCCGACCTGCATTTCATAGTGAAACAGTCTAGTCAGGAACCCTGTAATAAGATGCAGAGTTTAGGCTAATGAGCTGTATAGAACAGATAAAATAAATCCAGCTCTTAGGGTCGTTTGACAAGGGGATTATTGTTACTCCTGAAAATGGGGCTTTGGATGGGAAATGGGATTTTTGTTATTTATTGTCACTCACTATTTCAGACTTTAAAAAAATTGTTTTAATGAGAAGTTTAGGAGATGGGAAGAGCTGTGTGATTAGCATAGGCTGCATAGAGTCAGTTATTTTATTTTTCTTATAGTGATTATGGCTATAAGGTCATGCACTTCACTGCGTATATAAATTGAGCTGTTCACAGGGCCAGACATTGTTCTCCATTCCAATGCACTGTCACCATCTCTACATTTTAGAGTAAGCTTGTCCTCCCTGCAAAATATGCAAATGTTCCTCCCAATTCACTGAAATCGGTCAGGCTTTTTTTTTTRATTCTCACCACTGGGGGCATGGGCAGGCTGGGAAGGAGGATAACTTCTGTATTTTTACGTCATTGCAGTTATTCCAGTACCTTGTCACTGGCAGCCCCTTCTTTGGCTAGCAGTTTTGCCTTTGAGTGGAGTCCCAGGCATGACGTGGCTTTTATTAGCTGTGTGCCTTATGTGGGGTTGCAGTGTCTCTTTTAAATTGCTACATTAATGAAATTGAGCTTTCTCATTTTCTTGATTTCCACACACCCCCTTCCCTTTCTATCTCCTCCCCTCTAATGAGTAAAGTTCTGAACAGGCAGAGACGGATATTCAGCCTGATGGGAGCATGAGTGATAGTCCCAGCTTGGGGATGGAGGTACAGTAACTGTCTTCAGACAAGATGTAACATGATCATGGAACCACAGTCATGGAAGAACCTCTTGTAGTCCATTTCCTGCCCCAAGGCAGTATCAGTGAAATTTATGTCATCCTTGGCAAGTGGTTGTGCAGTTGATTATTGATTATTTCTGCATTAGTATAGTATCATATACTTGCCTGTATTGAGGAGTGCTCTTATTTTTTCCAGACCTCCAGCTTTTCACAGTTATGTCAAATTCTAGACCCATCTTCTAACTTGCTTCCTTTCCAGCTGAGCAAAATAACTTCTGAATTTACATGTGCATGTGTTCTATCCTCTTATATAGGTCACTGTGGAAGATGTTGCATTTTCAGTTTTGTTCTTAGTCTATAATATTTGCACTTGGCTGTGCTGCTGCTTTCTGAAAAGTGAGTGTTTTATTTGAGTATAAAGCTAATTTTGTTGACAGGCTGGCTATCAAATCACTCAGCAAAGAGTTCCTATTGCGGTGAATGGAAGTCTGTCATACAGTCTCTGCATAGACAACAAAATGAGCCAGATGGTGACCAAAACTGTGAGGATTAAACAAATTCAGTTGGAGCAAGACAGTGGAAAGAGTCTCCATGATGACACAAGGAGCCAGACTCTCGTTGACTTGAATAGGGCTGGTAGGCTTGGATTATTTTCCTATTTTTCTCCTCTTTTGTGTGTAAGATGAGTCTTTAAAGGTAAATGGGTGACAGGGAACAGGTGAGAAGTAAAACCAGCCTAATGTCTCTCTCTTTGAAAATAAAAATTCATCAAAATGACCATTACACTTGAAGCAAGGGAATACTTGAATTTTTTAATGGCCATTGGACCTTTCCCATTGCTGTTGGTTGATAGCAATTGGCAGTAGCAAGTTAGAAATCTTTTGGCTCCAGTTCGGTCAAAACTGTATGCGTCGGTCACGTACAGCCACTCAGCTATTTAAGCTCTTGGCACTGTACGCGTTGTTGTTAAAAAAAAAAAATAAAAATATCACAGACCTAGTGAATCAGGTTTTTGTATAGAAGGAGCAGCTGTTGGAATTTGTCAGTGGATGAGTCAGACATTTCTTTTAATTATTAGCTTTGAAAAAATGTAGATTTTCTCTTTAAACTTTGCAATTGTAAACGGAATGAACCAAATTAGCACACAACATGGGCAGCAACCTGGATGGCCCAGCCTAACTGGGATACAGTGCTCCGGTGTCCACTGAAGTTAAGGGCTGTGGCTGCTCATATTCTTTGAAAGCTGGATCCTGAAGCTAAAAACTAGACTACATCTGTTTACAGTTCTGTCTGTTCCAAAATTAGTTTAAGTAAAATAAACTTGAATCTGGAATCAGATTGGCTTTAAATGGGAGTTCTCCTAGAGAAAGGCAGAAGAGGAATGTGTCCTTCTGATCTGCTTGTCATCAAAGGGTGGAGGATTGTCTGCAGTTTGTCTGTTCCTTTAAAAAAATAGGAGGAAAAGTTTTTATGGCAATCTGCAGCCAGGCCCATAGTGACAGTTCCTAAATAATACATGGGGGTTTATTTTTTTCAAAAAAAAAGTGCTTTCATGTGTTTAGCCAGTTGCACTCTAATATGCCAAGATCAAAAGCTATTGTTGAAAATCTCCTGTCTCTTTCCCTGATAGGAGTCGGCCTCATGGAGGTTGTCATGGAGCCTGATATGTGCTGTGGGGAAGAAGCAGCTGCAGCAGTCAGAGAGCTTCAGCTGATTCTTCAAACACTTGGGAGCAGCCAGGCAGTCATGGCAGGTACAGAAGGGGGAAGGGCATGTTCCCTTGTCACCAGTAATTCTCTGCATTTACAGGAGTTTTGCAGCTTCTGGTTATTTTGCTCTGTGGTTGCTTATAATGCACAGTCTTTTCTAGCTGTTGTTTTTACAATCCTCAGAGCCTGTCCTAATGTCTGCTGTGCTTCAGGTGTCCTTATGGGCCTGCCTTCATCTGCAGAGCTTTGCAGTGCTAGATTTTATGTTGCCTCACACAATAATTTTACAGGATAAACCTAGGCAGGAAGAAATGTCCCTGGGGTTCTTGTGGTGTTTCTCCCTGTCTGTCCTCGTCTTGCTTGCCACAGCACTGCAGCACAGAAGATCTGTAGTAAGGGTTAGTTGCAGAATATGGAAGTTATGGGACAAAGTAGTGGGAGCATGGATCATCTTGTAAGTTGTGTGTCAGGTCTCAGCTAGTGATAAAATGGGTGTAGGCAGTAAACTTGTGCTGGTGTCATGGGTGAGATGGAGTAAACGACAGCGCATAGCAGATATGGGTGCCGGGGTTAATTTAAGAACCAATGGGATTCCGGCTTTTACCTTACTTCGTCATTTCACGCACTCACTCTGTCCCTCCCTCCCCTCCAGCATTATGTTCACTAGGTCTCAAATTCTCTTCCCACTGGGGAGATCACTGCTGGTCTGGAGAGGTGGGCCAGAAAATTGTGTTGGTTCGTGCTGTGCAGCAGGCTTGCAGATACCAGTCTCAGGTGTTAGAGGCCAAGGTCCCTAGGCATCCCCTGACATTTTTCTCCATGCATCTCTCCAATCTTCGGGATCCTCCCCCACCTCCAGAATCTCTCTAGCCAAGATCACTACTATCTTTCTGAGACCACTTCCTCTTTTGGGAACCCCTGCTTTTGGCACCAGCTCTTCTTTCTGGAACCATAAGGCCCCAATTTTCGCAATAGGCGATGTGCAGAAGCATAGCATATGATCAAGCCTCCTAACTGGTCATTCTGTCTCATGTCTCTCTATTAATTGGAGGATTCAGGTTATGCCATTTTTGCTCAGTCCTAATGTTATCAAAATTACAACCAGCGCACGGTTACAGCTAGCAAATAGCAGGCTTCTGCTTGAGACTTTAAAAGTACAGTTTTGGGCATTCATCCCCTCCACACATACACCCAATTATCAGCTGCCTATTAGTGTTCAAAATGTAAGCTATATTTTTGCCTGTGGCAGTTGGCCTCGCTGTTCTGGCAACAAATTTAGGCCATAGTATAAGTGGATGCATCTCCTAGAGAACTGAGTCAGAGTGGTGCATGTATCACCCAGTAAATGGGATCCAATAAATGTTGGCTAGTGATGCAAATCTAATTTAATGTAGGGGGAAATAATAATTGCTAGACATTATATATGTGTCTGAATCTTTTCTGACAGTAGTGTTACACATGTCAAATGGGGAACAGTTGTTAACGTTAAGCAGCCAGTTTGCATGCTTCTTCGAAGGCCTTCACAGACATACATATGTACCATCATTTATCACTTCTGAATTTGGCCCTAAGATTGGCATTGGAATTGCACTATGAGATCTTGTATTGCAGTGAGATTTCTGACTTTAAGGAGAATTCCTGTGCTGGGAATATTTTTCCTCCAGTATAGTTGGCTTTAAAAGTATTTGGATTTTTTTTTTCAAGGTGATGTTTTTAAGGGCTTTCTACTGTGGTTTTCCCTCATCATAATTACTTGCTTTCAAATAAGGGCTTTACGTTCTCATATTTTACCTTCATTCTACCTGTGTGCTCAGTGAAGACAGGTGACCAGTTTTATCAGGTGTTATTTCATTAACAACAAACAGATGAAAAGATGATTTCATTGCAAAGTGAAAGGAAAAGAAGTTGGGCTTAAAGTGGGCTTACGGGAAAAAAGCTTTTTTAAGAACGTTTGGGGCCTGGCTCTCCTTTCACTTATGCCTGATTAACTTCATTGTCTTGTCACATTGACACCTACATCCAAGTAGAAGCAGGTCATGTCTCAAAATGAAGCAGGGGCAGGACAAGACTATTCCTCTCTTGGAACAAGTACTCACTTCACCCCAAAGAGGGACCACATGCAAAACACTTCTCTTGAAAGAGATGTTGGGTCATTCCAGCACCTTTGTCCTTCATTTGCATGTCTGGCAAGACTCTATGAAGACAGAGGAAATTAGAGCACTATCATCCAGTCTACTTTTACACAGTGTACCAAGGCCTCTCTAGTCAATTTACATCTATTGACCGGAATGGACTCTGAAGCTGTAGACGTCTTCACAGGTTTAACTCTGAGCTATTTTGCGCTCTCTTTAATAACGCTACTGTATCTAAACAGTAAGTCTTTGTTTCTTTTTATCTGTATTTGAAATGAAAAAAAAATAACAAAGAGGAAGGCTACAGATGTTCACTGTGCAATATGGGAAAAATTATGTTTCTTTTTAATACAACCTCTCCTCTTTGTTTATTCCCACCAGTTGAATAACTGTGGCAAGCCTTTTCTTCTCAGAAGGGATGTCTTTAGAGGGACAAAACTTAGAAAGATACAATTACAAATTACATGTGGTTGAGTCATTAAAGATCTCTAGGGACATTATTCTGTTTTGGACTAAAAGTGCAGGATGCTTTTATATATAACTTTGTATTCAGTTTCAGTTTTTGGCAGCCAGGGAAATTTGGAAGGGGGGGAGTGGGGAAGATTGCAGTTTCTTGAAGAAGAGGCAGAAATTTACCAAAAAATCCACTACTACTCACATTTTGTCCTTGAGCAGTAAATTTCCAGGAACACCTTAGTAAATCTGTTCAACATAATTGTAAGTCCTTGTGTTCCATGCTAGGGTAATACATACCCATCAAATTGTAATTCCAAAAGGTATTTTTATGCTGGTTTTAGAGGAATGGAAGCTCACAATCCACCATTTTAAATTGCTTGTCTAATTCTGCCCTTTATTTAAGAGCTGTGAATCAGAAGCTTTTTTGACTATATGGCTTAGAGGATCTGTGCTGCACTGCACCATGCAGTTTTCTCTGAGAGGAATTATGAGTAATAATTTTTTTTTAAAAGTAGTACTCTCAGAAAATTTTGAATGATTGGAGGCAGAGTCTTGAGATGGAATCACAAACAGAATGCTATGATGAGGTGGTTGTTACTCTTTTCTGAACATGCGGAAGTCTGCTATTAATGCTCTGCACATAACATGCAGTTTATTAATGCCTGCCAAGGTTTTTACTCTAGTTTACAGGGCAGACGATTCTGTTGACAAAGTTTCCTTTTACAGAGGGTCAGCTGAGAGTGGATGCCAATGTTTCTGTGCATCACCCTGGAGAACATTATGGAGTGAGGACTGAAGTGAAGAATATCAATAGCATACGATTCCTGGCAAAAGCAGTAGGTAAATGCTGATTGCTTCATTACAGGAGCATTGTAGATATTTCCTGTGGTCTGACATGAAATATGTCAGGGTCCTGAGTGCAGTAATTGGCCTTAAATGCCCTGACTAGCTTCATTTGGGTGTCCCATCCATGCACCTTGCCCATGGGTCCAGAAGTCCCATTTAACCTCAGGCTGGGGCCTTCAGACTTTACCTGAGCCAGTTTTCAGTCCTGCCTCCTAATGTACCTTGGACCTGTTCTGTAGTCTTGTTCCCAGTCCTGTCTCTGGACTTACCTCCTGCTGCCTCTGACTGAATTCCCTGGATGGACCCTGGACCCAACTCATCCCCTCACCTTGACTGAGACTGTCAGTGGACCCCATTAGTAGCACATGCCTCTGCCCATGCTGTTCAGACTAGTGGGACTGCACCAGACAGCAAGGGCGCTGCCTGTGCTGTGATCACCCTTGACTCCTGGCTTATCCCTCCTTGTGGAGCAGCCCAGCTCTTGCTGCTTCCTGATAGAATAAATCTTAGTATGGGGTACTGTGGGCATAGCAGCCATGTTAGTTGGCAGTTTTCTTGCAGAGGTAGCCCTCTGCCTGCAAGAAGAATAAAGCAAATGATTCAATGCCTAGCGTGTTTAGCACTGAAATATGTTAGCAGTAGCTCTGTGTCCTCCAATGTAGATGATTGCTTTCCACTGAGTACGGTAGGTGGTATCTATGAAGTTCAGATGCAGCTTGGGTATGAGCAAGAAAGGATGATTATTACATCTCCAAAAGAAAACTCAACTGGGTGATTGGAAGGTCACTAGGAATGTATGGCTTGGCTGCAGTGCCTGGGAGAAAATGTTTTCTATTTAAAGGGAATGAAAGAAGATGAGGAAAACAGGCAAGGAAAGAAACAGCGCTGGAGAGAGAGACAGTGATTGATAATTCTGCCTGTAACTATTGCTGTTGATTTCATTAAGGTTAAAACAACAAACTATTCCATTATTGCATAGCAGTGAAAAATGAAATAGTGGAGTGTACAAAAGCTAATAGTGCAGTATAACAAGCTTACTCTTTTTTCTTTTGTTTCTGTCAGACTATGAAATACAGAGGCAAATTGAAGAACTTGAAAATGGAGGAACAATTCTGAATGAAACAAGAGCCTTTGATTCCAAGCTTGGGTGAGTTTTTATTTTGGAGGAACATCAGGAATAGCAGCTTTAGAGTGCCATGGATACCTAGTGACATGATCAGGAGAGGTAATAGTATTGCTCAATTTCTGTCTTCTAAAGCTAATGTTCACAAGCATAGTCTCCTCATAGGTAGTAATTTATTCTTAAAGTTGAGGCTTTTTCTCAACAGATTGTGTGCTACGTCAGGCAGTGTGTGTGGAAATGACTGCCCTCTTACATACACACATTCTTTGAAGCAGCTTTAAGAAGCTCTCCTGATCTTCATGAGGCGGAGTTTTTGTTTCGTGTTTTTGACATAAACGAATTCTGTGGTGTACCTCTTACCACATCTTACTTGTTTTGTTTTTATTTTAGGTGCACTGTACCAATGAGAGACAAAGAAGGAAAACAGGATTATCGGTATTTTTTTAAATAAAGTTAACATTTCAAGAACTGAGAATTTATTTCATTTCTTAAGTGTGATCAGTGTAATGAGCATGTAAATTTAGTTAGTATAGTGAGTATGTATTGGAAGTTTACCTTCCACTGAAAGGGGAAAAGACCTGTCAAAATCAGTGCTAGTCTGGGTAGTTCAGATCTCAAACTGTGTCTCATCTCTGCTAAAACCTATAGACCTTTCCCAAAAACTAAGCTGGAGTACCTTAGCTTAAAGTGGGTAAGTTAAAAGTTTATTTTGTGGCCAATACAAGTGTATTCTTCAGAATGTCTGACATAAAACGTAAGAGTATCCTGAGTTAAGCACTGCTCCTGCTTTAAGTAAATACTGAGGGGAATCATTTTCAGATAGCAGGCCCTGCCTCTCCATGCTTAAATTTACATATATTCTACCACTGATGTTACTAGAGCAGAGGAAGGATTTTGAAAACATCCCACAAACTTTAAATGGTTTTTAAATTAAATTTTAAATGCTTTTTAAATTACTGTTTGTAGAAATGCAGCAGAAAAGGCAGTGATCATTTTATGAATTCCTTATTATGGTAGGGGCTGGCATGATGATTATTTAAGAAGACTAATTCGAACAAATGCAAAAGAAAATTCATGAAAACCTAGGCAAAATTGGTGAGTCTAAAATATTTCAAATAAAGATCAGAAAGATTATTACGAGTACTAAGATCATGATCAGTATTAAACGGTGTTTTTCAAATTTTTGTAACTTACTGCTGCACGTTGTACATTAAATTTAGAATCTACGTTTAGGCAGATTTGAAATAGGAATTATTGTAGTAAATGTAGAGGGTGCCCAATGTCCTTTATTCTGATATTTTTGAACCCTTCATTTGATCATGTAAGAGTGAGGTTTCTGCTTCAATCGCAGTTATTCGAGTGGTTTGAATTGGTCTTCTCTTTAAGGGAGCCTTTTGTTCTGTGATGGCACCCCACTGAGCACAGTAACTTTGCTTTTAGCACAGCATGAGATTTCATCAAGATTTTTGAAGTTAGTCTGCAAAAGGTTGCAACCTGCCCAGATCACTCCTGGCAGTTGGCTGTCAATCTGTGTTTCTCCCTGCCAGTCCGCTCCCGTTTTGTTCAGATGCACAGTTCATGCTTGATGCCAAAAGGAATGGGTTGTTTCCATATCTATTATTATTGTTGTTATTTTTTGTTACTATTTTGGGTGCAGAAGTGTTTTAATTACCCCTTTTCTATCATGGACTCTTTGACAATCAGTGACAAATACTCAAAGAAAGGAAATAGGGGCTGATCTCTTACTACTTAACAGTGATATCCCAAGTCATGAATTTTTAATATTTTGTTTGGTTGAAATAGTAATACAACTTCCAGGTAAGCATAAACTTGTGATGTAAATTTTATTTCTTGTTGTTTAGCTTCTGACTGAAAATAATCATTTTCACTAGGTTCATGCCAGAGCCAAACCTTCCTCCATTGATTCTGTATGATGCTAAATCTTTGCCAGCTAATATGAACCATCAGCAAGTGGTAAATATTGATTGGATTCATGAGAGACTTCCTGACCTGCCCAGCGTGAAGAGAGCAAAGCTTGTTGAACGGTATGGGATTCTTCCTGAACACAGCTTCACCTTATTGGTAGGTCTATTGATCAAGTGCTGAAATTATTGGTCAAGTGCTGAAATAAGCCTAGAAACTTCAAAGTTGCATGGTTTTTGAAAAGATTTACAAATGTCATATTAACCAGCTGTCAGTTCTCATGGATGTTTTTTAGTTGGAAATATGCCCAATGCATACTTTGTACCTTGGAGCCATATACACAGAAGGGTGGGAAAAAGAAACCATACACAGTGTGCCTAGAAGCAGCATTTCGCATGCAAGGTGCAGTCAAATAACTATTATTTAATATTGATCTTGTCTGTCTACACATGGATGCACCCGTGACTGACTGCAACAAATGTACAACTTCCTGCTGACAAATTCTTGTCTGCAAGTGCCTGCTCTTCTTGTCTTTGGGTCTGGTACAAGGCTGGGCACATTGTCAGTATTTAACAAATTAATAGACGTGTTTTCCTGACTGCAGAAGCAAAACCCAAAGTTTAAATCTTTCAGGTTCACATGCCCCAGTTGATCTGGCCTCCACATTGTTTTGAAATAAACCAGACTTATTCTTAGGTAAATACACCAAACAGCTGGACAGTATCAACTTTGACCTCACAATGCAATTTACCAGGGATAGGTTCAGGAGAGGAGATGAGAAAGAAAAGGATGTGGCAAATACGGATATAAATAAGGAAGTGACAGCAAAATCTCAGAACTTCCAAAATTATTTTAAAGGACTTTGAGCTTCTTAAATACAAGCTGTATCATCTCTGTTTGCCAATGATAACTCTGTGTGGGGGTTAGTATACCCACCCAAGATTAGAGATTTCACATAGCCAGTTAAGCTAGGACAGTGTCCTGCTTTGGTTACCTCTGTGATTAGTGGAGACAGAAGGAAAAGGACTTTAGAGTAAGATTCAGAGCGGAACCATAAGTACTTTAAATTGTCCTCTGGAGGAGTTCCCTTCCTTTGACTATAAATGGAGGGAGAACAGTGCACCTCACTTAACTACCTAATATCATTCCTTTGTGTGTGTGTAATTTAATACACTTGTACAGTAGCTGGTTCTACAGGAAAAAAAAAGGTTCTTTCTTCTGAAGAAAGCTGTTAGGAAAACTGCTCTTGTGGTGGTGTGCCATTTTAGTGAGTTGCAGATCTTTTACTGTTTGGTGGGCAGGTGAGTTGTAAGTCTCATCAAAGTCATGAGGCTGCAGTGGTAGCATCAAGAGGTGTCAGTAGTACCTTACCTTTCTATTTCATTGTGTAAGCTGGAAGATGTGATTTCGCAACCAGTATTCCTGTCCATGTATGCATTTTTTCACATCAACATATTTCCCACATATTAAAATAAACAGAGCTCAGAAGGACAGGTAGGTCTGGAACTCTTTTTTCTGACTTTTTTTATTCTTCTCCCCCTATGTGGTGGGTTGATCCCCACCAGCTGCTAAGCACCACAGGTGCTCGCTCATTCCCCACCAGGGGGGGGACAGGGGAGAGCATAGGAAGAGCAAAAGTGAGAAAACTCATGGTTTGATATAAAGACACTTAAATAAGTTAAGGAAAGAGGAAGGGAAAAACCCGAAAGTGATGCAAATGCAATCACTCACCACCTTCTATAAGTAGACTGATGCGCAGCTCATCTCCGACCAATGACTACCTCCCAAAAAATCCCCTTCCCTCAGTTTTTCTTGTTGAGCATGGTGTTATATAGCATGGAATATCCCCTTGGTCAGTTTGGGTTAGCTGTCCAGGTTGTGTCCCCGCCCAACTTTGTGCCCACCCTCAGCTTACTCGCTGTGGGGGGCAGAGTGGGAAAAAGAGAAAGCCTTGATGCTGTGCAAGTACTGCTCAGCAGTAGCCAAAACGCTGATGTGTTGCCAGCACTGCTTACTCACAGATCCAAAACACAGCACCCTGTGGGCTGCTCTTAAGAAAATAAACTCCATCCCAGCAAGACCCAGTACACCCGCTCCTTTCACTTGGCATCAACCCACTTCTTGCACATTTCAATTTTGCCAGTATTTATGGCTTCTGCTATGTGGTTTCTGTCGTCTCTATCAACTAGCCCTATATATTTGCCTCATCAACTGCCCTTTCTTTCCAGCTGTTCTCTGAAATCCACTATTGCCTTTGCTTCTCCCCTTTTAACTTTTTTTCCTTTTTGCAACGTGTAAGACAATTAATGAGCTCCAAGCTGAAATTTGGGATTCAGCTTGTAATAAGATAATGCATCCATTTGAATGCATGAAGTGAATGTGTTCTTCATTGCGAGTCTTCTTTTATTGTGCATTAGAATGTCAGCATGTATACTCTCCATAAAAGTTGCTTGCCTGTTCACTGGGAGACTAGTTAACCTTAATTCATCTGAAAACAGTATGTCCATTGCTGCGTTAAGCTTACATCAGAAGTTGCAGAAGATTGCTGATTGGGCCAGATGCACAAATCTAATGAGCATTCTTTCAGGTTAGAGTGCCCAGGAGTGCTCATTAAATAAATGGCAGTGGTAGAGGGATGACTCTAAAATGCAAAATCTCTGTTCTGTGCCAACTTGTTAGAGAAAACATTATGCGCCAAAGTTATAATAAAACAATACCATACTTCAGCATGCAAGTTAGTTTCCGAGCTTACTTCGTGAGCTTTATTCTCATATACAGTAGCTACCTGTACATACTGCAATACTGAGAATCTGAGACTCCTGCTTTGCTGAATTACAAGATGTACTGAAATGGAAGGAGAGCGTTACCTATTAATATCTTTATATTTGAAATTTCTTAAGTGTAAACTGCCACATTTTTGACAGTTTTGTATAAATTGCAAAAATAAGTGAAATTTCTGATTTTCTTCATGCAAAACACTTCTTATTTGTAAAGATATAATTCTTTGAGCCACATAGACTCCATGGTATCTGGGTACTCAATTTCTGCATGCAGTTTCTACTTTGCTGTGTAAACTGGTAGGCTGGCAAATGCTTCAGTCAAGAAGGATCCCTGACAACTTTGCCAGTTACAGTATTATAATATTTTTGTCTTGCTTCCTATTAAGTCAAAAAAAATAAGATGTATTGGCATAGACATTAATGTGACATTTTGTTTTCAAAAAGGATGCTGAAGTCCGGGGAGGTCCAACCAAAAAACAGATCAGTTATCACARTACAGCATTAGAAAAAAGCAGTCTGATCACTTCCTTTCTCATCTGATTTCCAAGTCTTCCTGTACATTTACTGTTCTCCTGCTTACTCAGATAAAAGTGGCAGTTCCACTTGGGCTTTGGCTTATTACTTTGGTGGAACAATTACATTGGTGAATCCTTTGAACAGTCAGAAGTGGGATGCTGTAGAAGTTGTTTTTTTATGACATGCCATCCTCATACACGTTGGTGTGCAGGTGACTTTATGCTTATTTTTAGAACTTAAATAATTTTATAAGAAGCTGTAGGAAAAAGTTTGAACTTTCTGTGACTGCTCTGCTTGTCTGCTTTAATAAGCTAGATTTTCTGTTTTTTTCCCTGACAATCTTGCACATTTTTGCAGCAGTTGTTACCTCACAGTTGGTTGTTGTGGGAACTGTGATGGTGAAAATGGGAATAAGAAAGCAGAAAATGATATTTTATTTGTTAACATTGATGTAGTTTTCTTCTTTGGTTCTTTGGGAAACATTATTGGTCTTCAAAAGCGTAAGTTTGCATTACAGACCCAATGTCCCTAAGATTGTACCCATGGTATTTTGTAAAATAATGTATTGTTTTAAACTTGTTTAAAAAGCATCTGGAATCACTCCACCACTAGTTTTTTTGACTCAGTACTATTAAATGATCATTTTAAAGCATGTTTAAGAAGGAAATTTGCATCTGGTTGAAATACTGGTATGTCAGATTTCATGCCAGTGGGACTCTAATGAATAAGAGCGTATTTGGTGTGTAATGGGAGCACTGAGTGGGCCTGGATCACAAACACAGTGCCGCAATTCCAGATTTCTGGTTTTCCTTCTATGAAGATTAAAATATGTTATTCAGAATTAAGTAGAACAATCAGTGTTCCCGTTATCCAGCACATTAGAGTGTGCAGTGGTTTTCAGCTCGGATCTATGACAAGGGACAGGTGTGTGTGTGTTGGTAGTTGGAGTGAATTTGGCATGAAGAAATTTGACCAAAATGCAGAACAAATTAAAGTCAAGTTCAAGTAGTACAGTATCTAGAAATTGCAGCTAATCAAGTTATGCCTGCATTTTTCTAATACGGCAAGAAAATAAGGAAAATGTTTCATTTCTGTCAGTCATTTTGATGTTTTGACATTCTGATGTATTCATTTCAGTCCAGCATTGCTGCGTTTTCCTACTCTGGCTATAGAAAATGACAGTCACTTTAAAAAAACTAAAACAAAATGCAAAGGAATTTTGGGGAATATGTCTGGTGTTACGTGCACAAGTAGTGAGTATGGGATTCAGTACCTGGTAGCATACATAAGTCTGTCTGAGTATTCCTGGGCTTTTCTCCTCTGGCTGCCTGGAAATCATCTGATTAAAATGTGAAGGCTGGGTATGTTTGTCCTTGATTTTCAAAAGCCTGGCAGCAGGGTCAGAGCTGTAGCTCCAGCCAGGTTGTTGGTATCCAGAAATCTGAATGTGCCCACTGCTAGAGATACACTCTCCAGCCTATACATGATGAAAGTAATGGACGTGCTGCGTCTGACTTGTGCAGCCTGCATTCAGACATGTGGCATCTGCAGGCGCTGTTTTTGTGTGCATAACGTTGTAGCTAGACCTGCTCTGCCGGGAGTGTTTGAAAAACCTTCTGCAACATGTGTAAAGAAACCAGCATTTATATGTGCTCACTTTTTCCTACCTAAATTGGACAGGTGTTTTTGTGGAAGGGAACCTGCTGTTTAAATAATCAGTGTTTGTTTGTGCTAATGAATCCTGAGGTGAATTAGAAAGAGTACAGTATTTAGTAATGCATCATTTTAGTAATTCCACTTTACACGCACGCAGTTTTTAATCAAGTTTACTGTACTTTGGTAATCACATCATTCCTTTACTGTTTTTTTTAAGCCAAATTTGTTCCTCTAGTCTATTTAGCCTTAGATTTTACATTGTTTGATTACAAAGTAACCACTAGTTAAATTTGTAAGAACACTGGAAAAGAAGGGAGTTACGTGTGTGTGTGTGATAGATAAATAGGGGGAGTTACAAGATTTACCTTGGTTCACAAAAGACCTCAGTGGCTTTCCTAGGCTGAGAACTTGGTTTCTTTGCTCACAGTCTCAAGGTATAGGGGACGGGTCTGATTTTTGTCACACCAGTTTTACAGCACATCAACTATTAATCTAAGTACATTTTGTTCTGTTTCACAGAACAGAGAGCAGTAGTCTGCAGTCTTCTCAAAAGCCATACATCATTACCAATGAAAAATGTGGTATCTAGAGCTGTTGGAAGTTTGTGTTGTGAAAGTTTTGAGGAGGAAAGTCTAAAAGTCTGTATTGCTGTAGTGATAAATTGCCTTTAAAACAAGGGCAAGTGAGACTGTTTTGGCGGGATGTGTTTGAGTGGAAAAGTCAGGCTTTGGTTTAGTGTGTACCTGCACTCTTTTTGCTCAGAACTGTTCAGAGAGATCTGGCTGCAGAGTCAGTATGTGCTTGGAAAATGTTTTTGCTGTGATGATAGTATACTTAGAATAGCTCCTTGGCTGTCTCTAAACTGTTACTTCTCACAACTTCTGAGAGCTGGCTTGTCCTCCTGTGCATCTATGCCACACACTGCAGAAGTCCAGTGGCATGCTGGATTTGGATTCCTTCTTGAAAAGGTAGGAGCTGCCACTTAGTATCTCTTCAGCCTTCAGTAGACCTAATGAGTTCTGTGCTACAGTTAAAGATCCATCATGCCTTGATGACAAACAGCACAGCGTTCAGCAGACTGTGCAGTATCTGTTCTTCTAAAAACAATCTCAGATTTCACTTAGGCTATAAATTGAATCCCCTACTGTCATACCTTCTGAGCATTTAGGGTGCTGTGGAAAAGCTTACATAGCTTCTCTGAAAAAGCTAGAAAAAGAAAACCTTGCTTCTTACAGTGTGACCTTTCCATATTATTGAAGGGTGAATGCAAGCTAAACTTACTCCTTCAACCCAAAATAAATAGAAGTGATTGCAAGATCAAGAGTGAAATATCTGTAGACAGTTTCAAGAAAAATCTCTTCTTGGTAAAAAGTAGCACAACAGCCTGTTAGATGGCAGCATTATATTTTCTAGCATTATACATATTTAAAACACATGAGGAGATGAGAAAGCTTCTCCCCAAATGCTAATTTTAGGGAGGAGTTAGGAAAAAAATATCATTCCTTTATTGGAAGTTCCCTTGAAACAGCCAGGCTGGCAGATAAGCTGTATGTACCTATTCTAGATGTAACATAGTTCGTTTGCGGTTATGTGAATACAATTACTCCAAATTTTGTAATTTGGAGTAAGTCTTGTGACTTTACAATGGATTCACAAAACCAAGTTTACTTTAGGATTGAGTATTTATACTCCAAATGTAATTGTATAATTAAACATGTTTGCACTCTAGTATCTTTTTGATGCTTTTAACTTTTCTTAAACAGAATGAAGACGGATTAACAGAATTCTTTGAAAATGTGGTAAAACAGACCCAGATGAAGCCAAAGAAAGTGATCGGCTGGATTCTAAATGACCTGCTCAGTTATTTGAAACAACATTCCCTTACAGTGAAGGAAAGGTCAGGCTTCTTGATTACTACAGTGGTGAAACAAAAGTGATCCTTTTCTCATGTACCATGAATAGTATCGTGTCACTCCATTGCTCACTTCTGCTTTAGTTATTATCTGTGAAGTTTATTACACTAGGCAGTACTACTAGGCCTTGATGCTCCCGTGCTGAATCAAGCAAATACCTTGCAGAGAAGAGGACCATGTAGTTAAGAGTAGTAATCAGAGTCTTCCTTCTTTGGAATATGACAACGGTAAGGCATAATCAGGCAGTCAATACCAAAGTTAAATGTAGTGTATCGTGAGGAAAAATACTAGCTTATCATGCTAAACTGTGTGATCTTTAGGCAAGCAACAGTAGCCTAGATATATTACCTCATCTTATTCTCTGAGGTAACTTCTGCCCCCTTTTTCCCTAGCCCAGTCAGTTCTTTTCTCCTGGCTGACCTTCTGAACCTTCTAGAAAAAAAAGAAATTTCTTCTACAGCAGCAAAGCAGGTAAGTACCTTTTTTATTTTACTGTACTTTGAATCTATAGCTGCTTACTCATTTGTGTAGTAATTTTGTAATCAGTGTACCAGTACATCAGTTGCTTTAAAAGAAAATTATTTGGAGTGTTGATGAAGGATAAATTTTGTATCTACTATATACATATACTAGATGAAAATGCCTCGTGCGTGTATAAGCCTACAGATACATCTGCATATTCAGTGTTAGAAGGGGGCACAAGCCAAATAGTAGATTTAAGCAATGTGAACTGAAGTCAAATAAATAAATCCTGCTTCTGAACAGACTGCACACTACATCTCAGTTTCACAGTTCAAGTCAGGCCTGAAAATCCATGACTTGCAGTTAAGCTGAGAGTGTCTACTAGGTACTAAGGGACAGTAAGGTCTACGTTCCCAAGCCTTAGCATGTGGAAAAGGATACATCTGAGCGTAGTCACAAAAAGAGTTCTGCTTTGGTGTACCCCTGAGTCAAAAGTGGAAAGGTCTGGCCTTTCTTTTATCCTTACTTCTTTGAGCAAGTGCTATCATGGACCTCTCAAGCAAGTACTGATGGTAAAGCTAGCTTTCCCCTCTTTTTAAATATCATCTCGCTCAGGACAGTCTGAAAAATCAGCTCTTGATGATCTGTATCTAAAATTGTGAACTGCTTATGATGGGTATGGTGAATGCTGTGTCTATAGACAAAATTGAGAGTTTTCTTGTGATAGGGAATAATCTGTCATTCACCTTAAATTGTTGCCGGCTCATTTATGTGGAATGCATTGTCTTTTCAGATTAATTATTATCCTCTAGGCAAGTACATTAGATGACTGCTTCTTCTCAGGTGTTCATCAGTGAAACTGTTAATGAAGATATTCTGCTTTCAAGCTTTTAACACTCTGAAATACACAGGGCGGGTTTCCATCTTTCTAGCACATAGTGATTTAATCCAAGTACAACTTTGGAATAGTATTGAAGTCAGTTCACTGTTTTTTTGCATGATTATAAACCAAGTGTAACTGTTGCAAATGCGGCTCTTTACCCTACTTGGAGACACTTAAACTTCCTGGTTTGTTGTTTTCTTTTCTGGAAATGCTTGTGGTTCTTAATTAAGTTGGTCTTGCTGTTGGTCCACTTCTGTGAATAGCCAGCTGCATATAACAGGCGTCATAAATAAGGATTTAAGTGCCTGACTTCAGGCATGTGTGTTTGGAAATTTTGGATTGGAAAAATAAAAGCTTCAAAAAGGAGATAAAGTATTAATAGGAAAAGCGTTGGGATGCAGAGCGGTTCTGTGCCTGTGGGGTTATGGCACACCCATCAGTTTGGTGTCTGCATTTGAAAGGGAAGGTTCAGAACTCCAGTCTTAACTCTTGGCTTCCTTGTGGAGGTAGAGGCAGAGTACTAATGCTCTTCTACAGGAGTTTCTTGCCTTATGATATATTTGTGTGCCAGCACTTGACATTCAAGAATTTCAGAGATGCTTTTCTTGTTTAATTACTAATTCCGTGTAATGTGCATGTTGTCCTCAGTGTTCTGAAATTGGACACAGAGAAATAACAGTACTGTTTGCCATCACTGAGTGATGCTATCAAACTGCAGAAACCTTGCCACATTTAGAAAAGTATTTTGGTTGCCTGGATGTCGGAAGAAAAACAAATGTTTATAACAATTCTCAGCAGTAGGCAGAGATACAGGATGGCCTGAGGGCAGAAAGGGCTATATATACACAACAGCAGATGGATTGCAGCACTTGGGGTGGGGGAGAATGAACTGCAGTGGTAGAGACCGATCCAACGAGAAAGGATGGAAGGGTTCGATGGGGTGAGTGCGCAGACATGCATACACATACATGCTCGCTGCAGGAAGCTGTTAACAGTTTAAATTTTTTAAGAGGTTTTGTGTTCGGTCTCTGCTGTATAAGGCACTAAACACAGGCAGATAAAAGCTGTGAGCACTGATTATAGACACAGAACATTGTATGGTAGGATACATATGCCAAGGAAAGGGCACTGTGTGCTTACATAATTACCACTTAGGTAATTACAGAGCTCACGCCCAGCTTGCCATCAGATATAGCATCCTACTCCAGAGGTCTCCGAAGCAGTTTCAGACTGGCGTGCCCGTGCAAAGGGGAGCAGCTTCCAGCTCTGCCGGTGTGCAGGGCTGTGGGGTGAGCGTGTCCCGGATCAGGGGACCTGTGCAGGCACACGCTGTGGCTCACCCCAGAGGCACCGTTTTGAAGCCCGCAGTGGGAGGTGCCAGTGCTGCTCACCCAGGGCTGAAACCAGGCTGATGGGGAGTATGCCCGAGATGGGGCCTCGGTCCTCGCTTGCAGGACTGGCAGTGGGTACGTCTCTGGCATAAGGGGCCTGCCTTTGAGTTACGGCATTGTGGGAGGAGGCTGGCTCCTGGGCCAGGGAAGCAGAAACTTGTCCCTGCTGCTGAGCGCCATGCTGGAGCAGCTCCACGTGGACACCCTTGTAACGCGTTCAGCAGTGATCTGTAGCAGGGTATGGAGCAGAGCAGACCCCAGGTCTTGTTTGCTTCTGCAGTTGCATAGGTCACCCACATAGGAATAATGACAACAGACCCACTTGGCACCCCGACTTTAAAGTAGATAGCAGGGAAATGAGTACAGCACACAAACCTAAACAGAACCATCTGCTTTGACAATTACGGCTATACCATCTGGAGGACTGGACCCAGCCTGCCCCTCACTTTTGTCAGAGGCTGAGGGACAACTGCCAGACATCGAGGCTTCCATCACTGGAAGGGAGAGATGCCCACAGGACCGACTCAAGCGGTACTGCCTGCTGCTTCCTTCCCACCCTTGGCAGCAAATCACTGCAGATAGGGTTTCCAGTTGGAGCGTTCTCAGGCACAGCGGTCAGCTGGCACATTCACCAGTTGCAAAATGTTTGATATGATGCCCGTGGCAGCCAGACGTGTAAGTCCTGATTAATTCATCTTGACCAATGGTTTGCTGCTATGCTTGTGTAGGTAGAGACCACAGAACATCATTAAAATCTAATCACGCTCAGGCAAGAATCAATAGTAGAAACTACTGAGATTTCAGTAATGGAAATGAGGCCTGAGATTCTCATTTTGGCTCTGGGGACTTCATAATTTGATCCTCCTGTTCTGGTGCAGGCAGTTTGTGTAAATGAGTTGAAATCATTTTTTAAACTGCTTTCTTTAGATTTGTACTCCTTGCCAAGTGGAGAAACACATTTTTAAAAGTGCATCTTGGACAGGTCTTGGCCACATCTCTTTCTGCTTTCCTACATACCTGTAAACAAGCAAGGGCCTTGATAACATTGTTGCTCTACTCGCTAAGTGGAGATGCTTGTTACCAAATTGAAAAGTACACATGATGCAGATGTCACAGGGAAAATCTGGTGCCTTTGAGGTTTCTAATGGGCAAGCTTTTCTCAGTGCCAGGAGACATTTGGCATAGAAGTAGCAGGGAATCAGAGCTGGATGTCCGACTGTCAAGCTGTCCTGCCCCTGATCTAAGTCAGCCTGATGTATGAGTTGTTCCTGGGTAACTCTGCCAGGGTCGGGTGCGTAGATTTTGTTTGTTGCAGATTTTCCCCTCCTGCAGCCCATGGCATTCTGCTTGAATACATACCAGTCCTAAAAATCACATCTGCCTTTTTCCAGGAGAGCAATATGGCTTATTCATTGTCCAGCCCCTGATTTGTGCAGCACTTCAGACTCTCCAGGGTGTTTTGCTATGGGCTGTGCTGTGCGAAGAGGACAGGGCTCCCTCTGAGGGGTGATGTACCGTACCGGTGCCTCGGGAGGCCTCGAGGATGGAAAGCTTCCTGCCTGGTCCCTCAGGGAAGGAGCAGGAGGGGGCTGCCTGGGCTAGCAATGGAGTGCCACAAAAAAAAGGCAAGCGGCTGCAGACAGGTTGAATCTCTGTTGGGTGTATTTCTTTCTAGGTGTATTCCAGGTAGCACTGGCATGATGGTTTTTAAGTACTGCGCTAGAAGGAAGATGTTGTAGAAGACATCATATACTGCACTGATTTATTTAGATATAAACAGCCGAAAGCTTTACTTATAGCAGTTGTAACTCTGGCTGCTTATCAGTAACTTTAATACTGTGATCTGCCTTTAACCCTCTTACAGGGAAAAAACAAGATGTAGCTGCCACAATGCAGCTGCGTGTCATTACCCTCTCTCAAGGTCTCCAGCAGTGATAAGATCCCATAAAAAGCCTTGGGGTGCCGCTGGCAAGCAGATCCCTCTTGCAGGAATTGTGTCAGTGCATGGTTCTTAAATACCTGTTGTGGCTACAGAATTGTTTAAGTGAAGGTCTTTTGTACCAGAAGATTCTTCATGCTGAAGAAAATTGCTGGGGTACTTAAGATACCGTCCCACATGCTTCATTTTTCCTAAGTTATCTTGCTGCTAATTATTTAACATGCGGTTTGAATGCCCCTTCTCGTCGCCCCATCCCAGCCTCGTCTCCATCCTACAGTGAGTATTTAATGCTGAAATTTTGATGTGACATCCATTTCCATATTGGTACACAGCAATGGCCCAAACATACAATTAGATTTTCAGCTCAGGATGGAGCACAAGCAGCTGTTTTCATAAGGGTTTTCTTTCTCTCCTCCCACAGCTCTGAAATAAGAGCAAAGGGAATACAGAAAATGACTGCCCAAGGAAATTGGTTTTTTATAAATGTTCTCTTCTCTCAAGTTTATTCCAGGGTGATAGCCCTGCTACAGCGTAGGAAAACACTAGCATTAACAACTGATTATTCCGGAGGCCTGGGTTCGCCCTGCATTCCAGTGCTTGGAGGTGATGCATAGGTGGGCTGGAGCTGCTGCATTCGTTCTGCTCGGCACTATTTGTCTTCTGCTTTGTCATACGTATCCTCATTACAGCTTGCTGATGAGGACTGGTAATGGGATGCGTTACCTGGGGTTGGACTTGGTACAATAGTCAGCTAATCGTCAGTTCCCGGGCAGAGACATTTCTCATGGAAATGCATTTTCTTACTGCTGTCAGGCAGTTCTTGTGAATAATGTGAGACGAGCGGGAGTACTGCCTGAGGAACAGCCCTGCAGTCAGCGACAGGCTCTGCCGTGGTGCCCCCCCTCCCAGCGAGGGAGCGGCGGCGCAGCRCAGCGGGGTGGACGGGGGCTGCACTCGGCAAACTTCTTTGAAGAGGTGCCATCACGGGTAGTGGCGGGCAGCTCCCGGTGCTGCCGTAGGCCGCAGAGCACCGGTTGCGAACCATTAACCTGCGCTCCTGCAGTGAGTGAAAACGCTTCGTCTTATTTCAGGATGCAGAAAAGGAAGGAGGGTACAAGAGCTCTTTCAGCGAGGCACAGGATTAAATCTTAGGTTTGTTCACGTTTAGACAATCTGCTCTTGCTTTAACTAAAATCTGGCTTCTTGGATCAGTAACTGAAATACTGCATGTAAACGACATTGATATGTCAAGACACTGACCTTCGCTACTCATTGTGATTTTCAGGTGCTTGCGGAATTGTGGAAGGGAGAAGGGAAGACTCCTCTTGAAATTGTTAAAGAAAAGAAACTTGAACTGATACAGGATCAAAAAGAGCTTGAACAGATCTGCCAGGCGGTGATTGATGGACAAGAAAATGAGGTGATTATGATGGTGCTGGGAAGCTTGTGCACTATGGCAGTCTGTGGCACTAAAAAGGGGGTTAAAATGGCCTTTTTTTTTTTTCTCCTTTTGATTGGCATTTGAGCTCTAGAGCCAGTATAGGAGCATGAAAGCTGCTGCTCAGATATTTTCTTCTCCTTTCTTATTTTACTAAGTGTTTTTGTGGAAATTGAAGCATACACAAAATGATCAGCAGAAGAAATTACCAGTCTGGCTAATGCGCTAAGTCATTCTGAGAGACCATAAAAATTTAAGGCAGGAAAGCAAAACTGTGGGGCTCTTTCCCTCTTCGGCTGTACTGCCATTAACCTGAGCTGGCCACCCAGCCACAAAACTGATTTTTATGTCATCTGTTGTGATATTAGGGCAACACTGGTAAACTGTTCTGAAGCTGGAGATTGAAGTTCCCTCCAGCAAGGCATATATTAGTTACAGAATTAGAGACTGTATCAGAGGCTGGCAAGGCAAAAATTTTACTTGCATCTGTCTCTTCTCCATGCCCCTGTCTCCCTCCGCTGCCACAGAGACGAGTCTAGCTGCCTGACAATGTCTGTGGGGTGGGGAGGAGCCGGACCCCCGTGGCAGCGGCATCAGTGGCTCCAGAGCTGCTGTCCGCCCTGCTGTTCTGCTGCTGGCTGTGGCAGCAGCGCAAATGCTGCAGTAGGAAAGATGGGGTTTTGGCTCTTCCCCATCTCCTTGGAAGGACACGCAGCAGGCTGCGTGGCTCATCAGTCTAACGAGGTCTGAGCCAGGAAAAAGGGGGAAAAAATCGTGTTGATCATGAAGGGGAGGAGTAGGAAGGGATCTTGACAGAGTCTAAAATCTGCTTTATAAAAAGCAAAATGAAAACAAGTGCTTATGTTCTCTGGAGCTAAAATGTAAAAGCAGAAGTGAATAGCTAACTTCTAATATAAACATTGTCTAGATACATTTGCCATTTGGAAAAAAACATTAACATCTTTTGAGAACAATACCACCCACCCCAGATCTCATTGGGGGATGCTAACAGCACTGCAAGAGCTTTTGATAAAGAAAATGAGCTTGCAGTAGGTCGGTGTGACCTCCATCAGACTGACTCATTTGCAGAGCCTGATAAAAGTGCTGCTGTATTTTCAGACTGGTACGGAAGCACAAGTGTGGATAGAAAGAACATTAGAACGGATTGGGAAGTGCAGAAGCCAAAGGTCCATAACTACACCCATTTTAATAATAATGCTTTCTCCGAGAATGTAATTCCTCTCTGTTTTCCACTGTTTTAATCAAGCCAAATGCAGTAGAATGGCCTCACTTCCCTACATATTCCAGGTGATCTTTCGCCAAGGCAAAAGCTGCCTTGAAGGCCTGTAATTCATTGCTTTAAATTGCTGTGAGAACTTACCTTACGAAATTGATTTAGCTGAGTACTTGACAGGAGGGAAAAAAAAAGTATTCCTTGCTTTCTGATAATAACTTTCTTTACAATGAACTAACTTACAAAGAGTTGCTCATGCCAACACTGAGCACTTCATGAAAATGCAGTATCTGGATTGTACTGTATTCTGCCCCATATAGGTAATTTCTAGCAAATCAGGAGTAATGAGCCCTTTCCATATTGTGACATTACAGAGAAGATTTTAGACTGCCAATAATTTGGATACTGTAATGAGTAGCAATATTTGCATTTGTGCTTGGTATTGGCACAGTGGGCAGCTCGTATGTTTGCCTCCTTCCCTTAATATCTGTAAATATGACATCCTGTTTAATTGAAGCTATCATGTTTTGCCCAGTAACTCTGACAATGTAGAGAATGTCTTCCCTGCCCCACAAACAAGTGAAGGCCAGAAGCTTGTCTTTCAGCAGTAGCATCTCCTTTAGAAATGCCCAGAAGTTAAATTTTCAATGCTTTTTTCAGTGTCTTTACTCAGCTTTTAAATATGTCCCTTGCTATTTTGCAGGTGATTGTGGATCAAACACTAGATGTCTGATAGGAGGTCGTATTTCTGATCAGTTAGTTGTTGCAAAGATTCCTTGCTTAAAGGGAATAACATGCTGTTACAAAAACACCTACGTCTGCACTTGAAGGACCTCACAAATACTATCAAATAGATTGTGATTCGATGCAAATTACTTGTTATAACTGAACAGTATATTGAGTAAAAAGGTAGATCCTATTAGCAAAAAGAAGTCAGTCTCAGTTTTCTGGCCCTTTTCCAGGAAGTCGCTGTTCAAGTTGCAGACACTGTTAAAATCCCAGTGTTTTCTGACTTTTTCAATAAGAGGAGATCTTTCTATTAGTTGTAAGGCCCTGCTGCTGTAGGGACTTGCTGTTGTCTCATGGGAACAGAGCAGGAGCTTATTGCAAAGCTGAAGGCAGTTTTTATAAATAACACCTTAGCCCAAAATATGGTATTCTACCACAATGGTCCAAAGGACAAAAATATTCATACCTTGGCTGTGAATGAGTGAAAATGTCCAGGTTTAGTGTAACAGTGGTGTCTGTTGATCTTTTTTCTTTAAAGGTTATGGCAATAAAAGCAGGAAATCGAAAAGTTCTAAATAAGTTAATTGGCCTGGTACAAAGAGAAACACAAGGACGATCCAATCCTGTTCTGGTGAAGCAATTATTAGAGAAGAAGCTGTCAGAGTAGCTGCAGGAGAAGACCGCCCAAGTGTCTACAGAAGACACGTGCTTCGTTCTGCCTGGTTCCCTGCAAATGAACTTTGGTGCCTTCTCGTGTATCATGAGGGTTGTTGGTTATACTTCAAGCGGCACGACGTCCTAGCCTTCCCCGGATGCATCAGCTAAAGGCAGATGAGGAAAAGAATAGCAGGAGATGATACAGCCATTTGCATCTCCCTTGCTTCAGTGTGGTATTCAGAAATGTGATTTCCACGCAGCCATGGGAAACAAGTTCCCAGAGGTGTCTGTGAGTATGCAGAGAGCAGAAGCTGTAGTAGTTAGTTTTGTAATAAAGCAAGTATAAACTCAGCTTTTCTAGCTGCCTTTTTGTGAGAAGGGAAAGTCACAGATCTTGAATGCAAAATCTGGTAGTGTACTCTAGTAACTCACTGTAAATTTGTGCGAGCACACTAGTAACAATGATTAAAACACCTAGCAGTAATTAAGACGACCACGAGACCTCCATGCCTAGCAGACAGGGGAAAAAAAGTCCACTGCTGTCATTCTTCCTGGTTTCTGAGGGGTGAGGAAAAGATGAAGTGGCTAGCTGCTTAAGTAAGTGCCTGAGGCAAGTGCCACGAACAGATGTAAGTGCCTATATCTGTGTCAAATTGTTTGCTCGCCTTCTCCTTGTTACGTGCCCAAACAACTGCTTTGCCTACGCAGCTCTTCTGTTCTGAAGGGTGCCTAACGGATGCATGCCTGAGCCCTTCCGAGGCTCACATCCCATTTTGGCCTGTGAGGTTCAGCATAGCAGACATGCTCCTGCCAGCCCTGCACAACCTTCGGAGGAACAAGTGTTGCCTTTCTCTTATGCAGCAGCTCAGTAAAGTGACTGTTCCCTCCAGTTTGTTTTTTTTCTCTGCTGACAGGAACTTGACTCTGTGTTACAAACGCTCCAAGCCCAGGGCTGCACGCTGCTCCGGCACTTGGCTTTCTGCTGTCACCTGGACCTGCACCACGCTGTGGAAGGAACTGAACGTGCAGTTGGCTTACCAAAACTGAGCAGGATTCAGCTGCATTCCAGGGTCTGCTCCAGTATTTAATCCTAAGGAGTGTTTTATGCTGGTTTTTTTTATACATTCCATTTTTCAGCTCCTAGCTTTAAGTACCCACTGAAATCCAGGGTCCTAGAGTTAACTTCCCAGGCCCAACCCACTTTAGCTGATCATTAACAGGAAACTAGAGGCATTTATTAGGGGAAGAAATCCCATTTAGTACCAGGGGTTTGAAGTTCTTAAATCCCTGCTAAGCCATACATTTTAAAGACCACAATTACCTCAGACCTCAGAGATACTTCTTCAGAATTGTTCTTTAGGATCTGYCTGCAGGGCAGACGTTGTCACAGGAGCGCAGCAGGTATGGCCCTGGGACTTCAGTCACCTTTTGCAAACGGGGTGCTTGCAACACTAGTTCAAACTAGGTTGATGGCGGTTCATTCTCAGGAGGAGTAGTGCTAATGTATGTCTCGAGGAGGACATTTCTGTACAAACTGGCTCACAGTTCAAGTGTGAACACTTAGAAAGAAAAAAACCTCATGGTGTTCAAATACATTTAATGAATAAAATGTATACCCATTATTCACATATAAATAACTTTACAATTCAAAAGTCATACAGCTGACAAAAAGCAGTAACATGGTTGCAATCAAAAAACTGTGACCCTCCCCCCCTCCCAAAACCCAAACCTCCAAAAACTCCCCAAAAAAACAAAACCGCAAACCAGCTCCCCCCCAGATTTTCATGTAACCTGACCTCCACACAAAGGCTTTTACTATGACTTTTCACRTCATGAGCAAAAAGTACCATTTTTCCTTACAGTCGTGTGAGTTTTCAGGTAAGTGTTCAGTCAATAAAAGTTTAGATTATACAGCAAATTTTAAATTTTGGAATTCTGTTCAACTCTTGCCATGGCAGCAAGAAATGAAAAGGCACAAGGGCTTCTGCATGAAATCGTGAATCTTAATTTAAAGGTACTCTCTCAGTTTAGAAAAACATGATTGTTTCCAAAAGGTGGTCCTCCAAGGTTAACGCTTTTTGTTGCACAGCTTGCTGCTGCTGTGCTGAGTTTCCCCTCTGCTATAGTGGGTGCCTCTTAAAAAAGAGAAAAGCAAAACAACGATGTATTTGGAAGAGTAATAATTAAGCCATATTTAGAAGAGGGAAGGCTCTCCACTACTGTAGTATGGCTACTGCTGGTAAATGTCTTTTTAATGGCTACTACCTTCTTAGCCACTCTTGTTCTACATAATTACACTTTGCTAATATGGTACAAAATCTGTTAAAAATGGTAAGTTCTATACGAGTACAGCATTAGATATTTAAGTGGATTTACTGTAAATCTCAATCTATTTTCACCTCCACCTGCCAGACACAATGGATAACAAGAAAGATTAAAAAGGGATAATTGTAATATTCTTCCCCTTTCAGGGAAGGGAAAGAGCAGCTATAGTCTATAAATTTTGCACTATATTATGAAACAGTCACTTCTAAAATTTTTAAAGAAATCTTTTGCAGACACACACAAAATGTAAATTTCTTTCTGATAGAAAAAAGCGGTTTGAGTCAAATGAGATCAAGGTGATGAATCTTTTTAACATTTGTGGAGATACCAGCTACCAACTTTGAAGCAGCGGTAGCCGGCAGTGCTAGGACTGAGAGCTGAGAAGGCTCAGCAGGGCCAGCAATGTTAATTGCTCCCACTATGGCAGCCTGCATGAAGGAAGCGGCTCATCAGTCCCCTTACACCATGGTGATTGAACCAATACAACCAGAACACCGGATCCTTTTTTGCCTGCCAAAGGCCTGATACAGCAGCCTAAATACAACCACCACCTTCCTCTGTGTCCTAAATGGAGCTAAAGGCAAATTCTAAATACTCCACAAGTGAACTCTGTACTGCGCAAAACAGCTTTGGTTTATATTTGTATAGCAGTAGTCGATGGAGCACATTAAAAGACAGAAGCAGCAGCCTCAAGGAATTTAATATCTGCTCTTGTAAAGAGAAATAAAAAAAGCCCCATAGGACAGGTGGGTCCACAAGATAAAAGGCAGAGCCTGACTATCACGTGTTCGATGTCAGAACATTTTGCAGACCAGGAGGCTGTTTTAGGCAGGGTTGTATGGAGGCTAGGAACTCAAGAATTAAGATTGAGGCTCTGACCCCAACTTGCAAGTCTTATTCAGCTACAACAGTGCTCCCCGATCTACTGATTGCAGATGCCATCTGTGCAACAGCATTAGGCGGGGTGAATTAAGGACAGTTTCGTGCAGATTTTCAGCAGTAACCATCCACGAACAGAGGGCCAAGGAAAATGCTCGCAAATTAAAAGCTGACACCAGACACTGTCACGACAATCTCATCTATTCGTTGCTGCAAGTCCTTTAGGAGGTCACTCCTGACAGTGGAGAGATGATACTTGCTATGCTGTGTAGCTGAAGTATCCCATATCCAAGGTTGCAGAGGAGGAGAAGAAAGTTGTCGAAAAAGATGCTGGCAATGCTGAAGTAGTGAAGAAAGAATTTCTAGCGCTCAGCCTTGGCTGCAGAGTTTAATTTTAACTGTGTTAAAAATAGAAGCATATGATAGGAACCTTACCTAAAAAATTTACAGCTAGAGTATTCACGCTGCGATTTCACTGTGGCCCCTTTCCACTCCACTTCTGCGGCGTGGTGTCAGTGTACTGTAATGTTCTCATTTCTGTTCTGAGCACCCCTCTATCTACACACTTTCACAACCACTGACCTCAGCAGCACCTTCTCAGCAATTTATGGCCTTGTGCATGTGCTCGACATGTAGAGTGTTTGGTTTTTTTCATGTAAAGAAAAACAAATTGGGTTTTCACTGAACTCTCTCTTCTCAAACTGTGAGGAAGACGACAGAGTAGCATGCTGGTGGTCTTTTTGCCCTTGTTGTCTGCATCTTCCTTGCAATGCTGTTCACAAATACTCCAAAGATCATTGGATTCTGCTTCACATAATGGCCGTATAAAACCAAGTTACAGCAGATGATAGGAGGTCAAGATTCATCTTAGAAACTTACCTGCATTGGGTTGGCTGTTGAGTGCAAGTCGTCCCTGTCCCCTCAGAAGCTGCAAACTTTCAGGTAATATATATATATAGAGAGAGAATTCTATTGCTAAGCAGTGTGAGGAAGGCAATAAAATACAAAATCCTAAGTTGTCATGACCTGTGATTTGCTGCACCTTTTTCTGCCCATTCCGATGGCAAATTTAAACTCCATCTAGAAGAGCCCCTGGGCCAAGCCAGATCAGTAATTAGGGAACACAAAACCTCCAGAAATGCTCCTTCTTTTCTGACTGTGCTCCAACACACACCCTGGATCAGGCCGTTCAGCCTGAATTTTAACTGCAATAAAAGAAACCTACAGAAATGCTCAGGTGCTGCCATGAGGCAACAAAGATGCAAAAGAAGGTAGAGTTTAGTGAGCAACACAGCTCTGCGTGGTCCTAATGAGTACCGACCAAGTCCTCCCTCTAGGAAGTCTTAGTCCCAGACCCTTAAGATCTCCCGTAGGGTGTACAGGCATTTCACAATTGTCTGCAGCATTTGCTGACCAGTTGTATGTATAGATGGAGAGGGACCCTGACCTTTGCTGTCCCTCCCCTTTATCTGTGCCCGTGAGGTCCAACTCACGACCCTGCAAATGACTCCGTCTCACCTGCTGGCTTTTCCCCCAAAAAAGACTGGTGACAGCTGTGCCAGACCCCACATTACCCAGCACCTCCACGGGCAGCCAATTACTTCATGCTACATCCGTTGCCTTGCCATCACAGCCTTTGGAGAAAGGCCCAAGAGCTGGATTCAGTACTTGGAGCTGCAGAGGTACTAGCATGAATTAATCCTAACAAGAGCGCTTGAAGGCCTACAGTTTCACTGTAGGGTATATGCTCCCTCCATGCACAGGCATTTTGTGTAAGCACAAAGCAAAAGTTCTCCTGACATACGGTCGCATCAGCCATAGCTTTAATAATCTGAAGCATTTACACCCACTGAGCAGGCATAACCATCAATAAGTTACATTTTACTTTCTCATTTCTAAAGCTTGAGAGGCCGTATTTTCAGACTGGTCTTAGAGGCCACTAGGTTTTTCACACTGACGCTCAGAAACCGATGTTACGACTCTGGAGTTTTACGACAGACACTGGTCAGAGTTGCCAAGCTGCGCTGGGACACCAAGAGACACCTCGAGAAACACGAGTCCTTGGCTCAAGCTGCAGCAAGGGATACCARGACCCAGAGCCGCTCCCTCTCCGTCGGGGACGAGATGGCATTTTGTCTGAGCTCTGGCCAAACTGACACAGCAGCACTGAGCTGGACACAGTTGTCTTGGATTTGACTCATCCATGTTATTTTTTGGTCTATATCCAAGCTAGTTATTTTTAAAGTAGACTGCGATAAAATGCAGCTGCTGTGGAATTGGCTTCGTCAGACATGTAAGTTTGCAGGTATTTAGTCCACAATATGTAATTTTATGCGGGCGGTCTGCCGAAGCCCAAGAGAAAGTTACTTGGTTGAGAAATGCAGCCTTTGCACAAAAGTTCCATCAGGGCTTTTAGCCCAGAGACTTCAGTCTTAATTTAATCCAGCTGCCACACAAGAACCATTATAATCAATGAACAAAAAGAAGATTTGCACAGTCAGCAGCAAAACGCTAGTTTGAGTACCTACATATTTGAGAATCCAAGTAATGCTCCTATTCGTAAATAAGAGGCTTCCAACTGAGCATATAACAAATGAAGTACATTGATCCTGGGGCACAACATGTTTAGAAAAGCTGGGGGGCCCTAAAAAATAAAGTACATTTAGTCAGAGCTGGGCTTTCACTGCCAACAAAGTCACTGAGATAGCGTTGCATTCTGTGGCTGGCTGCGGTCTGACAGCTGGCACCACCGTCATATTATCTGAATACCTATTTATGCAAGTCTGACACCACCTTAACAAGGAGCAATTTTTACCCTCCTTCGCACAGTTCTGGCCCAAAACATTACATAGCAGTGCCACCCACTTGGACAGTTACTATCGGATGCTGTCATATTCATTTTTCAAGTTTGCTGTGAGCTTTTTCTTTCTGGTCCCCAGTAAATCAGAGAAACACAAATGTGAATTCTTACTGCATTTCACACAGTCAAGTGCCCCCTGCTAATCTGCGGTGTTTTACCTTTGGTTTGCTCATTAACATCAGCAGCCTGAGTGTCACGTACCCTCCATTTCTGCTGATAATGCTCAAAAAGTGCAAGGAAGAACATACTGTAATTACCTAAATCGGATCTGGACACAGCAGCAACATTACTGTACTGTGCCACAGCTATCTGAGTTAAAAGAAAAGAAAGAGGAAAATCCCAGTATTCTACTCATAACCACAGATGCAGTTTAAATGTTACAAATGTAATAGGAGCTGTCATAAAAACTGCAGGCATGACATAGCAATTTCAGTAAATACAGCACAGTAAATTGCTTATTAAATCAAGCTGCCCTCAAACAGGAGCTGTGGCTACAAATTCAAATGATACAATGACATAATTTAACTGCACCAAATCACACCGCTCCCATCCTTTTCTTCCCAACCCTGAGATTTTAGAGCTTCTTAGAGGAGCTAAAAAACCTTCCTGAAGCACGAAATCTGTGAGGCATAAGCAGAGYGCACAGAAGGGTAGTGCATGCGTACGTGCTGTGCTAATGGTATACTCCTCTTGGTAAATAGAACTTAACCTCTTGAACTTAAGCCTTGGACTTTGCGTGATGCAGTGAGTTTGTTTGCAAATGTTTTTCTCTGAAGGAGTGAACAGACCACTCCGGCATTGTGCCCAGACCAAAGAACCATTAGAATGGCGCTGGTGGCAGAAACACCGCTCAGGCTTACTGTCTATCCAGTCCTGTTCCCATTCCAAAGCACGGCCCCTGCCGATGTCCRAAGTCCACCCCAATCACACCGCGTTTTCTCCCATTCTAGGAAATTTACCAAGCTTACTAAAAAGATCAAATCGCATCTGAAAGGCAAATGCACCAAGTGGGTACGGCAGCACGACACCACTGAATTCATCAGACTTTTACAAAGCGACAAACCCCAATGAAAGAGGAAATAAGTAATTTATGAACTGGATGCTCTGAAGGATGTATCTGGGTGTGCTGGTGGGAGGGATAGCCCATGCCTGCTACCGGGAGTTTTCTCATCTCCATGGAATACAGCTGAGAACAGAAGCTCTCATTTCTGTTCTTCCAAACCGASGTCAGAAGTTCCCAGGACAAAAAAAGGCAGTGCATCTTTCATGTCCGAAATTGCAACACCAACAACTTGATCTGATTTAAAATCCCATATTTTTCTTTAGGGCACACATGGAAAAGAYCAAATTTAAGAAAAATGCCTAGAATACAATACTAAAAAGGCAGTAGGTAGGGCCAACAACACAGCACATGAATTGCAACTGACCGTACATGTCCAAAGATCAGCACGTGCGAAGGGTGATGCTGTTTTGAATGAAAGTTACGGAGTGCGTTAGCCCAATTAATACAAATCGTGTGTGTGTGTGCTGAGACTAACCCACAGGGCATCCAAAAATGTCAAAGGTAAAAGAGAATGACTACAACTGCTTTAAGACAAAGTGTTCACTTTAGAGGTAGGTTGCAAAAAACATAGCAGGTTGAAATTGCCAGAAAGTTTCGTTGCTACAGCAGAACAGCTTAAAAACACACTCAAAGGCTACRTCATTGGAAATGCGGCATTCACAGTTTGAAAAATCTAGCAGGAGACTGGAAATTAACTTTGGTATCACTGAGCCACCACCTGCAGGTTTTGGAATAGATCTGCCAACCCCAAGACACTTCGTTCGTGACTGATGCTGAGACAATGCGCCGAAGAGGGACTGTTCTAGTCACACACACGTGTGAGGGTGGGGAAACCCAGACCACAGAGCACTTCCTTACTCTTGGAAAGAGCAGCACAACGCTGTGCCCGCCGGGGGCCTACCGGCTGGACCACAGCTTGGACCATAGGCAAATGGKTTTTTTTGGAAAAAGATGTATCATTGGTGAGAGGTGGGGTAACATGTCATCTAACTAGAGGGAAGAAGCTTATTAAGCAAGCATTTGGCTGAAGTACTTAYGCACGCAGAGGTGATTAATCGCAAAAAAGATCGACATTTTCAAGCTAAATCACAGGTTCTGCATTTTGAAGACAGGAAGGTGCAGTTCCTGCCAATATTTTTTTTGCTGGGTGCTGGACATATTCTACTATCACAACTAAGACATAGCTGCAAGTCTGATCCTGCTCAGGAACCAAGTAATATAAAGTTACACGTATGATCGCCATTTTTACAGTCCTGAGCCGGGTCACTGCACTCGTCCACCTCTTCCTTTTGGGGAGCTGACAGATTTCCCATTTACAAGGGGACACTGCGCACAAACAGTTCTGACCTTTCAGCAAGAAGTCTTCCACATGACTCCAGATTTCAAAGGCTGAATTTATCCTACTGCATGTAGAGCATAAGCTCTACTACAGCTTATGAGGTAAATCCTCCCCCCTTCCTCAAATTTACAGATGCTTTTTTGAGCAGTCCATATTTTAAAATCCCCATGTTTTAGACCTGCTGAGATGAAACTGCCATGACTTTGTGCATTTGTTGAAAACACCAGTTAAAATTAACAATCTCAAAAGAAAGCCCTTCTACCCAGCAAATTAAGATTCTTATTTTAGAATAAAAACAAGGGAAGGGAGTGTCCACATAGTAACCTTACTGCCTTGAGCACTGGTCTGCAGAATTCTTTATTAAAAAAAAAAAAAAAAAAGAAAAAATTCTCATTCCTTTTTAAGAAGTCCTTCAGAAAAAGGACTGGATTGCTTCTGCAATTTAGCACTTGTTTCTGGACAACTGGAAGTTAGCTGATCACACACATTTGGTACTTTTGCTCACATACAGTTCCTACCAGGAGAGGTGAGGAGCAGAGCAAGCACTGACCCTGCATCCACAATGCTAACACACTTTCCACACTCAACATTACTGAACCCCTTCAGGCCAGGCCTGCGAGTACAGCATGAAAGACAGCACTACTGGTAATACTGGGAGCGGGAACGGGGGAGTGGGGAAAGAACCCACCATGTCCTAGGACAAGGTTAAAAAAAAATACACATAATCTTAATTTACTCATCGCCCATTTATGACAACAATGCAGGGGAAAAAAGAGAAAGGAAGAGCTCTTTTAAACGTGGATAACTAAGATTTAAGAAATACCCCACAGCCTCGGCTTCAGCTTCCAAGGAAGCTTGTGAGGTGAAGGAGGGCCATGTGGAGGTCAGTAGGTGATTTACAGGACGGCGATGCAATGGTGTGCCTAAAAAAATAAGTTAGAAGTGAGAGCAAACCAGAGTCAGCTAGGCAGCAGCACGACCCCCAGCCATCGTGGAAGTGAAGACTGTACAGCAAACGAGTGAAGACGGACCCAGAGAACTTCTTGAGGTGATTTTGTTAGAGGTACACTTTGGGATTTTTTTTTCCTTGGAATAGCCTACAGCAGTCTGACACAATGAATGCGTCTCACAGCTTGTAGATTAAAGGTACAACTTTTCAGCAGCATCTAAAGGATTTAGGAGCTGAAACTGCACTGCAAATTCCAGAGGAATTTGACCTGTCATTAAGCAGACTCTTATAATAAGAGTGTCTTTGCGGTTTTGTTTTTAAAGTGCTCTTTTCCCTTGCAATCTCTGAGAAAGTGTGTTTCAAAATCAGGACGCAATTAACTGGAGCATCCCACATTACAGAATTACAATGAGCAGGAGAACTGTTTCATTTTATGATTCAGATTTCCTGGAATCACTGTTAGTTTCTTTCCTGGACAAAGGGGCTTAAGGCTTTCTTGAACTAAGCCCCTCTTTATGTAGCCAGCTACAGCATGGAAGCACAATTATGCTACTAAGATAAGACGAAATGCAGTGGTGATGCACCAATTCATCACGTTTGGGTTCTTCTAATGAAGCCCATTACTCACAGAAGAGAATTTTCTCAAGCAGTTAATCACCAGCAGACAGCTTTCCCTGTTACTCCTTCCTTTTCTACAGCTGGTGAATAGTCTGGTCCTCCCCTCACCATCCCAAAAGTGCAATATTGGGAAAAGTCAACACCTAAATTAAAAGTAAACAGACAGTATTTAACTTTCCCTTAACCCCAAAAAATTAACAATAAAACAGAACAGCTTTCAGGAGCAAGCCAACCTTTTTCATTAAAAAAACAACAAAAAAAAGACAAAACCAGCCTGCTGTCCTTTTAATACTACTGAAAGATATTGAATACCTTTCTTTAGCTTATTAAAATAAGCATAAAACCAAACTACATACTAATTACAGCTTGCATAGAAACATTTTGTTTTGTACTTTGTGCAAATCTTACTAAATAAGGCATGCTTGAGTGTTTAGGTAGCAATGCAGTAGTTATCAAAGAATGCTGAGAAACTGCAAGGAAAATTCCAGGCAGTCTGCAATCCACATCCACTTACACAGTTCATTTGACTTCAAAGACCAACAGCTGATAGCTGCAGATCTGTCTGCAACATAAGGCAATATGGTATGTGTAGGGTCCAGCACCTGCTTTCGGCTAGTCATGGGTTTAATACACATAAGATCACTTGAATTCAAAAAACCTGAGCCGCGAGTTAAAAAGAGGGCTTCAGAAGTGGATCGGTAAGATCCCCGTTTCAGGGAAAAGGAAGGGAAGGCGGGGAAGAGGACAAAGACATGAAGAAGCACAACCCTTCGCATAAAGGGGTTTTGTGCAGATTTTACGTATAATTTTATACCCTGAACTCTCCCCGTGGGGCAATGTTTTTCCAAACAAACTGTCTTCTAGCAAGTTATCCAGAAGAGTATTTCTGGAACAGAAAAAGCTAAAACGTTTGCCTCTCTTAGCCAACCTACAGGTGTCTACTGCAGAAATTGAACAGGAATCAGTGTCACTAAAGAAARGTGGCTGTGGAAAGAGGAGGAGATGAAATAGGAAGCTGCAGTAAGAGCAGTATCAGAAATCTCTCAGATAAATTATGTAGCACGGAGGGAAATTATAAGGCCTAACATAAGGTAACATGGAATAACATTTTGCCTCCTTCTTCCCCCTCCAAATCAAGTATTTTCAGGAAATATTGAAGTACACCGTCTTTTGTAAGCAGCTTTGCATTAAAAAATCTGTTTAAACTCCAAAAGCTTTTTTAAAACACGTTTAAAAAACCCACTAATAATAATCCTCAAAATCCCCCAGTATTTTGTAACATAAAATGGAATGTTCCTGGGCAAGAGCTGCCAGCTCCTTCAGGAACTCCGGGAAAAGGGCAGCTGCGAGTACAGCATTCCTCACGTGTGCAGGAAGGCCGGGATGAGCCAGGCCTTTCTTTCCTTTCTGTCCGAGGAAAGGCTGGAGCACAGCCGGGTAAGTTTCAGAGAGGTTCCTTCCTTTCCCTCCATTGCTGCTGTGCTGGACATTACCTAAAGCCAGGAAGAGAAGAGAGGAGAGGAGAGCAGAGCAGAGGAGAGGAGAGGAAAGGAAAAAAAAAAAAAAAGACTCAGTATATTAAGCACACCCACCATCGGTGCAGTGTCCAAACCCAGTTTACAAGGATTGTGTTCAGAGCTGTAGTTTGCAGTACCCAGACCGTGCAGGGAGATACTCCACTAATCCAACATTTTAAAGTTCTACATTGCCTGATTCTATTGCATTTTTTATTAGCTATCTTTCCCCAGGTTATGAATTATTCAGTTCCAGCTCTGATGAGAGAAATATGTGGGCAGAAGAGGAGTCAAGGGAAAGAGTAATACAGATTTACCTTATGAAATAGCAGATAATATCTACCCATCTAGACCCAGCATGGTTGTCTCAATTTAAATGATACTGTGCTCTAGCCCTCCCCCAGATCAAAATATCGTTTGGACTTGACTTCTCTCTCTCTTTCTCTACCCTCATTATGTAAATGGGTTTGAGACCGAGCAATCACATCACCGTGGAAGTTTGAAGTAAGCTAGAAACTAAGGGAAAAAATATTTGAAATTTTGATTTTTCTACAGCTGTAGGCCCCACTAACTACACTTACCTTTAACTCCCCGTAAAGCAACTAAACATTAAAAAAAGAGCCAGCGAAAACCACCATGTGCTCTGCTATATGATCTCTGCTGCCAGAGTTCAGAGGATCAGGGCTCAAGCATCAGAACGCATGGAATTACTGTGACAGCAGCACTTAAATTTCAATCAATTGCTCCTTGTTTCAACCTGAAGCAGAACTGCATTTTAATTAGATGATAATTAATTTAGTGAAACTAAAAAGGTGACAAAATTTAACACTGAGGGTAATAAATACTTTACAAAGAAAAATTAACCTGCGGAACTCACTGCCACAAGATGTCATTGAGGCCAGAAGCGGAGACCGATAAAATCCTGTCTAACTTACAAGTGGATGTTCCTGTGAGCTGTGTAAGTCAGTCATTCAAAAAAATAATAAAGGACTGTCATATTAACTCACATACTGCAGATAAGGCAAACGCTACATTGCTGCATTAAGAAGGTTTCCCTTAAAGCGCGCGCAGTTTATGTTAAAATAACTCAGTCTCAGGTTACACCACCATTTTTCTGAAACCTCTCCAAGCAGCTAACCGAGGACCCGTCAATGACTGCCTCACCCCACACAGCAGAGCAACCCCTCTGTTCAACAGCTCTGCGCTTTTGGTCCTTTCCTGTAGCTCTCCTAAGGCGCTGTGGAATTACTGTATGCTTCCAAATACGCGAAAGAAATTTTCATCTTAATCAACTACCAGAGTTGTACTTTTCTTGAGTTTCAGAAAACCTTTCCAGCTCCAGACTTATCAATCATTCATGTCGTTATTCTACAAATTTTTGTCTACTAGAGACAGAGTACAGGAGTTTCAGTTCTGTGGAAAATTCTGACTGTGGGAGGAAAAATAACTTAAATTAAGAATTACAATGAAAAGATGAAGTTTTGAGCTTCCCTTGAAGATTTTTTTTTTTTTTAGATTTTTCTAATGTCAAAATGTTTCATAATTAATATTTTAAGTTTTTAAATAGTTTAGCCAATATGACCAGAATGCTAGTATACTGTCAAAGCTTTTCTTTTTTTTTTTAAACTCCTCCATTCAAAAAGCATCAAAATTGATACAGTTCCCTAAATATATCTTGATTTAGATTTAACTGCTTATTGGGAAAAAAAAAAAAAAAAGAAAAGAAAAAAGCACAGAAAGCTGGTCTAGGGACAAGAGATTTGATTTTTTTCTTTGACCAGGATTGTTCACTTCTTTCTAGGGTCAGGATGCAAACTGAATCACACAATTGAGAAAATGAGTACTCTGGAGATATTGTTACCAATGCACTGAAAGAAGGGCAGCATTTCATATGGGAGCTACATCATGACAGCTCTACATATATAACCAGAACGCAAGCTACTGTGTAAGGAAACCACATACTACTGCGAGAAGAAAATAACAAATCATCCATTTCTGCTCAAACACCTTCAGAGACCATCACTGTCAAGAGAAAGGAAATGCCCTGGAATATTTTGGTTTTACGTTTATGCTCCTCACTGAGTCTGGCTGCTGCTTTTCAGATGTGAATTCTGAAGGAGGCCAGTTATGCTTAGACCTGTAGAGAAAACTTTGGGGTTATTCCTCACTTCCATTTGGGGAAAAAGCCCTCAGAGAACAGCTAATTTGCATGATGCCCAAAGGTGGCATTCAAGCTAATGCAAAGAAATCCTACGTGAGTTCCTCTCTTTTTTTTTTTTTTCATTTACCATTATTGTAGCAGTTCCTACCTTGCACTTCTTAATCAATATCATGAACTCCTGTGGGTTGATGGACTACTGAGCCAACTTGCCCCTAGGATTACAGTTTGATTACTTGCATCACCAGTCTTGTTGGGAACCAAGTCTGCAGTTATCCAGATATTTATTTACTCTCCATCTATTCGTCAAGAGGTGCCTTCTTTGCAGGAGTTGCCAACACAGAAGAAAATGTACCAACAGGGTGACTACGCAGCCTTGTTTCAAATTCCTAAATAATGACCAGCATGAGTCAACCTGGCAAATTCTGAAGCCCACAGAAGAAAACTGACATAAAATAGGAAGTGTAGATAAATGCCATTGGGAATGCATTATATAGAAGTTCTTATTGCCAGCACCTGAAAAAAATGACACTAAATGTTGCCTCCTAATCTCATCTCCCTCCTAATCTCATCTACCTACAATACCATCTAATTGTAAGGCTTTCTAATCTATGGCACCAGAACATAGAGCCTAAAAGGCTACCGACATTTGCAATACACAGCTCCTTTACAGCAGGCACCTTCCACAGACCAATTCCTCGAGAAGCAGCCTTAGTAAGATCATAATTTTACAGACTAGATGTACTGCAAACCTTAGAAACACATACCATGCTGACTAGAAGCTAGGTAAATTATTATTCAGAGCCTCGAAAAATGAAAACACAATTAAAACGGCACATAAGAAGTCCTGCTTTCCACACCTGTGGACATCCAAGAAACGTATCAACATCTTCACAGAGGTATGGGCAGAGTGGGTGATTATTAATGACTCCCAATGATGAGTAAGCACACACCTGTAAATGCAGCCTCTCTTGAACCGTGTGGCTGAGTTGGCTCTTAATCACTGCAGTCACTTCTCTCACCAAATTCGACACATTCCCATCACGTGGGAAGCTGGCTGCACCCAACATTGCCTGCTCAGCAGCAAGCTGAGAACAAGCACGTCCCCAGGGCACGTCCCCAACTCTACCAATTGCCTGGCTGCATCTGGAAAGTTCTCAGTTAGAACCTAAGATTCTTCATTTTGCCTTTTTTTACTAGCTTCCCCCATGGCAGCGTAAATAACTGGTAACTGTCAAGAGAGGTGTAGCGCGTACTGTGCTTAAGAAGCAGGAGATGTTACAGAAGTCCCCTGGAAAGCTGGCTTGTTGGGATGATACCTGTTTAACTCCCCACTGCTCTCAAAGTGTCCTGGCTTTTATACTCACCCACCCACCCCCTTTTTTTCTGTTGTTTTTTTGTTTTTCATTCAAGAAAGCATATTCAAAGTTTTCTGGCTAATATCTATCTCCTTCAGTAGTAGCCCAAACCATGATATGAAGCTTTATTCAATTGTTGCAGAAACCAATTCATTCTGGACTTCTGTCCTCCCTAACATTTATCAAAAAAGAACCAATGACTAGCTGAAGGTCAGGCTAAAAATAAAATGAAATCATGCACATATGCCATCTCACCTCATGCCTTGAAAGCAAGCTTGTTTATGGCCAAACTGACAGCGAGCCAAGAGCTGATTTTGTTACTCCGTTAAACAGACATTTTCTGTAGCGAATAAAACTTTGAAAGAGCAAAGAATATCCAAATAGGTCCAATTACTGTGGCCTACTGAGCATCATCAGTTTGAAGTCAGAAGGGTACATCTGGTTAATGATATTCACAGCGCACCACACCTACTTTTAATCATGCTGTAGAAAACAAGAGAGGTAACTGGTGAGTCATTCCACCCAGCACTCCTCCGAGTGTGGTTAACATTTACCTTTGGTTAGCAATTCTTCTGCGGCATCAGACATGTCCACACGAAAAAGCAAGTACTGTTGCGCCTCCAGGAGAAGACCTGGGAAGTCTTTTTCAATGGAAGCAAAATGTTCAATTTTATTTTTCACAGATGCCAGCACCTGCCAAAACAACAGTAACAATTACTTATTCCTCCCTTGCTCCCAGTGCAGCCACAGACTGAATACTCAGGCTTTCTCTAGCTGCATTAAAATGGAGTTATGACAAAAGTTATGGTCATACAGGATTTACAGATCTTTGCACAAATGTAATTAAAACATCGAAATGAGATGAGAGGCTCTCAGACAGGTGGGAAAGCAACAGGTGGAACTGAAAAGAGCTAATATAAGTCTTAACAAGACACCAAAAATACTGTTCCAATAGGCTTGACTAACACTTGTGGTCAAATACCTGATAAAGTGACCGCACACTAGGCTGAAACACCATGTTGGTGTTGAGCAGAAAGGAGCGAAGAAGAGGCTGTGGATAACTTGCCAGCTGAGTAATAATCCCAATAAGCAGCAAATTTACATGCAARGAATTCTCCAGCATGTTCTCCAGCTTCGACAACACTACGCTGATGAATGGTCCTGCAAGAAAAGGAGGAGGAACCAATGCTTTTGTTTTCACAGAAGAAAAAAACTAAGATCTAGGAAATAGGCATTTAAAAGGATTTTTGTTCAGCATAACCAACCAAATCAGACCTCCCACACACTAATTAAAGCCAGCAGGAGAAAAACCAAACTGTATCTGAACAGACAAAATAGACTTAACAGAGGTGTTAGAAGCTTTCATGAGTAGAAGCACTTTTGCTAGCTAGCCAATGAGTTTACATCAATGCCATATTTAAATGCATAACTATTCTACTTTACACGTGCCAATAAGGATTAAGCCTAGTATGTTATGGTCTACTGTTCTATTCCCCTTGAAGTTAATCAGAATGGTACCACTAGTTTCAATGCAAACAGAATCTGCCCTTTTTACACCTGTTGTGCCTAATTTCTACATAAGGACCAAAGTAAATTATAGCTAGCTTTCTTGTTTTATCAAAACACTGGGGTGTTCTAAAGAAAATATGAAAATGCTACTCTAAACATGAAAATCAAGACCTTGTAATGTGATAGTTCACATTACAAGAAAAGGCATTTTCAGTACTGCAAACAATCACWCAAAGAAGGGAAGACATTAAAATAGATTTATAAGCAAAATTACTGGTAGACATAGGCTTTATCATATAAATGTCACCAATAAATAACAGTTCTGGTTTGTGTATTCATGCTGCAGGATAACCACCAAAATACAGAAGCAATTACCATGAAAGTACATAAACCCTTAGTGTTCAAGCTTAAGAAACCTTTGCAAGGCTGAGCATGACTTTAACCAAATAATACATATCGTTAGATGCTACAGCGAGTGAGATACTTGAGGCAGTCTGTAAGAGTGACCTAATCACAAGTTAAATCTTAGAAACATTCCTTGTCCCACACCCAGCCCCACCACACTATTCTGGCTGCGTAAAAGCTAGGGAAACCACGCAGAAGAATCCCTGGGTGACGCAGTTACAGCATTGCTAACTTTGAACATCTCACCCTAGTCCCTGGCACAAGATGCATGCCACGGGCATTTCTAGGGTCAAGCAGGTGGCCATAATCCGACCCCATTCCAGCTCCTTTCAGCTAGCAAATGGCTGCCATTCGAGCTACCTGGGCATAGTTTAGCCCAGTTTAATACGCCTGCTGTAAACTATGGCAGAGGCTAAAGCAATTCTGGGCCAGCATAACAGTAAGAATCAAATCAGAAGGGCCTACATTGCCTCTTCACCTAATAGAGCATCACTAAAGGTTGAAGTCTATCATGTTTAATAGTGACCATGAGCACAAAACAAGCACCCCCTCGAGACTCATCTGTCATGGCTAATGCCAGCACAGCTCCACTCACAAGACGAAAGGTAGGAGGGCCAGTGCTGACAAGGCTTTATGTGGCTGCTACCTTTCAACCTTCAGAGTGAAGGTTGGCGTCCTGGTTTTGGCTGGGATAGAGTTAATTTTCTTTCTATTAGCTGGTATAGAGCCGTGTTTTGGATTTCGGATGAGAATAATGTTGATAACACAGGGATGTTTTCATTACTGCTGAGCAGTGCTTACACAGAGTCAAGGCCTTCTCTGCGTCTCACCCCACCCCACCAGCGAGGAGGTTGGGGGTGCACAAGGAGTTGGGAGGGGACACAGCCRGGACAGCTGACCCCAACTGACCAAAGGAATATTCCATACCGTATGGCATCATGCTTGGTATATAAACTAGGGGAAAAGCTGACCGGGGGTCCRCTGCTTGGGAACTGGCTGGGCATGGTCAGCAGGTGGTAAGCAATTGCATTGAGAATCACTTGTTTTGTATATTCTTATATCATTATTATTATTATTTTCCCTTTCTTTTCTGTCCTATTAAATTGTATTTATCTCAACCCACGAGTTCTACCTTTTTTTTTTTTTTTCCCTATTCTCTTCCCTGTCCCACTGGGGAGGAGTGAGCGAATGGCTGTGTGGTGTTTAGCTGCCTGCTGGGTTAAACCACAAGTTGGGATCACATCCTGCAGGAATCCCCCCTGCCTGGGTACCCAGTGGAGCAGCCCCAAAACCTTCTGCTGAGATACAGTTTCTCCTGTTCCAGCGTAACCTACTGCTTCTCCTCTCATGTTCATGGAGAAATTTTCACAGAGCTCCTGAGGACCACAGTGCAGTGGGAGCTCTACTGTATCAAGAGGGATTGCAGGAGAAGGAGTTAAGATATATCACTGTTTCTCTCCTCTAGGTCAGACTTCAAAGTTGAACAAGTAAAGCTGAAGCTAGTACTTGTTACAAGTGCTGTATGCCACTGCAAGAGCAGTTACCAAGATATATTTAAAAATTTCTCAGTGGTAGAGTGACCTTTTCCCCCCAAGAAGTTATTGGAATGAGAATCAGAGGAACTAAGCAGAGTTTGCAAGCCTTGTAAGAAACAGGGTAAACAGACGAGAAGTCAAAAATTATTCCTTTCCTGACTGTGCATCTCTATGGGGCCATGAAGTCAAGCACTGATTTGGGGGGGGAGGGAAGGGAAGGGCAGAATCTAAATTCCTATTCCTGAACACCACATTCTTCCTTGCTCAGGGGAAAATAGGGATGATAGTGTTTAATGCTTTTAAATTGGACATAGACACCAGTAGGACATTTTCTTCATAGATCCGTAGGCCTGAAGAGAGCATCTTTGCACTGCTGACACTTACTGGGTGTGGGAACCTCTGTCTGGTTATTTGATTCTGCAGAGAAGCCTCATCCCATGACAGCATCCCAGAACAGTGAAAGCAACCAAAAATCCTTATCACACACATCTACAAATGTAATATAGCATTCCAAATTAAATCTATTATTGTATTTGAAAGACACTGCAATCTCAACATTTCTGAGGTATTGTTGTGAGCACCTCCTCACTTGCAGTCACTAAGATCTCCATTAAAGCAAGGTAAACAGCCTAAGAGCAAAACATGTTGTGGATGCGGAGCAAACAGCAAGGCTTTTTGTGCTGTTGGGTTTTGGTTTTTTTTTTTCCCTTTGTTTTGCTCAGTTGTGGGGTTTTTGTGGGTTTTGGCAGGGGTGGGGTGTTGGTTTTGGTGTGGGTTTTTTGGAAAGGAACAAACGGAGGGAGAGACTAGATGAAGAATGAGAGACAGGGACAACATTTTTGAGCTATAATTGACAGCAGATAATGGGAAACAGAAAGGATTGTATGTGATTAGCTTCTGGTACAAGGAAATTCCCACTACAGCAAAAAGAGCAAATTGATTGAAAAACAGGTTGAATTTTTCAATTACGAAACGGTGCCAGACATGCTGACCACAGCTGACCAGAAAGGGCTGCATTTCCATGGGCACAAATGAATTTTTTCCCCTTCCTTTCAAACTGACAAGAAGCCATCTTGTAGAGGTTTGTTTTAGATGAGAAAACCTAGATACATTATTATTTTTATTATTTGCATTACTGTGGTATTCTACGAGACCTAATTAAAGACCAGGAGCCTGCAGTGCAAGGAGCTGTACAAATACAGATCAAAAGCCCACTCTAACCTCCGGTAGCACTGTCATTCCTGAATGGCTTGGACAGTCTGCGGAGACCAAGCTTAAATTGCTGCCTGGCACAAGACAGAAAAGCATACCAACAGCGAGGGCAGACCTGGCATGGGAGGAACAGGATGCCCGGGCAGAGCATGGAGACAGGCACGTACAGCCATGCCACCCGTGCTGCCACCTCGTGCTAAAATGCGAAATAGCAGAGTAGAAAGAAATGGCAACGTGATACTGCATCCATAGCATCAGAGATGAAAGTCACCAGAAAAACAAGTTATTTACTTGGGCTCTGTACATTAGAACAGTTACCCCCTTTTGACTGCAAAAGCTTTCTCTAGAATGACGGAGCTCTCACATACAAACAACATAACCCCTGCTCAAGATTTTAAACAATTACACAAAAAAAAAAGCAGCCAAAAAACTCCCTGAGCAACCACCATTTGCTGTCACCACACTGACTGCTCCGCTCCACTTTCACGTTGGATCTCTCACTCTCCTTGGACCGGTCTCAGCTATTTGGGCTATAACCTCTTTAGTGCCAGGACTGTTCCTTGCTCTATGCTTGTGCTGTGTGCCGCACAGTGTGATCTCATTTGGCCACCTTTAATTACCATGCCTTCCTGTATTTTTTTATGTATGTAATTAACAGGACATTCCACCTGTAAATGGAGCACTCTGGCTCCTCGCAGCGTGCTTGGGAGACACATCCTCCTGTGGTCCAAAGGGAGATGTCATGCTCTCTGCAGAAGGGGTGTCTGCTGAGAAATTCTCAAAGTCCTCCTCCTCTTCTGCAGGAGATGCAGGGTAAGGAGTATCCAACTTCTGCTCCTCCAAGCTTGCACTATTTGGATCCAGTTCCTTAATAATTTTGTCATACTGTGCAATGAAATCCTCACCATCTGCGCTCAGCAGTCTTACACTTAAGTTACGATCTGCCTCCTGAGAAAGCTTCAACTCTAAGTCTGGCTGTGGATCAATCTCAATCATTTTCTGGTTTATTTGTTCTTTCATTACACCTTGAGTCAAGCTTGAATTTCTCTTACTGTGCTCATCCAAGTCCATTTCCAGCTGGCTCTTTGCAAGAGGCCCATTGACTACAGTCTGGCTTGGCACCTCATCTTCTCTGGCTACATTTAAAGTTTTCTCCTTGGAGTTGTCATCATCTTGAGTATCCTTCTGGGCACATAACCTGTAAACCATAACATCATCCTGAAAGTCCGATTCCTCTATGTAAGATCCTTTGATGAGCATTATGGCATTTTTTTTCATTTCTTGGATGTGTTTTGGTGGCTCTGCAGGTGGCTGCATCTCTGTGCTTCCCAGATCATCATATGGTTGCGGTGAGCTCACATCAGAACCAGGAGAAATCCCTGTGTCATAGCTATCATCCCATTCTAGCTCCAACTGCATCTTCTCTCCGAATGGAGTTACTTGAGAGGAGCTACACATGCTAGGTGTCCTTTGTTGGAGGCGAAACATAGGGTGTTCCACATCTGTACTGTTCTCCTCAGCAAGCGTTTGGATAAAGGTGTCTGGATCAGGGTTTACTCCATCATACAAGGCAGACCAAACCTTACAATCTTTTAGACACTGGAGGATGGCTTCTTGAGCTTCCCCCAAGTACTGCAAGTAGCTGATGTCCACAGCTCTTCCATATTCCACAATGCAAGYAGATTCAGAACAGCGTCTACCAGAATCTGAAAGCAAAGAAGATTACTCATACCATGACATAATAAAACAACCCAAAAGTTCTCTAGCAAGGCAGCCACTCAGACATGGCAGATCGAGTCTTTAGTCCCAACCATCCAGTAAGGCAGGAAGATTAAAACACAAAGATTAAGAGATTTGCTCATAAACATACATGACTTGTTCCTATTGCCAAGACAGAGCTGTAACTCAAGATTTCCAAGAGAGCAGCCCGCATTCAAACCTTAAAACAGCACTGTCCACTCTGAAGCAGCAAGAGTTGCAATCATGTATCTGTACATTACTTTCATGAATGCATATTCAAGTTGGATAGCTGTTAAAATAAGGTTTCAATAGACCTGGACACATGGGAGGAATTAAATAAGCTTTCCAGTCCAGGCTTGCCCAGTTTATTGTTGCCCACCACATTTCCTTCCCCTCCCATCCTTCCCCACCTCCTTCCATGAGCTGCTACCAAATCAAACTCAGTTCATGATCTGGTCTTCCCCTGAGCACCAATTACCTTTAGTTTGTGCTGTCTTTGTCCATAGAATATAATCTTTTCCTTGGCTTTCAAGTGTCAAGGTGATTCCAGTAGAGCAGCAGACTGGTGTCAGGGCAAGCAGTTTTGCAGCAGATACAGAATAGCAGTCTCTCTCTTTCACAGCCCACCGCTGGCTCAACATCATGTGGTTACATGGGATCAGATACCTGAAACAGCAGTGTCTAGCATTACTTCATTGTCCTTTCATGTTAGAGAAAGCAAYAACATAAAAAATTCCCTTCCCACCTTCCTGCCCTCTCCAAATTAAAAGAAAGAGTAATAATAATCTTATCAGTGATCCATATTCTAAACCTCTCAAGAGCATGAAACCCTGACTCTTTATATTGTGAAGCTACGGTTTGATGAAGAACTGTCAAGATGAGCAGAGATAGGAGATCAGTTGCATCAGAACGGGGAAGCGAACAATCCTTCGCAGGTCAGAGCAAACTTGCTGTAAGAAGGGCTGGAGGAAGTGTGGGATGGGCAGATGTCAAAGGCCAGCTGGGTGGTTTGGTCCCACTATGAATAAATTCTGTCTCAGAATCCTTAATTTATTTGTTTTCCTGGGAAATCCAGAGAGAGCCAGTTTACATGCACCAGGCAAGCAGCCAGCAAAAAGAAGGGAAGGGTCATCAAGGTGTTTTACTGCACTAGATGAAGACTGAGCTCTCAAGGCAAAGGAGAGAATAAGCTATGGGGAATACAAGGAATAGAGGAAGTAGTTTTCTTCAGAGCACTTCTGTACAACGTTTTAAGAGCACTTTATTAAGAGCTTCAGTGTTAACTGGACTGATGTTTTGCCATTTAAAATGCAAACAAATTCTAAAGGATTCCCTAAATAAACAAACAAGATTAAATACAGCACTCTACTGCTTCTAGAGTGGCAACATACTTGAGTTCACAGAGGTCCTAACAGCATTCCCAGACATAACATCCAGAGCTATAGGGAATTTCACCTTAATACCTATGGGTGGAGGGACAGACAGTATCTGAAATGTTCATGTGATCTACGGTGCTAAAAGCCCAATTTAGTTACACCAATATTTCCAAATAAATAATCAATTCTCATCTAACACACACACACCAAAATTGTGAGTATTCTGAAGCAATGCATAGAACCATCAGTTAAAAGCAAAAATAATCAATGCATTTAGTACCTTACATAACAATCTACCTACAACAGTTCAGGAACCTGCAGTATTCTTGGTGAGAGAGGAATCAAAGAGGTGGAAAACAACAAGAAAGACGGTGGAAGCTGCAAACAAGTATATAGCTCTATCACAGTGTATAACACACTAGATAAAACATGCAGGAGAGAAGAATTATACATTTAGAAGCAGGGAATAAGCAGTTTGGAGGTGATAAATATATTCTTAGCTTCTCTTCTCTCACTTTTATAGAAATACATCACAAGAAAAATCTCTTGTTCCTGAAGATCACAGGATTTAAATCACACTTCTTCAGGTCTGGTAGACTTTTGTCAGGATCGTAAATATTCTTCTCTCTGTAATTGCTTGGATTTGTGCTCTCTTAGAGAGCTCTCATGCAGCTCTGCATCCATAGGCAGAGACTGTATGTCCCAGAATTAGGATGAAGAGTGGAAAAAGGAGTTTCGGGTTTACCTTAAAACTAGCTGTAACATCACATCTTCACAATGCAAACCAATGAGCGTTCTGAACAGTGCCAAGGAGACCACACAGAGCTGGAAAATGATAAATGTTGTCAGTTTTTCACCTGGAAGTTGTACTTTTCCAATCTTCCCTGCATGCTACATTACAAAATGGCTCTGCCAGAACATCATGCTTTATAAGATATTGTTAGTATGATATTTCATTGTGTCAGCACCCCATGGGATTTTTTTTAAAGTTGTCTAGAGCTATACACATAACATGTTACATTTTAACAAAACACAATCGACAATTTTCCTTCAAATAAGCTATTAAAAAAAAGCAGTAATTTACCAGTCTTTAATATTATTCAAATTTATTATTTTAATTTAACTCAGCATGAAGTAAACCCTGTAACTTCCAAGACAGTGTGTTAGTGTTTACTTCTGACATAGAATTTGAACCAAATAAAGGTCTTCACTGAAAGAAAAGTTATAAACCACCTCAAGTTTCCGTTGCTTTAAGTATAAGGAATGATTAGTGTTCTACACATTAAGAAGCTGAATGCTTCTATACATATAGCTTAATGTACTGACATAGACCAGGACTAAACAAGTCATTTTTATCAGAATGTACTCCATATGAAGTGTACACAATCCCTCCACTACAGGTCACTTGAACGGCTGGGAACCATAGCAAGGCATGAAGATCCTTTCTGTGAGACCAGGAGAAAGGAAAGGAAAATAGGATTCCTCATTGGAATTGAATGCTGGCCTTTTTGGCAAAGGTCTGATCAAATACACCCATAACAAAAATCATACCCATTCTGTGATAGGCATCCCACTTTCACACTGGCTTTAGGACAGACTAGAAACATGGACTTCTACAGGCTTTGTTGGTCATAATTAGACATCCAACACTTCAAAGCTATCATACAGTACATTTCTACCTGCCAGATGCTTGCTAGACCGCACAGTTATGTCCAACATGGGAGAAGTATGAGCTGTAAGCTTTCACTGGTTTTCATGGACCACAGCACCATCATCTCCTTGACTCTTACTGCATATTTCCTTGGGCACATTCTCCTGTACTGCTCTCTCCTAGAAGCAGTATCTCACAGCTGGCTTAGACTCCAGGACCAGGCTGACTCTTGTGAGAAGTATTTAGCATACATTGACCCTTTGCTAGAGTTTCAAGTTGGTGTTTAAATCTTGCCTCTCCCTATATTAATTATATAAGCTCAGATAATTAACATATGAAATTAATTGCACTTTTCAGTAGCTAATGAAATAAACAGATTAGGACAAAATAAGGAAAAAGCTACAGATTTTTCTCTACCTCATTTTTTCAGTCACTGAACATCCTTTGTAATTCATTCAGGATTAAATCCAGCATCCTGCCTGAGCATGGCTTCTTCTCCACACTATGGAATTTCCTCCTCTTCTCTGCACGCACTTCCCTTACTCCCACTGTTAAAATGCTCTATTCTAGCTCTGCAGCAGCACAGCGCTATGTTCCTCTCTCCAGCCCATGCTTTCTCAAGAATGTCAACTTAAAGACTCTTCGTTTCACCATTTCCAGTTCTCTCTTTCAGACGAGTGACTCAGCTCCCCTACAATATGATTGGCTGCCCATGGTGACCAAGACCAGATGAAGGCATACATTTCTTGAAAAATATATATACATACATGTATTTCCCCTTACTTGGTAGTTTTATCTGTGGAACAGTTAAACAGCAAAGTTTAAGTGAACCTCACTTGATAGTCTCTGGAAAGCAAAAGTTTCTTTGATTGCCTTCATGAACTAGCTTGCAGTGAAGCAAAGTCGAGCCTAAACTTGTTGCCCTGCCACCACTGTCCACTGCTTGTACTAGGAGCCAACAGGAAGGTGCTAGTTAATCCAAGACCTCACGTCTACAGAAATAGATGGATAGATGGAGAAAATAAAAGGGCAAGAGAAGAAATAACCAGAACTGGAGTTTTTAATGGGAATAGGAGTTGAAGAGCTTCACACCAAGCTTTTGGAAGAAGCCAGATCCTTGCATGAAAGGTGTGTTTTAGCCAGGGGGACAGAGGGAAATTCTCATTTCCTCTGTGAAATTTCCTGAGACCCAAGTCTAACTTTTCTTCATACTGTGAAAGTTCAAAAAAACTGCTACTGCTTTAAATTTTCCCGTATTTAGGAAATTTCAGTTTATAGGGAAACATTTCTCATTTTTCTTTGCAACCGTATTGCAAATCAGGAATCATCCGAGTAAGTAAAGCTGGTCTATTTTTGCATTTTGTAAGAAGAAAAGATTTAATATATGCTCAGGAGACAAAGAGGATAATATTTTTACAAGTCCTTTTGGCCACCTGTCTGTACATAAGTTTAACCCTGTGAATTATTAATAAGTATTTTCATCAATAATAACGTATGCAGCTTTTGTGCTATGGAAACACAGAAGGCTGCAGTTCTGGCTTTTGCACTTGGCCAAGCTATGCTGCAGAAAACTCATTTAGCATCACAGAACCATTTTGGCTGAGATCCTGAGTTGCTCAGGGCTGCAGAATTCTTTACAATTCCCATCTCGTTTGCCTATGGAACAGTAATTAATGATTAGCAGAGACAAGAGCATTTGCATTTTTGTCGACAGAAGCTGTTTCAGTTTTCAGAGTTAATCCATCTTAGAGATGCAGTAACAGCAGCATTTATCCGCATTTGCACGCACTCACATTTCAAAACAAATTCCAGATGAAGCTGCTGTCCCTAATACACAAATTTAATGCACATGCCGGTGTTCTGGCTTTTGTTGTACCTGCACTAAAACAATRTTCTTCATTTCATCCATGAAGCTGTTCATCACACAAGATTCAGCCAAGACTGCCAGCCAAGCAAGGCTCAGAAGGTAGTCCGGGTGCAACAAGTAGTCATTTTCTCTGCCAGAAGATCCAACTGTTAGYAAAGGTAACTCTACTATCTCTGTCAGTTAGCTCTCCAGCCACTGTGGTGCACTGTGCCTAGGCTGAGAAGGGGCTCACTGTAAATTTGAGATAAACCTTACTACACAGGGGAGTGAAGGCAAAGAAAAGGAAACCGCAATCTGATCACTTGAGCAAGAAAAAGCCTTCTTTTAATCAACAAAGAAAGCAGGCAACATCACAGTTAAGCAAACATGCTACAACAATACAGACTTGATTCCTGAGAAATATATTGGCAATACTGCAGTTCATAACTTGGATCAATTTGGAGACATCCTTATAAGGCTCCCATCATCTCCCACAAGGACTATTTGAAAATGCTTGTTGCTTGGCAAAATTCCAAAGATCAAAAATGCTCCTCACCACAAGTATATTTATAAGTCCCAGGGTGAGTTATCTATGGCAGCACTAATTCAGCAGTACCCATAATAAAAATGCTTCCAAATTTACCTTTAGTCTTCTAACAGAATCCAGACTTCCAGAAGCCCTCATCTCCCTCTATCCCATTTCCTGTATGTGTGAAACCACCTCACACATTTATCAACTTGGTATAGTGGTAGCTAAATGTCACCACACACACACCAAAAAAAAAAAAAATGAGGGAGTGGAGAAATCACACATCTGGGTGAGGGGAGAAAATTCCTCGTTAAACAGACACCCACTKAATATAGGTAATCTCCCATTTAAATATTTAACCTATATCCATGCTGAGTACCTGAACTTCCTTCCTCCGTGTCTTACCCGGAATGGCGTGTTGATTCGACTAGTAAGTGTATCTAGGATATGCACATTCTCATGTCGGTGCAGCAAAATAAACCGGAGGAAAATCTTGAGGAGAGCTGGCTCTGAAACACTACGCAAAAAGAGATCCAGATATGCAGTAGTAGTCATCACTTCTTCCACAGTCACCTACAAGCAAAAATAATGTAAATGCAAACACGCTGCACACACAAAATACCCATCCATCCTCTGCAACTGTATACCTGGCAAACACTAAGCTCTCCATACGTAACACTGCCACAAAAACATTGAGGTCTTTGTTTTTAAATTTGCAAAAAGCATGCTTCTGAACGACTCACAAGCATTTTGAACCCATTTCTTATCTGTCTTGCTTCCCCAGGGAAAAAAAACCCTCCCCCAAACTGACACCCCAAATCTCACACATACTGAAATACAAAGAGCAAAATCATGCTAGAAGCTCCCCACCACCTTTCTGCCTGTGTCAGCTCTTTTGCACCACAGTGCTGTCATCCTTCAGAAGCATTTTCAGATGTTGTGAATACCTGCATCTACCACTTCATTCAAAATAAATGACAGAGCACAATCAAAGCACAGTACAAACTCACAGTTCTAGAGCTTTAAAGAGAAAATCCCCATAGCTACCCAGAATTTTGCCACAATTTTCCTTCTTTTTATTTTCCCACWGCACAATTCCTCATCTCACTCAATTTTTAAAAGGAATATTTATATACATACGTACACACACAAATCAAAACCCAAAATCTTCGCTACTCTTTGTATATCAAAATACAATTCAAATATCCATGTGACATTTGCATACCATAACCCACACTGCTCTGCTTATGGCAATCCTTTGGAGCTTATCTATTCACAGTATGCACTGGCAAAGCACAGAAAATTCCAAAGGCCACCTCTGCACCATGCACTGCTGTTGCAAAGTCAGCTTTTTAAAAATAGTTACCCAGGAACCTAATAAGCTTAAGTGCACAAAGATAAACCCTTAAATACAAGAATCTGCCTATATGAAAGGAAGTATTAAACATCTTTTGTTTACCAAACTTAGCTGGATAAATGAAAAGACTGATTTTATTAAAAAAAGAATCAAAGCTGTCACTTAAGAGCTAAGAGGATTTAGAAAATACTCAGAAGGGCAGCATTTACGTAACATGCTGTAAATATTAAAATCCCTGTTCCATTATGCTGCATGGTAGCCACGTACACAGTAATGTCACACTGCAAACGCTCCCTTTAAAGCATTTAAGATCACAAGCTTCTTCTGGCTGGTTACACAGAACATAGGAATGCTGTATGCAGCCTGCAGACCTTATGGAGAGAGAGCACCAATGAGGAGAGCAGAGAGAAGCTCTAAAGTTAAGGTCATTGATTCACTCTCATTCTGAGGCTTTAATCTAAYACTCAGCTACACCATCCTTAATACAGTGGCCTACTGGCTCATTTTGGCGTTAGAAACAAAGCACCAGTGAAGTAGCAATAGTCAAATTTTTCACCAGGATGGAAAATAAGTTCACCTTCTTGGTTTGTTGCAGTAAGGTTGGTCAAAATCAAGCATTAAAATAAAACAGTGAAAGGAAAGGAATGAGGCACACTTTCACAGGATCTGTGAACTTTGTAAGGCTAAGTAAGCAACAGCTAGAAATATTTTCTAGACCTTGTTGTATGTTCAGTGCTACCAAAACCAGAAATGAGAATACGGTTCTTTCACAAAATAATATCTATTAACATATACTCCAACTCAGAATACAGTTTATGAATTCATTCCTCCTCCTCCCCCCACAAGCATCAAGTGAAAAAAAAAAAATAAAGTTACTAGGTTAAGCACCCCAAAGTTACAAATTGCCAGAATTAGCACTGTGGCTACAGTTCTAACTCAAATTCTGTGTTACTGTAAATATGATAAAACAAATGTGCTTACGCACATACACACACTTTTCCATAGGACTAGCGCCACATTTCAACCACCAAAAAACCTGCTCAGGAAATGAGCCAGGGTTGTGAAACAAAGGAAATTGTTTCTGGTTGTRGCCAAGATTCTTCTTTTTTTTGCAACAGCCAAAAGGTGTGGGGACTTGTGGGGTAAAAAAGAATGGCTTTCTGATGAAAGCTGTTGACTGTTGCCCTGAGAGCTGGCTTTTTTGGTTTTGTGGTTTTTTTTGTTTTGTTTTGTTTTTTTTTTTATAGCAGCAAACTGTAAAAAGCAAAGCCCAAGAAATCCATCATGTGACATCATTATGATAGCATAGAGTTCATCGAAGAGTTTAAACCCTCTACCGAGGAAAGGCCAGACAGAAGTAATACATCGTTATGTCTCTGTGTCACTTCTCCTTCATCCTTTATGGGGAAAAGGAAGCACGTTCTTGGCCTGCAGGTTTCACAGATGTTCGCTGACAGCAGAGGAATGGGCCTATGTATGTGTATAAAATACTGAAGCTGTAAATGAAAGCCAGAAAAGCCAGCAGATTCACAGGGGCAGTGACCTTTTTCTGAAACCGATGCTCTTTGGAGAACTCATCCTACGTTTGTATCAGTGAGAGAAACCCATACGCTTTTCAGAGTGCATATCATGAATGAAACAAAGAGCAGAAGAAAGCCAGCTAGAGACTACTTTGGAAAAGAAATGTTCTATTCTGAGAGGACRTTCAGTGCTCCTAACAGCTTGGGGACTAGACAAAAAAAGAAATAATGTTTACTGTAGCCAACACTTCACTGATACCACTAAACACAGCTAGAAGCACCAACTAGTTCACAAAGGAGTTACTTATAAACTTGTTAAATCTTAATTGTTTGAATTGAGGTTTTCTGTGCAGGGTGCCACATTACACTTAATTTTTAGTTCTTCTTGGGAAAGAAGTGCTGAATTTGCTTAACCATTTTCTGAGAAAGAGGGAAGACAACTAAGTTTTGTCAAGATTTAAATGGATTCGTAAGAAACTTCTCATTTTTCAATGAAAATACACTGCCTTATCCAACACATTCCTTCAAACTTCCACAATAAATGAAGCTAGGATCTATTGCGCAGCTCACTGTCCAACACTCAAAGCAGGCAAGTTAACACTGTACAAGCAATTTTAATGCTATTGTGTTCTACAAGTTCCAGTGCTCTCTCAGCGCACCTTTGTGCACAACTTGTCCATACGAACCAGCGCAGGGACCCTCCTTCTGCTTCCTCACAAGAGCAAATCAAACAAAAATATTGCTTTTCGGCATTTGAAATGAAAGCCACATATGCAGCTTAGGAAAAAGATTAATTAACCTGGCAAGCAGACATCTATGTTTTTACAATTATATCTTATTTTGCCACCTTGCATTCTGCGTTTGCTTCTCCTTTYACCATATCTGACAGCAAGTGTAACTTCTGAAGTTTTGAGGCACCTAGAGAAGTATTCAAAAAAGGCTAATTTTAGCTCCATGAGGCTCATTTTCCTTTTGCTCAATGGGATACATTAGCCTGCTCTGAATAAACCTCTAGAAAACTCACTTTTTTTTGCAATTAACTAGAGAAGGACGTTGGAGAAATCAGTTACACTAGGCAAAATCCAGCCTTGGCAAAAACCCTTTTAACTCTGTAAACCTTTTCTACAGATTGCATTATACACAATACATCAAGTGTTGAAAGTGAGACACGTACAATTTGTGCGGTTATTATTGAAGATCTGTGTTTTCCAAGATACCAAAGCCACGCTATTAAGCTTCATTCACACTACCTGCTGGCTGTCTCTTCTTAAAATAATGTCTCGTGAGACAGATTTGGGGAAAGTAGGGAAATCCTTTCTAATAAATTCAAATCGGTACTTAGGTTAACAACAAAAGAACAAATGCTCCTAGCGAACAAAACATTTACTGCCCATRTCAAGCATGTCCACTACAGTCAAATCCTGAAGCAGCTTACAAAAACTTTGTATCATTGTAAACATTGATTACAGTATAATTTGTCCAAGCAAGCTTTTAGCTAGCTCTCAGAACTGAAGTGAACGTCTTTGAAAGGATGATAAAAATCATGCCAAAACTTTCACACATCCACAAATCTGATATTTAATTTGAAAATTCTTCGCCTCTGATAATACAAGTATCAAGAAAAATACCAGAACAAAAGGAGATGAATAAAATTAAGACATGGTAGTTTTCTAGAAAGGCCCTTTGCTAAGTGAGTAAATKTCAAGCTATGTTTTTATAAAGATATTTCAGCAATATTAAAATCCACCACGGCCACAATAGCAAAAATAAAAACCCACCAGCAGCACCCCTTGCATTAGATCCCTTCTATTAATGGTAAAGACTAGAGATATCTCTGCTCCTAAGACAAAATTGTAGGATTGAAAATGAAAAATGAGAAAAATCCATACCCATTGCATTAATCAGACCAGTATTGTACCATTTCTACTTTCATTATCCATAGTTGTAACAATTAAAAGTTGTTGGAATTTTTTTTTCAATATACATATAAATTTAAAGTGTCTATCTAAAGATATCATTTAAAACCTCACCCACATGTTTTTCTTTACAACAATCAGTTGTTACAGATATTTTTTAAGCTGTAGTCTGCTACAAAAGGGACTACCTGAGATTCTTCATAGCCAGACAGGTATTTGATTAGAGATTATTGAAAACAGAAAGCCACTTTTAGCCTTGTAATACCTTTCTCTAATTATATAATAATTTTTAGCAAATCTTTTCTCGCCTCCTCTGATGACGGATTAGATGGTGAGGCAGAACACTGTAAAGAGATCCAGCTTTTACAAGTCACTGTGCCAAATAATAGCAAAGAGCCAGAAATTACTGTCATTGCGAGTTCAGTTTAATATATTACACTCACTGTGTTAGACCAATTGCACTGATTCTTTATTACTGGCTATTTTCCCTTGGGATCCACACAATATATTTTCTACTTTACAGCTTCATGCTCTCTTACAGGAATATGGCTATCATGATTCCTCTTTTCCTTCACGTTTCCCTTCCTCACAAGTATTTCATATTGCCTATGAAGAGACCATGAATGTTCTTATTAGAACTTATCCTCTAGATCCACAGGCTAAACCTGAATAAGCCCACCTCACTGATAAAAAATTCCAACCATTCCCACTTTCTTCTCCTTTCTATTCATTTTCAGCTTCACCGCACAGTGAATTGGCTCAGGGAATTGATTCAGGTTAAAACTACCCAGGAAATAAAGGTGAGTTTTAACCTCAATCAGTTTCCCCTATGTCCCCACTCTCTTTGCCCTGGCAAAAGAGAGCGGGGACAAGCGGGGTCAGGGACAGAGGAAGTTTGAACACTGGGGGAATCAGAAAACCAGAACTGCTTCAACTTCCCTCAGCTTATGTTTATGAACTGGTTCAGTTTATACCAGCCTAAAATTCAACTCAACTGCAGTGTTTGATGCAAAAAGTGAAAGGCACCTTTAACATGTATCCACTCCGTAGCTGGTAAAATTAAGTTTYGTAGCTATTGATGGGCTTCTCCAAAGCATGAGACTATTCAAAGTTTTCCAGTAACACTTGGTTTACATTTTTTTACAGCAGCTGTCCAAATGCTTTTCAGTAAGGTGAAAGATGGTATTATTTCTAAATGGGAACTGACAGTCTTGTAGGATATTTATAAAGATGCTCCTTCTAATCTGTACAGTATAATTTACAGGTCATTTCCCCCTCGCTGAGCTGTGTAATCATCAAGGAAGAATTATTGAATTATCACAGTACTGTATCGTGTTAGAGGTTTTCGTTTAGATGGGTTAGTGCACAATAGAATTGAGGTCCACTGACAGAGCTTATTTGACAGRACCATGCCAGCGCTTCCGCAGAGCGGTTCTGTTCACTTGGCCAACAGCAACGTTTTACACTAAAAAGCTGGTACAATTTTCCATTATTCAGATTAAAACAAGCCTTCCAAGTAGAAAAAGAATTATATCGTAGTTAGCAATTAAATGCCATGTAGTATAACAGTAAATGCTAAGATATTAAAAATTCGCTTTTATTATATAATTTGTCAAATTTTTAGCACTATCTTCAATAAATTGAAATAACACAAATTACATAAACACTCAAGATGTTCTGAATCGCTATCTTTGTCACCCAAATTCTCTGAATGCCAAATTAAAATTAAGTCATATGCACTTACAGGAAAGAGATGTATATAACCAATCTGAGTTGTATCAAAGGTAGCATAATATTTATATATACCACAGTGTGCCTCCTAATTAACTAGCACAGGTTTTGACTGCAAAATATATACTTATTAAAGACCTTCTGAAAAGGATTTCACTTATTAGATTTCTACAAAAGTGCTGCAACTACCTAAAAGAACAAGGCAAATAAGTACTTTCTACTACCAAATGTATAAAGACTAAACCAAGGCAATATGGCCTCTAGCAGAACCAGTAAAACTTAGACTTCTATAGGGTTATTCTGGATTCACCCTGGGATTTCAGCTAGGTTTTAACTGAAGAGAAAATTAGCCTGATTTGATTACTTAGGACCCTTGTACAATTTGTCCCCAGAAGACCTTCTTTTTTTGATAGAGCTCCAAAAAGTTAGTTTTGAAAGTGAAGCAAGAAATAGCTAATGAGATATGTCACAGAAATTTAATGGTATGGCTCTGTGCCTGAGCCATACTTCTCACAAGTATTTTTCTCCTATGTACCAAAACCTAGGGAAGAACGTACAGAATTGCATAATTCCAAGTTGTAACTGACATGCCACCAAAAAATACCAGTCTTTAATTAAGAACAGATTCCGCCAGATAGTCTTAATTTTCTTAAATCTCAGACACTTACACCCAGACAGAATAAAAGATAGTTTGGGCAAAAATTTAAATCATGGATTGTTACTACAAAAAGAAAACTACCAAATGAACCTTTTCTTCAGCTCCATATCTTTATGAACAAAATATTTTATTCCTTCTGGTTTTAAATGAATTTGTACAGAAATAGGGAATTTGTGACCTTGCATAAAGACAACCCCCCCGAGCAATGTCATTGAATCACTTTTTTCGATGTCTCAGGAAACTCAGATGTCAGAAATAAGGTAGGTAACTCTTTTATAAAAAGTACAGTAAAATCCAGACAACCAAAGGACAAGACAGGGCTATCCAGCACAGCCAGTTAATACATATCCCTAGCTACATAATACAAACCTGGGCTCTGTCTACCGATTCAGCAATGTGCAGCTTCTGAGATACGAACATATTTGTCAATCACTCATTACACGTGTAGGTGGGATAACCCACACAAAGTGACAAGACTAGTACAGACCAGGTATAAATTAGGCTACAAGAATGTGCTGTATTTAGGATACTTATCTTTGAGAAATGAAGTTAGGGAATCATAAACTTGAGAATGTTTGGGTTATTTAAGCACATTGGAGTTAATCTGCTATGTAAACAACCTTCACAGAGCTCACTGTGAAAAACAGGTTATTTCAAGCTAGCTAGCCAGCCCAATCAATTTGAAACTTCCTTAACTGGAAAAAAACTGAASTAGCAAATTCTTTTTTCAACTCCATGCTAGCTTCCTGAGATATAACCATAAAAATCACACCAAGCAAAATATRTTGGTCTCCCCACTCCCTGACTTTTTCACAGAAACACATCTCTATCCTCAACACTCTTGTACTGTTTCATTCACACAGTGAACTGCGTACATAGTAAGTATGTACAGGGAGACAATCTGCAAAAATTTAAAAAAGGCAGAGCTTACTACATAGTTCCATAAATGTTACAGACATCTCAAGGTCACACATATACATATCTCAAAGCTTTGGACCATATACTGAAATTCTGAACTGTTTTTACTGAAATTCTACTTGCTGAAATTGGCCATGAGCCAGCAATGCACCCTTGTGACGAAGACGACCCACAGCCTCCTGGGCTACATTAAGAAGAGTATTGCTAGCAGGTTGGTGAGGGCATTCTTCCCCTTTACTCAGTACTGGTAAGATGCATCTAGAATGCTGGGCTCCCCAGTACAAGAGACACACTGACATACTGGAGCAAGTCCAGCAAAGGCCCACAAAGATAATTAAGGGATGGGAGCATCTATCATATGAGGAGAGGCTGAGAGAGCTGGGACTGTTCAACCTGGAGAAGAGAAGGCTCAGGCAGGATCTTATCCACGTATGCAAACAGCTGCTGGGGAGAAGCAAAGAAGATGGAGCCAAACTCTTCTCAGTCGTGTCCAGTGAAAGGACAAGAAGCAATAGGCCACAAACTGAAATCCAGGAAATTCCAACCGGACATCAGGAAAAAAAAAACAAACAAAGACCACACGCTTTTCTACTGTACAGGTGGTCAAACATTAGAACAGYGTTGCCCAGAGAGGGTGCACTGTCTCCAGCTTTGGAGATAGTCAACATCCAACTGGACGTGTCCCTGAGCAACCTGCTCTAGCTGTCCCTGCTCTGAGCAGGGGGGGGGTTCAACAAGATGATCTCCGGATGTGCCTGCCAGCCTCAGCCATTCTGTGATTCTGTGAAGAGAAAGGAGGAAGGAAGAGACTGGCCAGCACTTATCATCTACACTATAGGCTTAGCTTTAATCCAAAAGTGAGCAACCCTCCTCGTACCAGACATTTCGCTCATATCTGAATACATCAGTTGCAAAGGCAAACTGATGTTGTTGTTACTCCATGAAGGATTAAAAGCTAATAAGACTGTTAGCTACACAATTTATCTAGTAGTGCTTGTACAGCTGTTTGGCTTATTTTATTTTATATACTTGAATCAACTAAATTTGATTTGGTGATCAGACAGGAAGTCACATTAACGTGATCTGTTTATCTTGCTGCTGCTGTTTTAAACAGAAATCAAGTTCTATCACACTGAGAACAGAAAAGATTGAAGACTTCTTTCCTAGATGTCTACATTCTTGATTGAAGCTGTCTTTGCAAAAACAATAAATGCAAGTCTGTGTCTTGCTGCAAAAAACATTACTTCTTGAAGAAAAACTAGAATATAGTACAGAGAGAATGGGTCTGAAGTAGTATGCCTACCCAATAGTCACTCAAGAGCAGAGCCAGAAGCTCATCTCCCTTTGGATTTTTACATTAAGGGAGAACCATGGGTGCCAGATTGGAAGTGGGATGTTAAGGCTTGAATGCCACATGAGGTCTGGAATCCCTTCCTTCTTTCCATGTCTATCACCAAGAGTTATCAGAAGCAGCTGTTCCATACCAGTTAAATTCTAGAAATAAGATTTATAGGAACACCTTAGSAGAATGTACCAATAATTACCATCTCTGCTTACCACCTCTCCCTTTAACCTTCCACAGATCTGTCTTCCTAATCAGGTATTTATACCATGCTCCATTACTCATCGTATTTGAGTTTATAAGCCAGAACAAGTCAGAACAACCCAAACTGAATGATTGGATAAAACTAAAATCTTAAGCCACAAGTAGACTTTAGGAAACCAAACCAACTTTGTTGAGTTTAAAGGAAAAAAATCAAGATCCATTTAGTATTGTGTTCAGTGAAAGAACTTCTGTTTAAAAGAACACCATGGTGCACCTGGCCTTTCTCTTACTTTGGCCCTTCACGATTTTTTCTTAACCTAAAGGTTAATTACAACACTTAAGTCCCCAAATGGGTGATACAGTTTTCAAAGCCTACTCCTCAACTTAGCATGAATCTTTTCAATGGCAACTAGAAATTATTTTAATGTATGAAAGAACTGTTACAGCATAATTATCTTAGCGCACAGACATTTGTCCCAAAAGCAAAGATGTAAAATATTTGTTTTCTGTTAAATTAATGTGGGGCACAGCACAGAAAGACTGAAGAGGTCAAATGTGCCTCTACTTACTTGTTTCCTTTTGCTATGGAGTTTTGATCTCACATATGTGAGAGCCTTGTATCAGATCCACTAGATGGTGCAATCCATCTTCTCCATTAAATGCGTTTGAAGATCATACACATAAGTAGTTAATTTTTAAAGAGGAAAAAGTCAAACTTAATGCTAATCAAGGGAAGGTTTATTACTGGAAGAACAAGGCACCAAACAGAATGTAGGGGTTCAGAAAAGATCTAGGCTTGAAACTCACATATGTTAGCAGCCACCATCTCCACTTTCAAGAGAAATATGACTTCATCCAACTTCAGAGTATATAAATGAGGTTCAAAAAATTTCTATCACATGAAAAAAACCTAATCAGAACAGCACGCTTTAAATTATTTAAGTAACATCAACAGGGAAATAATCAACCCAATAGAGGGTTAGCAGATTTACTGACCAATAAGAATGGCATTCAGCAGCATGGTAGTATTCAAAATAATTTGTCTTAAGTACTTCAGAGGTAAAAACAGTACCCACTAAGACCGGAATCCCACAACTACATTCTGATATCTCCCTTGTTATCCATAACCTTGACCTAAAGCTGGTTAGCTTTTCACTTCTGATTCTAATTCCCAGTCTTGGTAAGGGATTAAGTCAAGATACAGAAATAGAAAAAATTACTGCCAGGTAAGCAGGTGAACTATCTCAATGACAGACTACAGCCTTGAGCTGGATCACAGCCAAATTTTATTTCCGCCCTCGCCAAGTTCCCAAATGTTTGAGGTCTGTTGAATCATTGAAGAAGATTCTATACTGCTTATTACTTTCTTGGGAAGTGACTACTTACCACGGAGAATTGTGTGCGCTGCCAAGACAAGTCCTAGACTAGAAAGCAGGGTATGATATTTCATTGGCCTTTCAGAAAATGGAACAGGTGCAGTACTTTCTGCTTGGCAGGCTTAGTAAAAATTAGTAGACCTTCAAAAAGTAATTTATTAGTCCTCTTCTGGCAGTTTTTGGTGGATTTTTACTCTCAGCAATTCCTACTTCTCCTCAAACAAGGTGTTATTTTTACAAGGCAATGAAGACTATTAATTGACATATTCTGCAACAGTTGGAAATGTAGTTTCTTGCAGCCTAACAAATAAAAATTAAGTAATTCACCAACATCAGTGATGTATTTTGCAAAGGATAACCCCTAAGATTCAAAGAAAAATGGATTTTTTTTTCTTCAAAGCAACATAAATTGCACCCTAATACATTAGAAAATTGATACCAAACTCCATTTCTTCTCCACTTTATGAAAATTGCTCTACCAACTGTGATAAGGAAGTAAAAAACAATACCAACTTTGCTAAAATTAGCAATATTTCTTGACTGAACATTTTCCTTGTCGTCATTTTCCTTTTGGAAAATGATCATTTGGAAAAAAAAAATCCTTATGGAAACATATCTGCCATGATGAARTGTTGTCTAAAAGGTCACTTCCTTTTTGATGATATGCCAGTCCAGTGCAAGAACAATATTTTGGTTCTTCATTTCACTTAAGAAATTTTAAACATCTTCAGAAATACCTACAACTTGCTTAATAATCTGTATAGTGTAAATAGAAAGTATGGAATGAAAAGATGGTAAGTTAGCCTAGAAACTTACTCAATTATATGGAAGTCACTCCTGACAGTACATTTAATAGTATCTTCACACAGAGATCATCCATAATGCTTTTTCCTGTTGTTATTTCGTGTCATGCTTGCATACAGTACTGACCTTATGGAGCGCAGGAGCCATTACTGGCACCAAAAATCCATTGTAAATGTAATTCACAAGCTGGTTACGTATCAAGGGATGTGCCACCTAAGAAGGTARGGGAGAGAAAGACACAAAACACTTCCAGTGAGATTTAAAACAAGACGGGGCACAGACTACTATTATCCGCTACAAAAACCCTTTCCCATTTAACAAGACATGTTCATTTGTCCTTCTTACCAGCATTTGCTATGATTCAGGTTCTTAAAGATTTTTTTCCTTCTTCAAAGAAATACACAAACTATGTTTAATTACAGTCACAAACTATGTTTAATTACAGTAAGCCTACCAAATTTAGAGAACAGGGCTTTTCAATCTTCCTGCATGCTGACAAAGACGAACGGATGGACAGAAAAGTGTGTATACCCATGCATCAAAGGAAGAGTTGAGATTCCAAATTTAGCTCCTGCAACCTTGTCAGGGTCACTTGAAAGTGGATTTGCCATTGTTAACTTGTCCTCTTAGAAGAGGAAAAATCAGAACAGCTGCTTTCCTATGGTTCAAGAGTAGGTAAACCAAAGCACTCTCTAGCTATGGGGTAAGAACATACTGCTTATATGCCCTTCTCCCAACCACTGTAAAACAAACAGAAATGAACACAAAACCTACATTATACATTCAATAGGTTGCTTAGGAGCTTTAAAAAATGAACTGTTATTAGAAGCCAAAAATTTACTTTTATATTGAAGCATTCATTTTGTTTTCATAAAGAAAACATACTACTAATTCATGCATTTAAAAGAAATTTGATAAAACCAAAAAAAAAAAAAATCCATTCAGAAGCATTCTAAGTTAATATATTCTGTTTGAAGTTCACATAGAGACTGGAATGTCACAGCCTACATGTGGCCAGAAATACATTCTCCCACTTGCAATTCTTCCCAGACTTCCTCTAATTTGTAACCCTTACTTTGGAAAGGGGAACAAAAAAAGTTGCCCTTCCTATGCTGTGATCCAGGGAAAAAGTAGTAAATGGCAAGAGGTCTTGGCTACACTGTCCCTTTTTAATCTCTGGCCAAAGTTTTTGGATCAAAACAGAAAAAGCCACACCACAAAAACCATTCCATGCACAGAGCAAAAATTCCTGCAGTAACTGAGCTTTCAATTCAGCTGAAGAAAGACTATAAAGCCACAATCAAGCAGCAGTCAGAAACTGCTCTTTCTGCATGTCAGCTGAAGATCCTTAACCATTTTGAGTTTATTTGAAAGGTGGTTTTAAAATAATATGCTCTTCTTTAATTTGTCTGCAGTACCTTTATAGCAATTAAAAAAAAAAAAGGTATCAAATATGACCTCCTACAAATGTAGATCTGTAGAAAAATTCCACTTCGACACCAAAATGAATACTGTCTCCTCTTCACGTTTAAACATGCATGTTAAAATCTTGTATATTGCATTTAAAGAATGACAGCTACTATTATTTTTGCTTGTTCAATGCTTTAATAGTCAATCAGTTGCTTTACTGTATTTCACACACGTCTCACTAAAACATCTTTTATTTAACAGTAAATGTGACTAAATTTTCAGTCCTATTCAGCATATTTCTTCAAGTAACACAAAAATCCACAGTTTCTGTAGAATTTATGTCTTGTTTTAATAAAATACTGGACAAGGGTTCTAGAGGGTTTTCTAGCCTTAAAACCAATATAAAAAGACAAAAATCTCATTTTACATTTAGATCAGAGAAAAAAAAATAGTAAGGGATCAAAGCCAGAAAAAAAATTGTAATCAAGAAATAATCAATTACGAACAGAGAGTGGATTCAAAACAAGCCAATCTAAAATGAATTTATATTTCTAGGAAGATACCTAAATTCTGCTTGGAAAGCTTTCTTTATGCAATACTCGCCAACAGGCAAATCAGACTATTTTCTTYTGTACGCTATTATGAGAGGTTAGACAAACACTGAATGTTCTTTAGCGCTTAAATATATAAAGACTACATTTTCGCACATGTAAAGRCATTCAATTTACTTTTAGTATCAACAGTGGTATTAAAATGCAATAAACATCTATTTATTTTTTTTTTTTTAAACAGAAAATCCTCCCAATTACATAATGAAATATCAAGCCGCCACACAAATCTACTACTTTCATTTGACACATAGAATCATAGAATAGTTTGGGTTGGAAGGGACCTTTAAAGGTCATCTAGTCCAACCCCCCCTGCCATGGGCAGGGACATCTTCAACTAGATCAGGTCATGTGTCACCTGAAAACCAAAAACATATTAATTCATCCTTATAACCAGGACAAACAGCATAAAGCATTCATTTTATAAGCCACTTATTTTATAGTGTAACTTAAAAAGTCCATGCCATTAATAGACGTAAATAAACTCTATAATTTACAAACTTCTGCAGAATATATAAAAAATCACTACTTGAAAAGGACAGGCCAACTCTGCTCCATTACCTGTATCACAGCATTGCAAAATTCAAGGGAATTCATAAATTGTACAAGGGCTGGTGACAAGAGCCAGTCATCTTTCAGCAGACAGTGCCACTCTTCTCCTTTTTCTTCCAGCTTTGTAGGCAAAGATGAATAGAGGCCACTTAGTCCTGTTGCTAGYACCTGTATTTCAAAAACAGAAGAGAAATAAATTGACTTTCCAGCTGTCCATCTACTTGAATGGCAATGCTACAAATCGTTTCTCTCACTAGTTTTAGTAACATAAGAGAGCGTCGAGATTAATTTCATTTCATTTTGAAAGAGTCCGGTGGCAGAGACATGAGTATTTTAAAGAACCTTCCACATAATATCCTTATTCCAAGAGCTGGTATTTAGGAGAAAGGGATGGGGAAAAGCAGGTTGTCATATTTTTTTTTTTAATGCAAAGTTCTAGTTTCTTTTTAAATACTTGTAAAATCATTTCACACTTCCCTTCAGTCCCTTCCACAAGAAGCCATCACTGTCATATACCTACAGTTTGTCTTCTGTTAGCAATTTGAATGTTACTGCTTACACATGCCTATATGAAGTGATTTTACTCGGAAATATGTAACATTAAAAATAGAGGGGGAAAGTACCCCTATCAACAAAAATGAAAGTTCAGCCTCACGTAGACCAGAGGTACATGTTGACTTTCATTCCTAGGCACTTGAACTCAGCTGAAYCCACTTTAAACAAAAAAAATTCTAACTGTTTGGAATTCCTCATTTTCCTTTCTTATTTATTTGGAAGGGGGAAGGGAAGAGATAAAAAAGCCTGAAATAAGTTACTGTATAGACATTGTTTCCAGTGATTTCAGGCTTACAGATGATTTATGTAGACTATATCACTGAAGTACAAGATTGTATTTTTAGTTACAATTTTAAAAGTGCATTTCCAAAAAGGTTTTTTAAGTTGTACTGAATATATCTAGAGTATTGGTAGTTTCAGACCAAGTTTTTAATTTTTAACTTTATTTGAAGCTGGAAACTTTCTAAATATTATTTACAACTTTTATCCTTCTGACATGATTTTATACAACTTCAGGATAATTTTAAAGATGATCCTCATTTTAATGGGATCACTAAGACTCAGCCTGATGGAAATCTTTTAATTTTCATTCAACAGACTCTTGTAAGAATTTGTCCTCTTTCTACAAAGGGCTACTTGGCATCTACAGGGCTAGACAGTCAAAGCTCAGATGAAACACAACTGTTTTATCTATTAGCAAACAAACAGTTGACAATGTGCAGGTCAAAGACCAAGAGTTCATGGAAGGGGGTTCAGGTTTTGATCATATGCAAGCATAACAAATTATAATTGCTAACCCATCCACTCAGACAAAGGCTGTCTTTCTGAATGCTTTCCATTCCTAAATCACATAATTTTGAAGATGGATTTATTCTGGCATACATAATTAAGCCAAATATTAAGGAGGTGGGGGAATACTGTGGAAAATTCACTGCTTTAGCACACTGTGCTACTTTTTTAATACACATATATACATAGATATATGAAGATAGATGCTGGAGATATATTAAAAAAAACTAAGACGCTAAAGCTATTGAGCAAAGCTTTTTTTGTACAATCACATTCTTCTATAACCAGAATCTTTTTTGTTTTTTCTCTCTCTGATGGTAGAAGAGCTCAAAGCAAAAAGTTAGGAAGACCTTACTAGGCCTATAGAACTACCTATACATAACCCACACACACTTACACTCCCAAGCCCAGGCTTCAGACGATTCAGGGAAGGAAAAAATTCTGAGGAGAGAACTTGMGTTTCTTTTGTGTTGCAACCTGTTAATTAATGCACACTTGATTTTCCATTGTCTGCTTAAAATTTAATTGCTATTCATAAACACATACTTACTCTCTCAGTAAACAATCTGATTTTCAGAGCTGTGTACTACCCACATTTCTCCTTCATATGGAAGTTTAGCCCTTAAGCATAAGAAACTGACCTTGARCAAAACATACTACTCTCCACTAAAAGGATCAGTGAATTCACAATCAGTGTCTTGAAGTGAAGAATTCTTTAGTTTGTCTGACTTACTGAAGTAAGAAGTGACAGATGTAGCTGCTAAAATCTGTACAGTTTAAAAAGCTCTTATTTTTGCTATGATGTACAACACAAATGGCTCTATGTGAAGTTATGTTTCTAAATCACTGAGATAGAGAGTAGCCACTGGAAGCAATTTGATCTCTTTAGGTAAAAAACATTTGAAAATTTTTATAGAAGTATATGGTATAAAYAGGATTACCATTTGAGATTACTAACAGAAGTTTTCACATTTATAAGCAGGCATATAAAATAATGCACATCTATAGACTACATTATGGAGTTTTAATCAGTAAAATGATAAACATCAGTGAAAAAAAAAATCTGAAAAGGAAAGAAATTAATGAGTTCACATCCCGGAAGGGCAAGATTGGTTTTATCTTTTGTTTTATCCAGAGCAGTGTCCTTTTAAACTTCTCCCACCATTTGTCAAGTCAACCCTACCTGCTCATCTACTTTTACAAGCATCTCCAGCAGTTTATTTTCTCACCATCAATTCATGACTCTTTCTGCAAACCAGTCTCCTTAATTTATTTATTTTCTCTCGACTCACAGAAGACACTGACTGGCTATGCGATTTGTAATCCCAGACACATTATATGATTAAAATGTGCTGTTAATATATAATCAATTGCTATCTGGCCAATTCCTTCCCTTTAATAATTCCCTTTCGTCCCACATCCATAGTCTTTCTATCTCTGTGCAGTCTCAACTTTTCAAGCACATTGCAGAGCCATACCTCCTCCTGCTTTAATACTTGCTTTCATAAGCTGTGAGGTATTTACAAAGTTTTATGAAGAGACTTTGAGATGCTATCCTGCTCAAAATTCTTTAGAAACATTGTTTACTTATTACAATGCTGAACAGACAGTATCTTCAATCAGATTCAGAAAATTTTCAGGTCAAAACATGATAAAAATGATACAGCAGAAAAATCTCTAAAATCAGAAAACTTCGCCCAAACAATAGTTTGTCTACATATTCTGCGTTAAAAACATTTGTTAGTGATGTGTCTTACTGCAGCCTATCCCCTTCCTTCTTTATAGTTTACTCACCTACAATTTTGAATACCATGGACAATCTAGTTTTAAAAAGCTGCTAACCAAAGTTAGCTCAAAAAATAGTATCAGGAAAGCCTTCAGGTTCACTTTGGCACAGATCTAACACTGATTCGGGTATATAAGGCAGCAGAGATTTATGGCCAGACCCCATCCCAGGGCRTGTCTGTACTATGTAATAAGGCAAGGTAAAGAAAACCTTACATGCTATCAACCCAGTCGGCCCCAGAACCAGAGATAGCATCAATAGTGCCACCCAAATGCCACTCCTATCAGCACGGGACTGTGCTAGCTGTTTTGCAGAGTAGCTGAGGCCACATCTGCACTGATTTGAGTGATATACAGCAATGTCACTGACACCTACAGAGTCTTCCACCAGAACAAAACCTGTTCCTTCAGCTCATCACACTCRAATTCAAAAAAGTTTTTGTGCTAGTGAGCTAATTCTACGGCATTGCATTAAAGTTTTATTATAGACTTAGGCCAGTCTCATTACTGTTCGGAAAAGTCTGATTTTAGCACATTTTGACAAGAAGCCTTCCTAATTAGAATGATTGTCAATCATGACTCCCTGCTGTTAGAAGGTTAATATAGCTGGCTTTTATCTTCAGTGTAAAAAGGCTGCTTTTTTTTTTTTAATTAATTGGAAGATGTAATTATGGAAGTTATAGAAGTTATAGCATGGATCCAATAATTGTATCTGTCTCAGGGACAGTTTGAGAATCAAGTTCATATTCTTTAGCAGTATCTATTAAACAAGGTCAGCTGGAGTCTCTCAGCACAAGAAACTCGATGCAATATTTACATCTGACAAGGGAAATAATTTACAAGTTTTGTTTTGGAACATGTAGGCCTCCTCCAGCCTCCAAACCTGGCTCTGCCCTACTGCTCAAAGGACGTAGCAATCTCAGAGTAAATGGAAACCTACGGCTGGAACAGCCGTCATGCACTAATGCTTAAGGCAGGGATTCTARTGTTCTCTGCTCTAAACCTCTCTGCTTTAGTAGCTATGTAAGGCTCCCCTCCACTTCATTTTTTCTGGCGTTTATTAAACTAAAATGCAAGCCACACAGAAGATAAAAGAATCAGTCCAAAAACTGGCACAGAAGAGTAACTTTTCTACAGAATGATAGTTGGTTTTGAACCCATCCATTGCAGATCTCAAACTGGTTTTTGTGATAAGGCATGAAGAAGCAGGTGTTGTCATGTCCATTCTGCTTTAGCTTTAAAACTGCAGTGGGGCAGCTTTGTTTGTTAAATTAGATGATTTATTTGTTTAACAACAAAGGTTTTCTATTCATGCAGTAAAATTGATTTGCCAGATCTAACAACGCAACGCTACTACCAAGTTTTGTAACAGAGTACAACATAGCAAGGTGGTGGTTTGCCTGAGACAGCCATAGAAACGTCCAATTCTGTGACAAAGAGCAAGTCTCCCTTTTATCTTGCAAGAATATTACATTTCTATAACACTCACACTATTTTCACACTTATTTTTTGAAYTGTTGAACTGATGTTATAGTGTGGCAAGCACAGCCCGCCCAAGCTACCACTGCCACCAGAAGCAATAGCCTCAGAACACCTTGTTCCCATTTCTCACTCCCTTCACCCCCAGAATCTCACAGGGGCTTCACAGTGAGACAGAACAGGCTTCCCTCCCACCACGTTCTGCTACAACTTCGATCAGTCCGTGAGACTGCAGAAACACTTGTGCYGGCCCAAAAGCACAAGACACTGGTATGGAAACAAGGAGAAAGACTGCGTTTGGCAGTAGGCCTGGTTTAAACAGCGTTATAATGTGTGAAATAGCTGTTAGCAGAAACAAACGTGTTACAACACATCTTTATCAAAAATGACAGAAAAGGATGAGAAGAATACAGGGGAGACAGTTTAGCATTGAAGATCAAGCAAACCAAGAACAACTTACTGGGCAAAAATAGGTGTTTTCTGCTATGTGGTTTGCAACAACGTTGTTTTCTGCAGAGAGAGACATTATGAAAAGCAGCGCATCACGGGCCTGTTGACCTACTGTTCCTTCTCGATGGATGAAGGGAATCAGCAGGGAAAATATGAGGAAATTGGCAGCTCCTTGGTCCTCGCTGGTGTGGAAAAACAGTTCTAAAATGGAGGGATCTTTGGCTATTATAGAACAGAGCTGGTTCAAGAGGACAACCAACTCTGTTTCCACTGTTGGAGTGGCTGTTCCTGAGCAGGAACTCAGCAACATCATCAAAGGCTTCAGGATGGGCTTGTGATGCAGCAAAGGCTGATGAGACTGGGTTACTAGCATTTCATACATTTTCAGTTGCTCGATTTTTGTCTCATCGGTGAACTCTCGCCGTAGGCTCCAAAGAAAAAGCTTCTCCATGATGTTTTCTGAGACCACAAACTCCAGAATAGGCCCCATTGAAGCATCCTTTGCTTGCTCCTCAATTAATAAGAAAAGCATGTGCTCCACATAATTCTGAACAGTGCTGGCCTCATCAGGTGAAATTGCCCCGTACTTTGCCTGAGTGTTTTTCAAAGGATCATGCTTCTCTAAGATTTTCAGAACCTAAGGAGAAACAAATGAAGACCAGTTATTTGAATGTATTTTAAAAAAATATGCACTTACTCCTATAAGGAAAAAAATATCAAAATTCTTAACACAAAAAGCCCAAACTCTTTTTATGCTTTTAGTTTTTGTCTGTCAAGCTTTCTAAATTTAAGTTTCACATTTGGTATGTATGAGGCCAAAATGTAATGCTTTTGTTCACTTTCATATGCACCTAAATTTGCCACTTGTCCTACTGTTGAAAACTTGGGGTTCTCTGAAGTATTGATAAACTAGGTTCCCTTAGCCTTCAGAAACTGAATTTCAATGATGTTTGTAGGAAGCTTCTTTGTCACAGATGACTGAAATCAAAGGGCCTGATCTTCAGCCAGAGTAACTGTGCTCAGGAGCATCAATATCATGAGATGACTTGCAGTAGTAAGAATGGCAGAAGCCCACAGACCAGATCTTTCCTTGCCACATCTTATATGATACCAAATGGCCACTGATGCCCACATACTCTTGCAACATTCAATATAGATTTAGGATTGAGTAACAATTGTCATCCCTGCGCTTATACCCCTGGATTAAATTCTGTTCTGCATGCAATCAGTGAAGCTCCTTGTCAGTGAAACAACCACTGTCTAGCACTTTTGTGGAGGATAACTGCCACAAAAACAAAGGAACAGCGGCTCCCCTAACATGACAGCATCACTAGAGTTAAGTGAGAAAAGGTGGCTCTTGAACGATGTCTCCGCTGACACTGGAAATATCTCAGAAACACCAGCATTTGCCTGGCTTGCTTCTCAGGATAGCCAAAAACCAGCAAAAGCAGCAGCACAGAAATCAATTTTACATAAACCATTAGTTATTCATATTACTGCAGCAAATAAGACCTTATACTATGGTGCTTGGAGCAAAACATCTTTGCCTAAAAGCAATTATAATCCTGATGACATGCAAACAATTTTTAGAATACGCTGAAGTGCATAATCTACATCTATCCATAATAAACAACACTGCATACAGCTTTGCACCGTGCATCTAATATACTTTACAAAAGCTAGGCAAGCCTTACCCRGCACAAGGAAAGGAAGCACCGAAGTTTGCAACAAGGTCCAAGTAATTCAGGGTTTTCCCAAAAGTAAGAATGAAGCAAATTCCTATTAATGCAGCCTACTTCAAATCAATAAAACTAATTAACATTACCTGTGCCCAGTGTGTTCTAAACACTATCATGCATGTTTCTGGGTCAACACCCTGCAGGCTCGGAGCCTGACGATTTTTGCTGATACTGGTTCCAGAGGACATTATAAATTTTCCAAAGGTCAAGCCAACTAGGCCATGCTGGATTTCTTTTGAAAATCCTGTAGTTAGCTACAGATGTTCAAGCATCATGTTGAGACTGATATCATGTTTTGAGCTTTGGTATCCACAGAAATCTGTTTAAAAAACAAAACAAAAACAAAACACACATATACCTATGCACATCAAATTATAGTGTATAACAAAAAAGAACATACTTAAGAAGAACACTAAAACCTTTTTTCTTTTAATTCTGTTTGAGGATGGAATTTTTTAAAGCATGTTATATGGGACCATCTTCTCAAACTCTTCCTCATTATAATAGTTTCTAATGCTCAAACTTTTGAGATCAGTGACTGAAGTGCTACTGAAATAAATAAGCATAACAGAAGCTCATGCAGTAAACATTTTAGGCATATGTCACTACATTTTTAGTTTTTCATTATGACATTTTTGCTGTCTGATCATGTCTCTTTTCAGAGTTGCTTAGTAACTAATGTTGCATAGGCTATACAGGTAAAAAAAAAGTACAGGTTACTTCTCTATTTTTTAAAACAATCTTTCCATGRAGAGATATAATTACAAATACTTAAAGTTTTCTGTCAGAAAGCGTATCATGAACAGTTGAAAACATCTGTAGAACACCATATGCAAGTAGGATGCATCTGTATCAATAGCAAAGTAACCAAAAACAAACAACATAAAAAAGATAAAACCTTCGTGTATCCAAAGTCAAATAAATTGAGATGTCATATTAAAGGACTATGAGAATAAGACCAAACAGTGCAACATGCTTTTCATCCATTATTTAATATCCTAGATATCTGCGTATTAAGGTAGTTGCACGCCTGCAGGGGAAAGTTAAAATGAAACAGACAGATATCTTCCAGATATTCGAGAGGCTTAAGAGAACATATTATTCCCTCAAGCACCAATATGTAAGTCACACAGTCCCCCTTCTTTCTTTTTTTTTTTCCCCTCCATGAGCTTTACATTTTTAGTCTCCTTTTTGCAAACCAACTAGGCTTTTAATGTAATTCAGTTTTGGGCCATAGCAAAACAAACAAACAAACAAACCCTACACCAAAAACCCTGCAAAAAAGCCCCTCAAAAACAAAACCCACACCAAAACAATCCAAACAAACCCCCCCCCCAAACCAAACCTCCAAAACACCAACATACAAAGAGTTTAGGAAGACAACAAATGCACTACAAGTTCCAACTGCTCATGTAAATCATAGCAGATTTTTATTTTCATTAGAGACTGCATTTTGAAGTGCTCTCCTTTTCTCCAGCCTTCATTAGGATCCCAGGGCCCCTGGACATTCATTGGCTTAGTGAAATACATGAGGAAGTTTTTGTACCAGAAGTTGCCACAGCCCATATAGCAATTCTTTGCCAGGATAGCAGGTATTTCTCTGCGTATATGTTAAAAAATAAAAATCTTTTCTCTACAGTGGACATCTCTGCTCCCTGCATGTGTGCTCTGCTTGTATTCTTGAAACTGTTAGCTCAGCAAAGCATACAGCCTGTCTCAAAAGTAGCAGCAATTTTTGCCATTTTCAAAATGTCCAAAAATACACAGGGCACAACTTCAAGTTTCCTGAAGCAAGCAAAAAGCAAAAGATGGTTATGCATTCCCCTGTATCTATATATGTATATTCATACGCTCAAGATTCAACTGCATGATCAGGGTCTCCCCCCTCCATCCCAACCCTTGCTTTTTACAGCATAGAAGATGCATTTCCTATGCATTTTCTAAACACTCTCAGGCAATACAATTAACACGATCTAGTTCTAGTTCATTCTTTTTGCAGATAAAACATTCCATGGGTGGAGAAGCCAGCATAAATACTGGATGGTTTATCTGTTTGGGTAACACTACTTCCAGAACGAAGCTGGCACTCCATACAAGCTACTCCCCAGATAATAAACCACGTGGAACCAGATGCACTGGAGAGCATTTTGCAAAACCAGTGAGAATTAGCTCACGAGAGCCAGCCAATGTTGGGAACAGAAGTAATCCCTTATAAAACATTATCAAAGTCTCTCTACTGCTTGACCCTACTCCACTCACACTTCTCACCTGCTGATCTTTTCCATGCTCACACTGGCCTTACACTTTCAAGCACTCTCCTTCCCAACAGTTTGGTTCATATGCTCATTTACTTGAAGGCACCTACCAGTATACTGCTACTTCATAAACAGTCCTGGAAAAATGAATAGTACTATTTCTACATTACTGATGTTCCTGCACRGGGGGATTTAAAAAAAAATAATCAGAGATGAAAGTAGCAAGTGGATTTGAGAACCCAACTTCACAGGCCTAGGATCTGGGKTTTTTTTATTGTTACTGACTTAAGTAGGTACCACTATGTGTTCAATGCACAGCTTCTGATGACTTTTACTTGCAGCTCTGAGCACGCAACATTTCTACCAAAAAACACTCAGAAAGCAAGATGCATGCTTAGAGACCATTTAGAAAAAGCCTGCTCTAAGTTTGCCTAATACCATACCTAATAATCCAAAGGAATATTTAATTGACCTATTCTTCAGATCACCTGTCCACTGCCTGCCAGTTCCCTCTTTGTCATCCCTCTCCTTCAAACATAAATCTTCCCCTTTCTGTAAAAGTTCAGCAGACTCCTCCAGGCAAGTGTCCTTTACTGCACAGCCCTGATTCACCCTTTGAGCAGATCTGTCCTGTGCATTAAGTGAAGCAAGCAGCTTTGGAAAAACTAATGTGATCGTGTAATTAAAGATGGTATCATAAAGTGCAGCAAGAGAACTTAATTAACAAAGCAGAGGCAAGCTCAATTCTGGAATTTACATGTTGCCTGACTTTACAACTTAGAGCTTGTTTCAATGTAGACTTTGCATGTTATTTAAGAATTTAAATAAAAGAAACTGATATTACACATCTAGATATCACATGACAAATTCTATCAGCAGTACAGCAGTATGATACCAAGAGTAGAATCGGAAACTTCAGATCAGCCTCCACTATTTAAGCTAGTAAACAACARTAAGGGAGATGATGGCTGTCTTCAAGAATGCTGATAAAAAAAGAAAAAAAAAAAATCAAAAGATCAGTGATGTAAGACTGGAGATGCACGCAAAGCTCCGAGAGGTACCACACACAGGCAATCCAAAACTATTTAACCTGTCACCCTCTCTTCTCTAATCTGTTCTAATTCTCTCTCCTCCCTAGCCTTTGCAATTTTCTTCTTTCCTCATGCATCTTTCCTACCCCAGCCTCAGACTCTGCTCCACAAACTTCAAGACAGTACTCATTCCCTCCCTATCAGACCCTCCTTTAAATAACTACTTATATCTTGTAGCTCTCTAAACATACTTTTTTGGGGTAGAGGTTCCATACTGGTGCTTCGGTCATTACAGACTCCTGAAATATTGCCCTACTTTTCTGCAGCTACTTTTCTGACCTAAAGTGAACAGAAATGGCACATACAGGAAGATGCCAAGAGATCCAGTGACAGAGCCGCTGTTACATTTGTGTGTGCAGTAGGAAAGCTCACTTTCCACAAAAGTGCTACTTAGTTATTGACATTTAGGTAAGAATTTATAACTACCACTATGTTACTGAACACTGAACTCCTGCCTCTGTTAACAGCTTGCTTACTACCTAAGCAGATGACTGCTACGGTCTGCACTTGTCGTATGGACATCTTTTCCTACACAAGGATATCTTAAGTCTAGCCACCATATATAAAGAACAGATACAGCCTCTGTGAAAAAAGCCTCCAAGACAAGCAGGTGTGTCCCCTCATCTCCTGCATGAAGTCCCCCAAGGCCTTATTTATCCAAGATAGCACTTAGGGACATGGTTTAGTGGTGGACTGGGCAGTGTTAGGTTTACGGTTGGACTCAACGATCTTAAAGGTCTTTTCCAACCTAAATCTATGATTCTATGATATTTAAGAGCTTCCTGCCATTTCCAAATCCTAATTTGGGCACACTCAAGTTATGATACTGGGAGTTCTCAGATAAATGGGACATTAACAACTGGCAGCATTTTAATTCAAATCAAATCTTTTTCAGAGTTAGATTACACTAGATCAGAACAGCAAGGTCTTTCAGTGTTGCCAATTCTAGAGATGTCTACCAACCATAGGAAACTTTTAGGAAGGTTCCTCTGATCTGCCTGGTCTATTTACTATATTTGTTATTACATGCACAAACACTACCCCATTGCTTGAAAAAGATCTTTGGGAGTATGTGATTGACAAACACTGTAAAATAGCAAATTCACCTCCAGCATTTATCTATTCTAACTAAAAACTGCACCTAGCAGTATACTGCACATAGATACAATCACAAGATTAAAGCCATTTATAACTTTATTAACAAAGAATCATGAAAAAGATCGTTCGTCCCTTGGTAACAAACACTAACATCTCAGTAAAATTCAATCAAACAGTTCATTCTGAATGTTCACTCCTACTGCACAAAGTCATCATAAACAGACCGTACAAAGCATCAAATGAAGAACAAAAATATCAAATTTAAACTATTACCTGAAAAGAACTTGCCTGCAGCAAACATTAAGTTGATGAGGGCTAAGTTCTCTTGCATGTAGCCCAGCTATCAGGTCAGAAACCTAAGAGTAGTGAGAGAACAGACGTTATCCTCACAGCAGCAAATCCTATGGCTTTTTAATCGTCTCTAATTTAAAAGTAACAAGACAGCAACAAGCAGACTGCAATGTGCAATAATATTTCTAAGATCAAATCAATTCCCTTAAGGAAGCAAATATTTCCAGTTTGGGAAGCATCTTGGGATACTGGGATTTCCTTAGTAATACAAAACACTAAATGGTTGTGTAGGCTTCAAAGACTTTAAACTCTGTAATGCTGTTTCAAAAAACACAGAAAGCTTTTGACAACTTAAGTGGTCACAGAGTAGATCCTAAAAACAGCATACCTATTTAAAAAAAGGAAAGTAATTGAATTGGAAGAGATACTATCTTCTAAGATACGTATCAATCTAAAGTTAGTATGCTCTAGTTATAGCAGTAGCAGAAAGAATATATTCATTATATTTGTGGTAAGCAGATTTTGTTACTGGATTAGTAGGTTTTMTTGATTATTTTGCAAGGCAAAATGTGCCACAGTAACTGCAACAGCACATTATTCCCTGTGAAGTAAAACTAACTCCAATTAAACACGACAAATAACCTGACCACATTGAGTCCAGAGGTGAGAAAATAATTTATAAGACACTGATTCATGGAGGAAGGGGTAGAAGTGAATTTAGGGGCCACTAAGAACAAAAGTAACAGTTTATTTTAACCAGTTCATGGTTAAAGTTTTACAATAATTTAGCCTTTCCTCTCTACTAAATCCTGATGAAGGTATTACTCCACCATTTGACAGTCCTGACAAGTGCAAATACACCTCTTCTGCAGTCTATTCAAAATTCTACTTCCAAAAAACACTGCTCAGTTTAATACTTTGACCTTGCCACACAATAACAAAACCTTCTTAGCAGGTAAATCTTTCTTCAATTCAACCTTATCTTATCTATCAGTCATTTAACCCTATTACAAGGCCGAGTCCACTTACATATGCCTTCTAGAGCTATTTCAATTGCCTATACTGACAACACTTTTGTCTCTAATTCCTCCTCTCCTACACGAGGTACCTGCCCCTACCACCAAGGGTTTATATATTTAACAATCCTCATGTGGAATAAGAAGCATCACCATACACATCACACACACGAGAAACTGACRTTCAAAGAGACAAGTCACTATCTCCCGTAAGATCTTCCTGTATTCTTTGTGTAACTGGACAACAGTTTTTGAAATTAGGCAACTAATTTGCACTACATAAACTTTGTTGGTTTCACATTAAATATCTTTCAATACCAGCTTAGTTAGTTGGTTGGGCTTTTTTTCCTGCAAATCTGGTTGACTGTTGCATATACAAACATGCTAACAAGCACCTGCCTTCTCCCTAAGCGGCAGCAGAGTAAGTTACACAGTCACATACATAGGTCTATAACTGTGTCTGTGCAGTCTCTGGTAAGTGAATRAGAATCAGAGGAAGAGAGCAGAAAACTTTAGCACAATTCAACCTATTTCCAGTTTAAAAAAAAGCAGCAGTCCACAACTGCACTGAGTAGTGTTAGATTAATGATGACATTGAGACCCAGTCATTGGACTCGTGGAGGATATCTGCTTTCAGTTTTCCTTCGGAAGTCTGTAAATCATCAATCCTTTTTCCACAGCTGATTACAGGGCTGAACTCCCCAATCAACAGAAGTACTTATTTTACTGCAAAGTACACTGGAAGAACAGCCTAGGAGAGAATCCCTTGTGAAGTCCGCTCCCACTGGAGTGTCTCTTTTCAAAAGTTTCACTTTTCAATTTAAAAAAAGTAGCACAGAAGTTTGCAGGACTGGGGCTTCCCAAGCAATGCACAACACACACAAGATACACTGCCTAATACAGTAAGGTAGACACAAAATATGCTGCAAGGCTCTGCAATTTAATTATCAAAGTTGTCTTCTGTTGAAATGCTAAGATGCTGTGTTCTCCAACAGTTCTCGAACACAAGTGTATCTCTTATCAGATACTGTATGCTTTTGCTCTACCGGCCAAAGCTTTCCACCTTGTCAGTCCAGGTACACAAGAGACAATGGAGAGGTGGATAAGAAGCCTCAATGGCAGTGAAAGAAACAGCATATATCAAAACATTTTCATGGATCAGTGTGGCATAAAGGGGCTTGAAATTAGACAACTTCAAAGAAGCAGAGSGAAATTACATGGTCTTACGCATAGCTATGCAATCATGTCTGCAGTCTCTGATAAGTGGATGAGAGAGGGTAGGAGAAAAAAWAAGTGGCAAATTTTAGCATGCCTCAACTTAGTTCCAGCTTAAAAGGGACCTTGTTCAGGGTTTGTTTATTTTTGATTTAAAAGAAAGCCTTCTGCATAAATTTGTCAGCTTTTCTTTAGGGACTATGACCAGGGGGAGGGTTTAAATTTTATTAACAAGAGTGTTTCAAAGGAAGACATCAATCCTTTCAAAGGAAAGAATTCACCCCACTTGTGGTAAGTTTTGCTACAAAAGCAAAGCCTTTGAAGAACAGTGTCGTGGTTTAACCCCAGCTGGCAACTAAGCACCACACAGCCACTCGCTCACTCCCCCCCAGTGGGATGGGGGAGAGAATCGAAACAGTAAAAGTGAGAAAACTCATGAGCTGAGATAAAGACAGTTTAGTAGGGAAAGCAAAAGCCGTACAGGCAAGCAAAGCAAAACAAGGAATTCATTCACTCCTTCCCATGGGCAGGCAGGTGTTCAGCCATCCCCAGGAAAGCAGGGCTCCATCCCATGTAACRGTGACTTGGGAAGACAAACACCATCATTCCGAACGTCCCCCCTTCCTCCTTCTTCCCCCAGCTATATATGCTGAGCATGATGTCATATGGAATGTAATACCCCTTTGGTCAGTTGAGGTCAGCTGTCCYGGCTGTGTCCCCTCCCCAACTCCTTGTGCACCCCCAGCCTACTCGCTGGTGAGATGGGGTGAGAAGCAGAGAAGGCCTTGRCTGTGCGCAAGCACTGCTCAACGTTAACGAAAACATCCCTGTGTTATCAACACTGTTTTCAGCACAAATCCAAAACATAGCCCCATACTAGCTACTACGAAGAAAATTAACTCTATCCCAGCCAAAACCAGCAGAAACAGTCTCATCCCCACCCTTAATGATCCTATACAGTCACCACCAGAATGCAGAAGGATTACTGCTTGCTCACTGGAGAGCAGTAGATCTGTGGTAGGCAACTGAGAAAATGCCAGTGGTTAAAAGCCACTGCATCAGAGGATCCTCTTTTTGGTTAAGTACTACTCACCTTCAGAAGCTCTGCTAGCAAGAAAGCTGCTGCAGATTACTAGAGGAACAGTTTAAACTACATTACCAATTATCCTCCTTCTTAATTTGTTCTTTCATGTTTCAATGCTGCAGTCCACCAATTATCCTATCCTTTGTCTACCTCAAGCAAACATTTCACATTTAGTCAGCTTTCTTCAATCTATCTTTTCTACCCAGTATCTGCAAAGACACTACGCCTTCCGTGTGTGGATGGGAGAAGWTATGTTTTACACTGATAAAGCTATCTGCTTAAAAGCCTAACAGAGAACAAGTCACCACAAATTGTAAAGCAATGTAGTTAATCAAAGTATCAATCTGTTCTCATCAAGCACAATTTCATCCAACCTGCTAACATGAAAGTAAGAACATCTTGTGATTTGTCCCCACAGAGACTGCCTAACAAGATCTATCTCATGAGAGAAACTACACGCAATATGTTTTATAATGAGACAAAAATCTTACTGTCCCATCTACAGTCATCCTGCTGCAGTTAAAAAACACAATTCATCTTTTCTCAAATCTCTGGTGATCTACACTGCTCACATGTTTATTGTAGATTCACATCAGCTCAGTCAACTAATTGGGATATCACTAACCTCTTCATGTGATCTATGTAATCCTATGGTATTATACGTTAGGGAATCCAGGTTACAGCCTTAAATAAATACATGTTCTCCAGACGTATGAATGGGCAATTTCCCCATAGTAAGTACAGCAACGGTGACAGGCAAGAGGCCCACGTAACAGCCCCAGTTCAACAGTGCTGCAATGGCATAAATGTGCAAGGGAAAGCAATGGGATCAACTCACACTGGCAGCCTATGCACTGGGACACAGGCTAAACCATATCCCAAGCCTTCAGAGACTTCTGCTGCGTGGGTCAGCCAAAATGAAATAACAGAGAGACCAGTTAGGCAGAATGGTCCAAAAYGCATTGGTTGGTTAGGCTAAAATTATACCCAGTGGGTCTAGGAAGGTATACAGCTAACCAGCAAAGACAATTCATTAAAGGGCATATTACCAAAGCTAGAGAAATGGCAGTGATTGCTCGAGAAAATAGTAATTAAAGCAGAATAYTTGAAAAGAGACCTTGACCTCCTCAAGGAGGGCTCTATTTACGTGATACACCACAGGTCACGTTCATCTACCACATGCATTTGCACATAGGCAATTTCACTGGAAGTCAAGAGCATACAATCACTGAAGTTACTCTTGCAAAGTCCCAGGAGGAATGAACTACATGTTCATATCCCTAGGTCATAAACCTGAAGCTAGGGAGGGAAAAAATAAGGTTGCAATTCTAGCGGTATGACTTGTTTCTTTTAGAGAGAGATAAGGAATATAATAAACCTGTTTCTCTGTTGTATTTGATTTCCTCACATTTGGCCTACTACAGAAAGGCAACAATTCAGTAACAATTAGTGGTTCAAAACACAGATTATGCTGGTTAAAAACTTAAGAATGAAATATCAGCTAAGGTTCTTAAAATCCAAGATAGATATCTCTCTATTCTTAGTAGCACTCAGGCACAGCATGACTGAAGTATCTTGTCTGCTAGTAGCAGACAACTGCTGCAAAAGGGATATTAAAATCTTAAACTAAACTGAAAAAAAAAWTTAAAATAGCAGCTCAGAAAGGTTCATTTATACCTATATACTGAAGAAGGCAGATGTCATTGAACTGAAATCAATTCAAAGGCTTTAACTTTGCTGGTTCATTCCCAAATCACCACCAAAATTGCTGACTCAAGAAAAGCATGTTTCCATAGAAAACCAAGTCATTAAACACCTGAGGTCCATAGAACAAAGTGTTTGGTGTTGTACTCTGGAGACAGGCATTACAAGCAAAACAAAACTCAGTTTAAAACTTTGTACTGTGAATATCCTTTCATACCAAGTTTCAAAGAGAAAGAACAACCCCAAAGGGCATAGCACACGTCACTGAATGAAAGCTACCTTCCATTCCTTGATTTGTAGAGAAATTGCAGATATCAGCTGCTGTGTCTACACTAGTAATTTTGTTTTGTCATAATTGAAGTGAATTATTGGGAAAAAATAGTCGTTGCCAACCTCCACATCTCTACTGAGAATTTGTACAGGGTTTATTTCAAAATTTATCACTATCCAGGAGTGGGAGGGAGCAACACATCAGAAAGCAGACATTTAACAAAACCTACTTTATGTTCTGGTTATGCTAGTGGAAGAAAGAAATCAAAATGATCCAYGCAATATGCCACATAGATTTTGCTTTCCAAGATAATTCTGATATCTGTGTGACATAAAAACTTGGCCCCAATGCTCACAATTTAGGAAAACCACATGCTTCTTGAAATTGTGATGCTGAAATGAATGGAACTTCTTTTCTTTTTAAAAGTTTTTTTTGAGAAAGGTAAAAGAGTATCGATAGGTAAAAGTATAAAATAAATTCATAGGAAATGATTAAGTTACCTATCTAGAAAACCTTTCTGACAGGAAGATGAATGAGACCAGCAAAGCAGTAGAAGACTCTCTACTCTGAAGATTTAAAACTATTTTCAGATCACTAGCATACAGAATAGGAAATATTACCTTCCCAAGAGAAAGATAGTCTAGAAAAAAGTTACCAATATACCTGTAATTATCATATGTAGATTACAGAAAACAAGATTAAGCTACATATTTTATGGCTATAGCAATAATGTGTAAGACAATTTTTCAAGTGATTTGTATAACGTGTCAAACTACTCATTATAATAAGYGTAAAAAGCCCAAGAATAATGTTCTCAAGTCTACAAAGTGACACTAAAGACGACGTGTATGCTTTCAACACTAATCCACAATAAAATGCAAATACACATATATTCTACGCATTCCACGTTTCATGATAAAGAAGCCATAAACATGTTTGTTTTTATTTCCAAACTCTCAGATGATTCTGCAGGTTCTAAATACAGTTCAAGCACAAGAATCAGTAGTAAGATTAAGATTATCCTGATTACTTGATCAATAAACCATCAAACCAACCAACAAGCTTTCCCAGAGGATTGTCATTAATATTTCACTGAGAAAAGAACTACTTTGCAGATGGAATTCCTCTCTCTTGTCTGTATGCACGTTACTTTTCTTTATCTGTTTCTTCCAAATTCAAAGCTCTGGAAAAGGACAGAATATGCCATAAAATCAAAACTGTTAGGTATAGAATAGATATTGCGCAGTTGTTAACATAATACTTACTGTAGATGCATATTTATTTCTCCTCCCAGGGCTTCATTCACAATACAAAGTTGTTTTTTTTCCAGGAAAAACAAAGGTTTTATAACTGTATATAAATGTAGGTAGCTATCTATCACACTATAGTAATTGACTATAGTAATTGACTTGAATCTGTCATTTRTCTTTCTGTACGTTATTAACAGAAACTACTCATTTTAGAGAGAATTACCATCCCAAGATACTTACCCACCAAGTCAACATTATTTCCTACACTCTGAAGTGATAACCTGTTAGTGATGAACTAATGAATGAAGGGAATGAGCAAAAGCATATCGTTAGACAGCTTCAGGACAAATGTTGCATTGCACTGTAGGATGGCAGAAGCCCATCAAAAATTCTCAAACCTAGTAAACTTAATGAGCTACTAAAACCTGAAAGGTTGTTTTCATATCTCACCCTATGTACTACATATCGCCTCACATTAGGTAGGGGGTTGTGATAAAATGTTACATTTAGTGGATTGACAACTTTTGAATATAAATGTACTTCTGTGGTCTTTTTTTTCTTATTTTAAAAAAGCAAAACAGAAAGAACAGAACACTGTGTGAACCAGCATTGTTTGCATCAGCCATTTGCAATTTAGCCTGGAGAAAGCTCCAGAAGCTAGTGAACTCCCTTTGTCCTAAATTATGTTCCAGGCTTGGCAAAGAGAAAAGCACTTGCAAAATCCTTTTTCATTTCCTTTTTATGACTATCAGTTGCCAAATTGGGGAARACCACTGAACAAACATTACTGTTTAAGATGAGACCCACAAATCGCTATAGCACACTGTTCATTGAGGAACAAGGATGAGGAAGAAGAAAAGAAAGGGGAAAAAAGGCAAAACAAGCACTCCTTACAAAATCYTATCCCGTCCCTCCAGCTCCCCGTTCCCATAACGCACAAAACTCCACGTATTTGATCTCATAGGAAACTGCACAGAAACACTGCTCTCCCTCTTTCTTTCTATTCCAACTCAGAGCAGACAAGCAGAAGTTGAAGATTCATTTTATATTAATTCCTATTGCAAAGTCAAGAACCTCAATAAAATAACACTTCCCCCATCTGTAGACATAGATCCATGAAAAACCAACCTCTCCTCCCGCAGTGACACCCTTATTTAAAAATATTAGTACAGATTTGCAAGTTGAGTGGACTTTGACAGGTTAAGGCTTTCTATATGTACGTTGACTTTTTTGCTTTTAATACACATAGTAGTAAACAGCAAAATCCAAAGTGGATTGTTGGTATTTTTATTATGTTTAGTGCATAACAAGCCAAATCAAAGAAAAGTCCTCATGCTATTGAATTTATATTTCCATTTCTATTTAGTTTCATTGCATTTTATACAGGTGGTAGATGTTTTTCCCGCTAAGCTTCTCCAGCTTTCCTGGGAATAAAATTATTTGTGTCATGTAAACAGTGTTAAGTTGTCCATTATGCAGAGTAGAAATTAATTCTTCATCTCTGATCTCATAACACAAGTCTGCTCTACTATGAAAATGTATTACACTCTTACACCGCCTAGTCTTCTGCAACTGGAAACTGAATGATATTACAACATTTTCCATTCTTGTGACTACCTTTGCCTGGATAATAAGACATATGACTGCACTGGCAAAAAAGAAACTTATATAGTCTATACAACACTTATTTCAGACATGTTGCCAGTATGCAAAAAAGAAACTGCTAAATAATCAAGGGAACAATTTGGGGAAAAAAAAAAAAAGAGATCCAGGTAATCTGACACTTTCATAACAATTCTGTATAATTTTTTTTTAGTCTTGCCTTTGAACCTTTGGGAAARCATGAATAGAAATACAGGTGTCTTTTTAGTCCAGGGAGGAATGAAGATAAACTAGCAACTTTCACGCCCTGGAGGGTAAAAGAAGGTAAATAATAGCCCTTTCCGAATTGCAAATAAAGACCATACATCTTATAAAGGGAGTGCTCTGGAAAACATGGAACCTCACAAATTTTGTGAGAGAACAATATCTACTAAAAGCTGGGGTAAATATCAGAAGCTAGTAAAAATAAAATTTAATTACTATTTAAACTTTTTAACACTTGGAATGATCAATACTAAAAGCCTAGTAAAGAAGACAGTTGGATGTCAGCCCTAGCAGGGATGCTTCTCGGTGCAGATAACTGAAAGTCAAACCACAACCTCTCCCATCTAATTTTGTGATTCCTAAGGAGACTTCTATAGGCATGGGAAAGCACAGGTTCCACCCATCAATAGGTTGTTCTTATTCCTGCCTGAACACCTCCAAAAGTGGGGAGTGTCTGTGTATGTCTCTGGGAACCCTGCTGCTTCTCACCTCTACTACCGTCCTTCTGTCTGAGGCTGTCAGAGCTGCAGAAGTTACAGTACACCAATACTTTTTTTTTTTTTTTTTTTTTTTTTAGTGGTGGGGGTGTACTCTTATCTCCCATACCTGAAATCCAGCATCTCTCCTCTCCCATTTCCCCTCATCCCAAATTTTTCAATTCACCTTTATGGTATTCTTGAAAATTGGCAATAGATGTGCTATCCAAAATTGCAAACTGAGTCTTATACAGAGTGACATACGACATACCAATCCTCACAGAGCTCCAAATAAGAAGCACAAGCTGAAGGCAGGAACAGTTTGAAGAGGCATAGAATCATAGAATCATAGAATCATTAAGGTTGGAAAAGACCTTTAAGATCATCGAGTCCAACCATCAAC